>CAOKZL010001026.1:0-441300 GCA_948472985.1 Iguana delicatissima
CTTATCTGATTGCTCTGTGTCCTGGGGGAAAAAGGGAAATTAACCTCACTGCACCAGGATAAAAATAAAACTTACATGTGATAATTTCTGATTCAAATTAATCAAAGACTACATTTCATTATTTCTGATGCTTAGGGTATGGATTAACATTGTGGTTAGGGCTTAATGTTCCCAAGAAGGCTTCCACTGTGCCCCTTCACAGTAGAAATGTTCATTTTTTCCTGAATAAGGCCAACCCACTGGTAAGCAGAACTTGTCACTTCTGATTCTCATCATCATAGTTCACCAAGAAAATGGCAAGAGAGATTTTTTTTTTGGTCCTAACACGTTATATTGTCAGGGTGAAAAAAGTAACCCAAGGGAAAAATTAAATGGATTTGTTAGAAAAGTTCTTTTGTCTCTCTTGTTTTCTTGACTGTTCTAAAAGAAAGTTTTCTAAAACTGTATATAGAGAGTGGCTGAAATTTCTGGTAATTGTATACAACTGTGCAGGTGACAATGCCATAGAATACCTATATTGTAAGTCTAGTTATGTGTGAATTCTGCAATAAACCATTCGTCCCAGTGATTAAATAACTAGTACTGGTGCATGAGGATGACACAGGACCTATCAAATAGCTCCTTGCTCACCTTTCATCTTCTTGTCCATCACAAAGTAGATATTGGCTAAACTCTAGGCATTAGAGGGTAACAGACCGTTTGGATGGATGGATGGATGGATGGATGGATAGATAGATAGATAGATAGATAGATAGATAGATAGATAGATAGATGGCAATGTTCGTAGATTCCACAGTTAGTGATTTCCAATGCCTAGAAGGATCATCAAGTTAGAAAGAACCCCAAAGTTTTTCTAGAAAAACTTCCTGCTGATAACAGTAAATCCACTGAGCCTTGATAGTTGAGCATCTAGCTTCTGCCCTGGTGACACAGTGGTTAAATGCTGGTACTGCAGCCACAATGTTGTGAGTTCAATGCTGTAGGGCAGTGGTTGACCACTATGGTCAATGCTCAGGGCTTCTGGGAGCTGAAGTCCAAAAACATCTGGGGACCCACAGGTTGAGAACCACTGCTGTAGGGCTTCAGGTTGACTCAGCCTTCCATCCTTCCGGAGGCAGCTAAAATGAGTAGCTAACTTGTTGGGAGCAATTAGCTAAACACATTGTAAACCACTTAGGAAGTACTTTGCATTGATAAGCAGCATAGAAATATAACTGCTATTGCTAGTGTTAATTTCTAACAAAGGAAACTTCACCACTTTCTAAAGAAGCTTGTTCTTCTGTTGGACAGCTTGAACCATCAGAAGGCACTTTCTAATGTTTGGTTAAAATCTGTTTTCTTGTAAAGTAAAGCTAATTGGTTAGAGTCATTTCTTCTTGAGCAGAAGTAAATGTATGGTCCACCATCCATAAGCCAATGCTTTAAATATTTGAAGATGGTTCTGATACCACCTCTTGAATATTTCTTTTACAGACTAAACACGTTTAACTCTTTCCAACCTTTTCAGGTAGGGCTTAGTCTCTAGCCCTTCCTGTTTTTGTTGACCTTCTCTGGATACATTCTATGTTGGTGTGCTCTTAAACATTGGTGCCCAAAATTAGACACAGTATAGTAGGTGAGTTCTGAACAAAGAAAAATAGAAGGTACATCTACTCCAAGTAATCTGAACATTATATTTCTGTCAAGCAGACCAGAACCACATTCAACTGTTAAAGCTCACAACAAGTTAAGGCTACTTGCAGGTTTTCACTTGCAATATGAGTTCAGCTAAAGAGGGCAGGGGACAAGATTATTCAAGCAAGCAGTGTTCCAGTGAACAAAATTATTCAAGCAAGCAGTGTTCACATATTCACAGATCTGAAAAGGGTTCTGTAAAGGCATTTAGCTGAGCATGCTCACAAACCCTCTCCCAATTACAAGAGCTCTAAAGTTCATTTAGATGAATATAGTCACATAACACTTTTCAAATATTTCCAAATCTTGCTGCTGAATCCGCAAAAGCACATTTGGTCTCAGCAATAATATTTAAAAGTGACTCAGTGCTGGAAGTGGAAAGACTATTCAAAATATTCAAAAAAAATCTGAAGTTAGGAAACCCTGACAAAAAGAATCCTAGATTAATAAGAATCTTCACAGTTCAGGACTTCTTATGCAGCACATTCACATGCAGTTTTTTGTGCAGAGGGCAGCATATTCTGTGAGGGAACAACCTAGAGTCTCATACAGGATAGATACAGACCCAGATCTCAAAGGGAGGTTCTTTATGGCTACAAATGCGGAAGGCAACTTGCATTAATTTACTTTTACTGTGTTTGTTCTAAGGATAGAAAGATGATTCGACAACACTTGAAAAATGCTTTAAAAATGTGTTCCTTGTGAGTCAGGAAACCCTATGAGAGGAATCCTCTACTGATGAGAATCTTCACAGTTCAGGATTCACCATGCACAAAATTCACACAAGCATTTTATTTTATTTTTCTTTGGCCATTTCCACATGGGGTATTTGAAACGGTGCAGTCCGTCCTCCAGGGAGGACGCCTGCACCTGGGAGTGGACTGGGTACGGACTATTTAACGTAGATCCACACCTCAGCCCGCTCCGGAATGACCCCAAGTGGGCGTCCAGTGTGCTTTTGAAAAACCTGTTTCTTTCGGTTTTTCAAAAGCACGGAGCGCACCAGTGCGAGCCTGCTCCCTTGTGCAGATTTGCAGGTTCACACCAATGAGAGCCTGCAATCTGCCAAGGGTGGGCTTTAGGCTGGCGAGCTTCAGCAGTTGGTTGAGACCCTCGACCAACCGGAAGCTGCCATTTTCGACGCTGGAGAAATGTGGAGCAACGAGCACGTACTGCTCCGGAGCAGCATGGACCGGACCGGAGAGCCATAAGACCCAGTAAGTAGTGACACAGGGCGATTCCCTCGCCCCATGCGGAAATGGCCTTTGTGGCCAGAGTCCTATATCACCTATTTAGCATACTTAACTAATTAACTTCTTCTGGCCCAGCCCCTCCTAACCTGACAAAAATATTATTCAGCTATGCTCCAGCTACTAGCTGAATGGGCCATCTTCTCCCCATGCAGCTTATGATCAGTAAGTAGGTGAGTGAGGAGTTACAGGCCATTTCCACACTGCACTATCATAGTACTATTATTCCATTTTCAACATCCTATGGAATCCTGGGGTTTGCAGTTTAGGGAGGGGCATTTAGAATTCTCAGCCAGAGAACTTCTTGGCCTCAGTAAACTACAAACCCCAGAATTCCACAGGATGTTGAAAATGGAATAATAGTATCATAACAGTGTAATGCAGAAATGGCCACAGTTGTGCCAAAAGGGTTGGAATCATGACTAAGTAGTGATTGTGAACACAGAACAGTTGTGGATGAATAAATCTAAGTAGCTACTTAATCACCATTTTGACACTATGACCACAACTGTAACTTCTCCTCAAATTTAGGCCTTTTCCCCTCCACCTTCCCAACTCACCATAGGGATAGAAGGACTGGACCACAATGATATTTATGCACAGCATTGTCATGGTCCCATCATTCTCCCATCTCCAGGTGGCACACATGCACTGCAAACCATTGATGGGTTTTCCTTGTCAATGACCAGTAATCACGCCATCATCCTGCCATGCACCCGTACTTACCTTCCCTGTGGAGGCCCTGGAAACACAATGGCTGCACCTGCCCCAGCACAGCCTGGGATAGTACCCATCTGTGCTGTGGCAGGAAGAGGTGTGGCCATCATGCTTCCTGGATCCCAGAGGCAGCCACAATGTGGTGGGAACATTCATGTCATGCTCCCCTCCCAGCAGGATCAGCACTGGGACATACACCAGACGTCTCCGGGACAAGGTAAGGTGTGAAAAGGACCTTATTTTACCAGGCATCAGTTACATGGGGAGAAGGAGGTCCATTCTGCAGGCAGTTGGAGCACAGTAAGTAAGTAGTCAAGACAGGGATTATTTCCTGCACAGGGAATTCTATTTCCTGCAGTGAAAATGCTCTTTTCTGTGCAAAAAAAATCCCACAGCAAGTAAGTCCCCAGCTATATTATTTTCTGTGCAGGAAACAGCATTTGTAAATTTTTCACAGAATAAGGACCAAACTTTCTTGCAGAAAAAGGAAAGTTGCCAAAATTACTTATTGCTTCCTTCCAGAAGTAACTAAGGCCCTTTCCACAACTTACCTGTTCTCAGTGCTAGAGCACAGGGATCGCGCAAGCAGCCTCTTGTGAGAGGCTCTCACATCCCTGCTGCTTCGTCGTCTCAACTGCTTGCTGGTCGTGCGAGCGCCCCACCCCTTCATACCACAGCGCAGCCTGGGAGTTGAAGGCTAGCACTGAGGCAGGAAGTGTGACCGACGCAGCTCAGGAGGCTGCGCACGGCAGGTAAGTGCACTCCAGACCTGTGAGCATTGTGCGACCATGTGGCATTTTCGGCTTGAAGCCGAAAATAAGAAAATCCGTTAGCGGTTCACGTCACGCTCTTGAATGTTGCGTAAATGTGAGTGTGTCATGCAGACCGCTCTTCACATTTATGTGACGTTCAAGGGGCCCTTTTGCTTAAGAAACGCTATGCAAAAAGGGCCTTAGTGAAGAATTACATCCCTACCCAAAGTCCTTACTTCTATCTTCTTGAATTTGTCTTCCTATGTCACAACTAAAGGAGGGCTTGAATATTTGTTCCATGGTGAGATGCATATGCTCACTTTTCATTTGGTGTAGCAACATTTCATACAATACCAGGGGAGATTTGGTTTCAGAGGGCAATGGCAATTCCAGCAAGTCCAGGATATAGACAGGATCCCTGGAGAAACAAGAGCCAATGCTTGCTCCAAGCAAATTGTTTTTTTACTTCTCTAGCAAACCTGAGTTCATTCTGAGCTTTAGCTTTTCTGACTTTCTCATTACAAGTATTGGCTATTCATTTGTGTTTCTCTTTGGTGATCTCCCTCTTCCATTTCTTATACAAGTCTTTAAATCTCAGCTGATCTGGAAGTTCTTTGTACACCCATTCCACCTTCTTTTGACACATCCCACATTTCTTCCTCACTGGAATTGTTTGCAACTGTGCCTTCAGTATCTCATTTCTAAGAAATTTCCATCATGGACTCCCTTTCCTCCGAGAATGTGATTTTCATTTCTGCATTTGTGCAATTTTTATCAGCGCATCTTGTGTTTGAGCATTGTTGTTGTTGTTGTTGTTGTTGTTACTATTATTATTCCTTGGAATTAAATTTTGATATATGAAAGCATTTAACTCATTAATTTACTCATCAGTTAATGATTTTTGTGCTGTATGGTAGATAGCTAATAGTAATATGGATTTGTAAACAATATTTTATTTCTTTCGGGTAATCCCTGAGGAAGATGTGTTTCTCCCAATGTGGAGCTTCTGCAGAAGTTAAACAGGCACTTTTTAATTTTGTATCATTCCCCCCACTATTTCCAAGACATATCTTCAAAATGTTTTCTTCCTGTGATCTTTGTTTTAGTCCCTAGAGTAAACTATAGAGGTAATGGTACCTGATTTCCTTATTTGAATTAATTGCCTTAGAAATATAATGGAGTAGATACCGTGCTTTCCACACTCAAATTCATATGCATGATTGAGCTTGAATACACATTGTATTCTTTTTCATTGCATTTGCATTGCTTCAAGGCAAAAAGGAATCAATTAAAGAGGAGCCATGGCATTCTTTAAATTAATTTTATTTAGAAATCATTCCCTAGACTTCTAGAAAAAATTGCATCTCTTTTTCATACCATCGATTTAAATTATGTTCTACGTCAATTGCAGCAAGTGAATTGCCAGTGCTTACAACCCTGGCAGTGTAAGATATTTTCAACTACTGGTTCTGCAAATGTTTGGAAACCAGAATGTACATTTGCCATCTGGGCTTTCAGGTAGGAAAGTATTTACCTTCAGTTCCAGTGTAATTGCTCTGAATGTACAACTGACACACCCTCAAGTGCTTAACTGTTATTCTTTCCCAGATAAGCTTGAAGGCTGCAGAAGCCTTTGTTAAAGAATATTCTGGTATATAGTCACCTTTCTGACATTTATCTGTCCTCGCTCAGTAATCCGTGGCTATCGGGGGGGGGACAGTCCCTGAGTCTTTCAAGACCTATGAAGCATACTTCCTTTTTATATTCATCTTCAGGCTCTTTTCTTTTTCTGTTCACTCTGATTTTTTTTCCTCATTCATTCATTTGCTAAAGGTATATCTCACCTTACCCCCCCATCCCTGGCATTTAAGACACCTAATGGAAAAATACAGATACATACAGATACATAGATAAAAATGTTTTGAATGTTTATTTATTTGTACCTACTTAGATGTATCTATTTATTAATTTGAATTTAAAGCATAAAAGCAGGTTTAAAAAAATAATTGAAAGTTCATATATACAAAGGATTAATAGTCCACTTTCATTACAACCAAGCTTAATTGCAAAAGGCATATCTTTTCCACACTAGACTATTATAGTGGTATTATAAAAGGCCCCTCCCTAAACTATAAACCCCAGGATTCCATAGGATGTTGAAAGTGGAATAATAGTGCTATAACCGTCTAGTGCAGAAATGGCCCGACTATCAAGAACTTTGCTTGCTGGACAGAGAACTAACAAAGAGAAGGCCAGACTAGCCTCACTCAGGACTGAGTTCCAGAGCAAAGGAGAAAACCTGGGAAAGCCCCCAGCATACTTCCAAGGTTGACAGGACTGAGAGTAGGGCAAATGGTCTTGTCCTAAAACATATAACTATTTATAGGTCTTTTAAATATAGAGATCTAATCATGCCTAGGCCTACTTGCTTCTCCAGCTTTCTAACTGCCACTGCTACTACTCAGGCCCTTAGTGTAGTTGAAGAATAACCAGGCTGACCTCCATCATTCCAGGACTTAGCTGTTATTGCTATTGTGCACCTTTACATCATTTCTGATTTATGGGGACCCTAAGGTGAACTTATCATGGAGTTTTCTGGTGGCTGAGAGTGTGTGATGCCTCCAAGGTCACCTAGTGGATTTCCATGGCTGAGCATGGAATTGAATTATGGTCTCCAGGGTCAAATTCCAACGTTCAAACCACTACATCACACTGACTGTCACTTAGCCGTTACTGAACTTAATTGTATGTTGTGTATTATTTAGATTGGAAGCTGGGCAGAGCCAGGACCATTGAATTAATTATTTGAAAACTGTTCTTGAAGCATGTGTAGCCAAAGGTTGGGGTATATATATTTTGTCATGCCATCATGACAATTACTCTGATGCCCTATGAATATCCTTTTCTTTATTGCTTCCCTCATGGTAGATGCGGTCATTCATTTTTGCCCTATATAATGGCCTAATTCAGATGTAATTTCAAACTATGGTTGAACTCCGGGTGGGCAACAGATTCCTGTGAGGGCCACATACCCACAGCAAGCCCACATATCTTCATTTCCCTCTGCATTCTTACTCAAAAAAAGTGACCAGAAGTGATATTGCATCATTCTTTCCTACCACTTTGTGAACAGTGGTTCTCAACCTGTGGGTCCCCAGATGTTTGTGGACTTCAGCTCCCAGAAGCCCCAGCCACTATGGTCAATGCTCAGGGCTTCTGGGAGCTGAAGTCCAAAAACATCTGGGGACCCACAGGTTGAGAACCACTGCACCAGGAGAAAATGTAAGTTTTGGGGGGACTGGAGGTTCTTGGGGCAGTGTGTGGTGTTTTCATGCATTTGTGGGAATCTGTGTGATTTAAGGACAAAACTTGCTCAAAAATCATGTCCAAACTTTTTAAAAAAATGGGGGAAGGGGAGTTTAGGGAGACTGGCAAGAAGGGCAAGAAAACTGGTATCCAGGGATCACATTTCCCCACACCTGGTTTAATGGAACATTCATGAAGGAGCCACTAGGAACCCTAAGTTTCACGTGGTCTCCTTTCCTTATCTGGCATGACTTTGACTGGATTAGGGGCTTTTGTTTCTGTATACAAGGGCTTGAAACTCTGGCTGAAGATCTGGACTGTTTTCCTCTACTTTAGTGTTTGGATTTTCACACTGTATGACTGCAATGCTTTGCATCCTGCAGCCTTATTCCTGTAACACTAAGCCAGTGTTTTAACATTACATCTGAAGAACAGCAGGGTATTTTTAAAAAAATTCTGGACACAACATAAATTAAATAAATACATATTATAACTGTCATTTGATATGTTGGTGGAAGCATCTACTTCCATCCGACATCTCTGACTCATGTCTTTATCTGCCATATTCATTTTTACCAAGCTGTAACAGTACACAGGTCAGCTGTACCCTGAACTGAATAAGATTCTTCTTCTCAGGTAAAAATCTAGTATGAATTTGAGTAGAGGGTTTCTGACAAACATCTAAAACGGTTTAGAGACAGAGGGAACAGATGTACAGTGCAGCATATGAATACGTCGGTGGTGTAGTGAGTATAATCATTCTGCCATTCCTGCTGAGTAGGTGAATTGTTTGAATTGTCTGTAAATTTAGGCTGTTCGAGCACTTGCTAACAATCCAGTGCACACAACAGCAAGGAAATTACCTTTTATCTTGATGCAACAGACTAGAAAATTAAAATAAATTATTAGGGTTTTTTTTTTCCAATTGATATAAAATGAATGCTCCGAAAGAACCCTCCTGCATAGTGGCTGTCTCAGCCTCCCATTTCTCTTACTGTCCAGCTAGTTAGGATATTTCCAGAAGACCTACAATATTGTAAAGTCTCTGTCTACTGGGGAGTATAATTGTAGGCTGCATAAAGCATGCACTGTATAGTTTTAGCTCCCTACAGCACTGGATCAGAGATGAAACAAGTCAAAGACCTAGCTAGTCCTGATTTCCGAAAAGGAAGTTTATGAAATATAAAAAATTTAGGAATATAAACATAAGGAACAACAAATTTAAAACAGTAGAAAATAATGAATTTAAGTTAAGTGCGTTTTTATACCTTGGAGCTGTTTGCAACAAGGGTAGGAGCCATTTTTAATTAAATGTAGTCTCTTTCTGTTGTTGTTTAGTTTAGTATAATTCAATTATGAGTTTAGTTTAAGTATGGTATATATATATAATTTTCTTTCTTTGTATGTTTAGTGTAATCTTATATGTAGATTGATTTTTTGGTTGTTTGTCTTTACTATATATTGGTTTGGTTGTTTGGTTTCCTTTATTTTATGTATGGTAGCCATGTTTAAATATTTGAAGGGATGTCATGTCGAGGAGGGAGTGGGCTTGTTTTCTCCTGCTCTTGAGACCAGGACAAGGAGCAATGGATACAAGCTGCAGGAGGGGAGATTCCACCTGAACCTCAGGAAGAATTTCCTGACAGTCAGGGCAGTCCGGCAGTGGAATGTGCTGCCACGGAGTGTGGTGGAGTCTCCTTCTTTGGAGGTTTTTAAGGGGAGGCTAGATGGCCACTTGTCAGGAGGGCTTTGAGGGTTTTCCTGCATGGCAGGGGGTTGGACTGGATGGCCTTTGTGGTCTCTTCCAACTCTACATTTCTATGATTCTATGATTCTATTTGTCTCAATTTTTAAAATTTCTAATAAAAAAAATACCTAGCTAGTCCATCATTGTGTCTTCCCATTCACTAGCCTATGAGATGCTCAAAAGCAGGACATGAGCCCAATATCACTCATGCACTCACATCCAGTGACTAGAGTTCATGCTCTCCAACATTTCACAGATGAAAACTGGGACACCTACATCCAAGTAATCTCAGAGTGTGTTCAAGATGGGGAAAAAAGTATTAATAAGGAAGAACACACAAACTAAGAGACGATATAGCAGTTTGCTTTTGCCTGAGCCTGCTAGGAAGAGCAAGATTCAGCCACCTCCTCTCCTCCCCGTTGTGCTGAGTGCAAACTAATTTACATTTTGAACTCACTTTGCAGCAATTTAAGTAAACCGAGGACAAAGGGGACAATGGGAGGGTGAGAGAGAAATCATGACATTTTTAAAGCTGCTTAATAATGAGACAAGAGAGGATTGATTGAGATTATGGCCATTTCTGCGCTAGACTGTGATAGTGCTATTATTCCACGTTCAACATCCTGTGGAATTCTGAGGTTTACAGTTTAGGGAGGGGCCTCAGGATTCCACAGGATGTTGAAAGTGGAATGATAACACTGCAAACCTCAGGATTCCACAAGATGTTGAAAGTGAAATGATATCACTATAACAGTATAGGAGGCAATTAACTTTTTTGTTTGCTACTTTGTCTGCTAGAATTTGTGGCAGGAAAACTGAGAATCTCTCTCATGGCTGGTTTCTTTGTTAGGTAAAAAGCACTGTGTGCAAATTTAAATTAAAAAGGAACATTATATTTCTATATTATTAAATGCATATATCACTGAAAGAAGAAACACGTGACTCAATTACATTCTGCTACAAAAGCACAGTACATCTCCCATACCCATGGGGGATACGTTCCCAGACTTACCATGCATAACCAAAAATGTGGATAATAGCAAAAGTTTTTTTTTTCCTTCAATTAGATTTTCTGTGTAGGTATCAAGTTGGATATGAAGCTTGGAAAGAAACCCCTGAAACTGGACAGAACTTTAGAATATAAGAGAACAAAGGCTTTGTAGCCATTATTTGTAGTCCAAAGCCAGTGCACAACTGATAAAAACATGAAAATCATCATGTGGTCAAAAAAAAGATTGCGTTTCAGCACAGGCAAGTGAAATCACATATACCAATCACATGGATATGGGAGACATACTGAATAACCAAATTAGCAGAATACTTTTTGCCCTTCTACATGGGCATTGCAGAGAATCCCAGTGCTCTGCTCCTGCTGAATGCTGAGGAATAATGACATCGATAGCTTCATTTCTTGTCGTTCTGGGCTAGACAAAAAGATAGCACAAAAAGGGATTTAGCAAAGCGATGGTTCTACATCCTTTCCTTCTCTGGTCCCCATATAACTAAACTACAACTTGATTTTTTGAAAGTAATAAATAGAATTACATGATTTCCTTATGATAGACATGAGGGAAATGTGGCCCTCCAGATGACAGAATTTCCAACAACATCTGGAAGGTCAAAAATGGCCCTGTCCTGTCTAAGAAAAGTGATCCTTTGTATTAGCCTAACATAGATGGAAATCTAAGTCCAGTTCATTTTGGCAAGACGTTGCCAAGAAGTGCAGATTTCTTCACATTTGTGATGGAAGAAACTGAAAGTTTAAAAAATGTGGGAGAAACTGAAACTGAATATTTTTTCCAACTAGGTAGAGTGATTTAACAGCGCATCATTTGAGCATTGGACTATATTCCTGGAGTCCAGGGTTTGGCCATAAAAACTCACTCAGCCATGAAAACCCACTAGGTGACCTTTGGCACATCACATATTCTCAGTCCCAGAAAACCCAATGGTAGGTTTGCCTTAGGCAAACCTTAGGGTTGACCTGAAAGCACACAACAACAACAACAACAACTACAACAACAGTGATTTAAGTGACGTAATTCTTAAAACACTTCAGTTTAAATTTTCATGTGTTCATTAAAAAGAAAATAAAAGAATGTAGTAGAAAGGGAAACAAGATTTCCTCATCTCTAGCCTGATAGTATACTTTTAAAAACCTTGATCTTTCTGCTCTGAAAGTTAGATTCAGCGCCCATCAGAAGAAGGGGAAACAATGTCCTTTTTTTCTTTTTTCTTTTCTCTTTTTTTGAAATGTAATGAATCTGTGCACTTTTAACTGAATATATGGTGATTTGGAAAAGTAGTTGCAGTCATAATTCAGTGGTGGAGACAGTTTTTTTGGGATATGTGGTTGTGTGCCAGAGTGATGATTATGCATCTTGAATGAGTGGTATCTGGAACAGGCATCGAGAACTCTTCCATTATCCAATTCTGCATCCATATGGTCTATATAAAGTTTTGTTCCCTGTTATAATTAGCTTCTCTGAATACCTACCGAGCACTTAAAATTTTCTTGATCTCTTTCAAAGACTGTGCCCTGAGAACAGTCTGTGCTGATCTGCCAAAGCTTTTGCAGAGGAGGTTTGTTGGAGTCTAATTTGGCACATAGCACAAGTAAACTTGGCAGAATGGGACAATAAGACACAAAACAAGTTTCCTACCCATATAGAGACCTCTCAGAATGAGATATTTTTGATCATATTACATTAAAAGAACTTGTATGTCTTGCTGAATCATATTTTGTGATACGGATAAACATACAAGCTGTATGCCCTCAACTTCAACCCCAAAATATGGTATCTAATGGAGATTGTGATTTCTTCAGAATATGATATTCATTCATTCATTAAAGACTGAGTTGTTTCTAGTCACTATATAGAAAACTGGACAGTATCTAATTGTCAGGAAAAAGGAAAGATAGTAATGGATCTGTCAAACACAGTATCAAATTGTCAAGGCAGAGCTTGAACAACAACCAGTCCCACCCCCACCATACCCACTCACAGTCTAGTGGAGAAAAAAAAGTTCAGTCTTATTTGTAATACAATAGGCTCTTCTTACCTGCAACCTCTAGATTCACAATTTTGAGTGACTGTGGAGCATCACATCCTATGCCTAAAATGGCAGAGATGTGTGTGTGGATGTGCTGAAGCTGGCACTGAATATAATGGAATGGACTGTATTCATAGTGGTTTCTGGAATGGAGCCCCTGCATATACAAAGGGACCACTTTATGTATGTATATGTGTGTATATATACATAGATAGATAGATAGATAGATAGATAGATAGATAGATAGATAGATAGATAGATAGATAGATAGATATGCAGCTTGTGTACAATAAAACACATTCTCTTATAAATGAGAGAAAGGAAAGAAAAAAGGCTGCAGGCTAGAGTGATCCAAGAAAAGAGAAGATGTGAAAAAGCAAAGAGGGCGTCACCATAAATATCTGCTATATCTATACACCTGTAAAGTGACATGCAAACTAATAATTAGTGTGTATAAGCATGCAATTAGGTACCTAACTCTACCACTAATGAGGGAAACTTGGGAGAAGTCAACGTTTAGGAATGCTTTCAAATTTATCAAGATAGGACTCTCAATACTATTACAATGCAATGTAGCTTTCTATCCTACACAAAGGTTAGTATTTCTTAGCAAAATGAAAGATGATAAAAGAAGAGGCATCTATTCTTTCCATGGAATCAGAGGGACTTCTCTGGTACTTAGGTTATGTGGTTTCTGATGTCAGGAAACATTCTATTCTTCCTGGGCATTTTAATAACCTTTTTAATACTTTAAAGTCTTAACACTCTTCTATTTTTCTTCTAGATTTACTTTGGTTTTATGGTGGGGGTTGTCTTGGTTTTCTCATGCATTGCTTATATCGCTTCATTGTTTGCATTTTTTTGTCTTGTACAATTCTAGTGAGGGAGCCAGTGTGGTGTAACAATTTGAGTGATGGACTATGACTCGTAAAGACCAGAGTTTGATTCCAAGTTCAGTCATAGAAACCCACTGGTTGGCCCTGGGAAGGCATACTTTCTCAACCTAAGAGGATGGTGATGGCAAATCTCCTCTGAAGAAAAAAATCTCCTGATAAGATCACCACAAACCACAGTTGAGTTGAAGGTATTCAAAAGATCCTGGTTATTAGGCAGTCTAAAAGTGCAATAAATAAATAGAATAAGGGATTTCAAGCACATGTGCTGAAATCTCCTCTTTTGCACAATTATTAAAGGGGAAGAGTACTATTCTCTTTAGCATCTGACCACTATGCCAACTGAAGCACCATTATCTAATGATTTGGAAATGATTTGTCTCATGGGTGTGTGTGTGTGTATAGAACGAAAGAAAGAAAGAAAGAGAGAAAGAAAGAAAGAAAGAAAGAAAGAAAGAAAGAAAGAAAGAAAGAAAGCCAGCCAGCCTCAGATTTAGAAGAAGGCATGGGTTAGCAAAGCTCCTGATTTGCCAATTTGCATAAAAAACAGCAAACAGTAAGGCCGTTTCCACATGACAACTGAATTCCAGCAGGGGTACATGAGAGGAGCAGGACCACGATGAGACTTCCACATAACACTGTTGCAGTCCTCCCCTTCTCGCATTGCCTGCTGGTATGATTGCAGACTATATCATTGGGCTAAACCATTGATGGAGAAACTCCATCAATGTCCCCCAATGTACAAGCCTTCCATTGTAGTCAAACGTGCAGAAAGGCTGGAAGTGCAACCTACACACTTCCTCCCCTAGTGCAGCATGGAAAGAAGGCCAGCTACAGTCCATAAGGACAAATCATATCCCTTGCACTCCCTTCAGCTGGTTGCGTGTGGAGAGGAGCTCTGGGGACACACACCCATTCCAGCAGAGGATTGCCAGGATTGTGATGGGATGATGTAGGGGAGCATTGTGGTGCAGAAAAGACCTAAGATTCCTCATAAAGCAGCTCCATGGGGTCCTCCCATCAGCAGAAAGGGCTCACTACTATGTATGAGGGAAGGAAATCCATGCAAAGTACCCACTGGTGGGCCACCGCCTTTGCTGGAGGGGCCTGGCAGAGACGTTAGCAGAAATGGTGCTGTAAGCACCTCTAAGAAGGGAGGGTAAGATCTGCCCCTTTAACTTGACACAATGCCCAGAGTGCTAGTGCCAAATCAATGAAATAATTGAGGCAAATGAGACTGACAATTAGATCAATCAGCTAAAAATTAAAGGGATGCCCAGAATAAGTGTTACTGATAGGCCCTTTTAGGTGCTGCTCCTGCTTGGGATACCAGATGAAAATGAAGAGCAAACTAAGCATTTTGTCTTCACTTCTTATGCCTCCTGTTTTCAGCAATAGTAAACAATGTTCATAGAAAGCTAGCATGGTGTAGTAGTTTTGCGTGTTGGACTAGGACTCCAGGACACCAGGGTTCGAATCCCTGATCAGCTAGGGAAACCCAGTGGATGATCTTAAGCAAATCATGCTCTCTGAGCTTTACAGGAAGGAAGTAATGAACCTTCTCTGAATAGGTCTTACCAAGAGAACCCTTTGGTAAGACATAAGACAGAGTCAACTTTAAGGCACATAACAGCAACAACAGAATTCTTTATGCCAGAAATAATAGGACTAACAACAGTCCTATTAACAGAGGAGATTTCTTCAACAGGATTGGGTTTGGGTTCTTATAACAATTGGATAAATAGCCAATAAAATTCAGATTGTTAAGTAACCATTAATATGTCTGGAGCAATTTATTTAGGCCAGTTTTGTACTATATGACAGCTCTCAAAAAAAGGCATAAGAATGGAAGCTCTTTGTTACATGTGCATACTTGTTTGCCACTTATGGATTATTTCTCTGTTCCTCTGCCTGTAAAAACAGCAACATTTCAAGTGTTGCATTCCATCAAGGTTATGGCAAGGCTGAGTGTGTGGTAGGATAAGGCTTACTCACTGCATGACTCTCATGATGAAAAGGCCACAGCAACATACCCTGTAAGCTAGAAAGAGAGAAAATAGGGTGGGCAGTAATCCATTCATGGTGCATCAACAAACCATATACAGATTCATTTTGTCATGGTGTAATTATTTTCACTTTCCTTCCTTTCTTGTGGTGATTTTTTATTACACTTTCCTGGCCACTAGCTGGCTCCCACGTTCAGATCTGAACTTCTGTCTGCAGTACATAAGAATGGCTATGCACACAGTGACTTCTTTATATTAAACTAAAAAAAGGACTCTCCTTAGAACAGGTCAGATTATCCCTTACTTTGGTACACTAAAGCAAAGTTACACAACTATCCAAGTTGGGCACATTATGCCCACACCATCTTAGTGAAGCTACAGGAGTTGTTTCTCCTAGGCATACCAACTGTCATATTGCATCCCTACAGTTTCCTGAGAGCCAGTTCTATCCATGCTGGGGACAAGTGCTCCACAGCAGGATATGAAGGAATTCCTATTACTCTGTCCATTACCCTACTTTCCCATGGCTTTTAACTGTATCAGGTGGAAAGCTACGCACTGGTTGGGGAGGTTTCCCAGGAAGTGTCTGAAGTTGCTGCTGTTTTATTGTAACCAAATAACCCATGGGAGAACCAACATGGTACAGTGATTTGAGCATTGGACTACGTTTCTGGAGAACAGAGTCTGAAACTCTTGCTCAGCTATGGAAACCCAATACATGACCTTGGGCAAGTCAGCCTCCCTTGGTCTCAGAGGAAGGCAAAGGCAAACTCCCTCTGAACAAATCTTGTCAAGAAAACCCTGTGATGGGTTTGCATTTAGGGTTGCTATAATTTGGAAACAATTTGAATGTACATAACTTTTTGTTGTTGTTGTTGTTGTTGTTGTTGTTGGCTTATCAAAATATTTATGGTGGAAGTCAGGGCTCCAACCTGCCATATGTATATTTTGGTGTATACAGGTATACTTTCAACTTTCCATCCAATCTCAGTGCAGTAAGGCAATCAAGAAGTCTAAAGATGCCAAACTTGCACCTTGTTTGCTGACTACATGCAGAGTCCCTTCATGGTGAATGATGAGCAATTGAACTGTAATACTTCTCCAGAGAGACATACATATTGTTGGTTGTATCTTGGCAGAGCTTGCTAAATTATCTTTAAGATGCTAAAGCTGAAAGAAAAGGAAACATAACCTCAGAGAAAGTGTCAGCCACATGAAATTTATCTAATTATATTCAAAAAGAGTATCTGCCCAAAAACACATTTTGTGGTTATAGTCAGCCCAGACCCAGGTTCACAGAGATTATCCTGTGGCCATGGTATTATAGAGCGATAGAGTTTGAAGGAAACCTAGGAGTCATTTTGTTCAAAGAACTATCAATATAGGAAATCCACAATTAAAACATCCTGACAGATGGCCATCCAACCCATTCAAAAACCTCCAGCAAAGAGAAATCCACCACTTTTTGAGGCAATTTGTCCCACTGTTGATCAGCTCTTATTACGAGGATGTCCTTTCTAATGTTTAATCAGAGTCTCCTTTCTTGTAGCTTGAAACTATTGCTTTGGGTCCTACTCTCTAGAGAAGCAGAAAAATTACTGCTGTAAGAGCATACACTATGAAGGGCCAACAGGCATAGGCTGTGCAGGGTAAACATGGTCACAAATGTACAGAGAATAACAGGCTTGTGCAAGTTTTCGGCAATGGAGGAATTAATATCTTCTGTGACTCCAAGCCACTGTGCTGTAACTGTGTTTGGGGGGATTTTGTTTTTGTTTTGAAAAAGGAACACAACAGTTCCTTGGGCTCCATTTACCCCTGTGACTTAATAACCTAGTCTGATTCTCCCCGACAATAGTTTACTCCCTGCAAGTGGAATGTCATGCTCATTTGTCATGTCCCATTTGTCACAGCTTTAGCCACTTGAGAAACAGCGACTTATTTTTGGGTTACAAAAGTGCTGAAAGAATTGATTCGCCAAATTAGGAGTGGAGAACGTTTGCCAAATCATTGTGGGCCCATCCATCTTGACTTATTTTCATCTGATTATTCTTACCATCCTATTAGCATATTTGGAAGGTAGGTGTTGTTCTGTTTGTTTATTTATTTAGCTCCATTTACATCTTTTCTTCATCTATCTATTTATGAAAAGTATTTTTAATCTGTCCTCACTCTTCGGATATTAAAGCATATTTTTTTAAAAAAAATAAATAAGTAATGACATAAAATTATGTAATGGCATACTCCTGTATGGCAGGGGGTTGGACTTAGTGGCCATTGTGGTGTCTTCTGACTCTATGATTCTAAGTAAATGACATAAACATACAAATCAGAAGTGCTGCTAGTTGGAGCTTCCATGTGACCTCTGTTTCAGCTTTTAGTTTGAGTTTTAACAGAGCTAGAGAAAGTCTGATCCATATTCTCCAAATAAATTCAGTACCTTGGATAGCTCCACACCAGGGTGGCTCCACACCAGGGTGGTTTTGTCACCGCACTGGCATGGAAGCCACCGACCACAACTGATAAGAAAGCTAAAACTAAGTGAAAATCAGTGTCATATCATTGTCACATGCCTAGGAATACAAGTATGTTTTAACTTGCTGATAAGCTGATGGTAGCTTTGACTCTAATCAAGTTTCAATCAGATTGGGGAACTGAGTCAAATAAAATGAATTTCAAAAAGGAGAAATGTAAGGTAGTATACTTAGGCAAAAAAAAAAATGGAATTCACTGGAATAAGATGGGTGATACCTAGCTTGACAACAGTACATGTGAAAGGGATCTAGGAATCTTAGTAGACCACAGGCTGAACATGGTGCAATGGAGCATTTCAAAGGCCATTTCCGCACTGGACAGCCGGCCTATCCCTAAACTGCAAACTCCAGGATTCCATAGGAGGTTGAAAGTGGAATCATAACACTACAACAGTCCAGTGCGGAAATGGCCAAAGAGCCAATGTGATTTTAGGCTACATTAATAGGAATATAGAGTCTAGATTGTAGGAAGTAAGAGTACTACTCTATTCTGCTTTCATGAGACCTCACCTGGAATACTGTGTCCAGTTCTGGATGTTCACTTGCAGAAGACAAAGTTAAGAGGTTTTAATATTTGAAAGGATATCATATTGAAGACAGAGCAAGCTTGTTTTCTTTTGCCCCAGAGACTAAAACACAGAGCAATGGATTCAAATTACAGGAAAAGAGATTCAAAACTATACATAAGGAAGACCTTCTTGATGGTAAGAGCTATTGAAAAGCGGAATATGCTGCCTCCAAATGTGGTGGAGTCTCTCTCGTTGGAAGTGTTTAAACAGAGGCTGAATGGCCATCTGTTGAGAGTGTTTTGATTGTGTATTTCTGCAGAGCAGGGGGTTGGTCTCTTCCAGCTCTGTGATTCTCTGCTTTTATGGAAGCAATATTCTAGAGACAGAGCCAGCATCATGTAGTGGTTTGAGCATTGGACTATGGCTCTGGAGACCAGAGTTCAAATCCCTGCTCAGCTATGGAAACCCACTGAGTGACCTTGGGCAAGTCACATTCTCTCAGCCTCAGAGGAAGGCAAAGGCAGGCCTCCTCTGAACAAATCTTGCCAAGAAAATCCTGTGACACCTTTGCCTTAGGGTCACCATAAGTTGGAAATGACTTGAAGGCTCACAACAACAAACAATTTTAGAGTCAGGGGGCTACCACAAGCAAGGCACTCTCCCTAGATCCTGATAATAAGGATGATAATGATGCTGATGGTGTGATGGTGGTGGTGATGATGATGATAATGTTCAATGCCACAGAATTCAAAAGAGATGACAAACATGATGAAAGAAAAACAAAAAAAGAAAGAAAAGAGGATGTAAATATATTTACATTACATTCTGACAGAAGGTAGTGCATTTAAAATATGTTTCCCCTTAACTTTGTAGTTAAAATGTGCATGGAATCTATTGTCAGACTGAGGAATTTTGCTTCTGTTCCTTTTACTAACAATGTATGTTTTATCTTTTTTTTTTTTTGATATCTGAGAAAAGGCTTTGATAAATATTGTTGTATATCATCTCTAGAACTCTTTCCCACTAAACAAATTGCAGTGCTATGATTCTTCTTTATCTGTTATGATACCATCCTATGGAGTCCTGAGATTTGCATTTTTTGAGATGACTGTTTAGCATTGTCAGTCAGAGAACTCCAATCTAGTGTAAAAAACCTGCAGGATGTTGCTATGGGAACGAAACTACAAACTCCAAGATTCCATAGGAAGTTGCCATGGCAGCTAAAGTGGAATCATCATGCTATAACTGGGTAGTGTGAAAAGGCCCCTGGCTGCATATAAAATAAAATCCTTGTTACAAAAATGACAATAAAATTGGACACTTGAGCTTTAACAAGGACTCATTTAATTTTATCTGTCAAAGGACTCCAAGCCAGAAGAATGATAAAAGTGGCACATTCATCTGGTAGCAAGTTCCAAAGACCTCAGTAGGGATTGCTGTAGAGGAGATATGCAAAAGATTGCTCTTCAAGTGTGGGAGGAGGTGAAAGAGGAAGAAAACAGTTTGTACGAAGTACATACCAAGGCAACAGAAAAGACTCAACAGAAATCACTCTGTCAGATCTCTCACAGGGTTCTGTAACCATTTGTTGCACAACTTCTCACTTCCAAGAAAATGTTGACCTTTTCTTTATGTCAGCCACTCTCACAATGGATGTAACAGATGGCAAGGAGGAACTTAAGGCATTCTGAAAAACAGGGCAAGAGGGAACAGGCTCAAAGACAGTGATGTAGTAGTTGAGCACATTTTAAAAAGTGAGTTGTTAACTGGGATTTGCCAGTTAAAACAGACTGAGCTGCTATCTAAACTGTTACATTCAAATGTGCACAGCAGGTCCCCAATGTCATTATTTTTCAAATAATAGCACTTTTGAGTTTAGAAGCAATGTTGTGTATATATTTATCCTAGGAGTTGGGAACCTGTGTTCCTGCAGGAGTTGTTGAATGACAACTGCCACCATCCCTTCTTGTTTTATGAATTCATGTCGTTTCCAACTTATGGTGACTCTCAGGTGAACCTATCACAAGGTTTTCTGGGAGCTGAGAGTGGGTTCATGGGTGAACAGGAAATCAAAGCCTGCTCTCCAGGGTTGTGGTCTAATGATCAGACCACTACACCACATTGCCACCACCACTTATCACTGGCCCTTCTGGAAGGTGTTGATGAGAGCTGAAGCCCAATCACACCTGAAAGGCTACATTTTATCCTCTTCTGTTTCTTCTTTAAATAAGACCAAATATGGCTTTCCTTTCCTGGAAATATGGCTTTCCTTCTCATGTTTGAACACTCAGGCCATTTCTGCACTAGACTGTTACGGTGTTATTATTCCACTTTCAACATCCTGTGGGATTCTGGGGTTTGTAGTTTACTGAGGCCCAAGGGCTCTCTGGCTGAGAATTCTAAAGGCCCCTCCCTAAACTGAAAACCCCATGATTCTATAGGATGTTGAAAGTGGAATAATAGCACTATAACAGTCTAGTGCAGAAATGGCCTCATACTGAACCAAGTGGTGAGACAGGGAAAAAAGCAGCTCTGTAGTAAGTGGGCCACTAGCTGTAAGCAGACAATAGGCAGAAAAGAGTTGCATAGCACTTTATATTGCATTTTCTCTTCTGTAGATTTCACATTCCACATCACATTTCAGATTTCAGATTTCTGTAGATTTCATATTTCACATCAAAAAAAATTTAAAAAAATGTTTTTTTTAATTGTGTATGTTTTTGCATATAACCTGTAATGTGTCCACATCCCAGTGTTCAGTGCTCAGAACTTTGGTCTTTCACAAACACTTTGTTCACAAATGTTTCAGGGTGTTGCACAGCATCTGCCCCTACTGCCTTCAAGGAACCAGAAACTTACCCACAGAGGTAGTGGTGAGATCTCTAGTGCCCTACCAAAGTGTTCTTGTTTTCTAAGGGAGGGACTTGGATTACAAGCGTTAACATCCCCAAGTGGAAAGCCTTCACCCTACCAGAAACTAAGATGAATAGCATAGTTTACCTGCAAGAGCTGTTAGGACAAAGCTCTAGAGAACTGATCTTCTGAGGAAATGGAGCAAACAACATTATCTTCACTGCCACTGTCTCCCCTTCTTCTGCCTTATTAAGATTTGTGGATCCTTGGGCAGACAAAGAAAGACTGAAGAAGAGGTGACAGCTGATGCTCACATTTTCAAGGTGATGCTAGTGGACATTCAAACAGGATTTCTTAAATTTACCAGCAGTCCTTTCTGGTCGCCCATGCAAATCCTAGTAATAGGCAGTTAGCCAGAGTTTGTTTTTGCCGAGAAATTCCAGTAACAATCACTCTTTTTTTTCCCTTATCACTCAGCTGTCATTTTTCTATTTTTTAAGTCCTCCTTCCTCTTTCCTTGTTTTTCAGAAAGCCTTAAGTTCCTTGACGCCATCTGTTAGATCCATTGTGACAGCAGCATTATCAAAAGAGTGCATCTGCATTTTTAGTGCACTTGAAAACAGCTGAACTACCAAATGATTTTTTTTTCCAAAAAAAGAAAAAAATTCTACTATCTTGCAAGTCATGGAGAGCTATTTGACATCCAATGTATGTCGAGGCCAGTGTTGGCAAATTACAATGACATTTGTTGCAGTATTTGTGTTACAGATAAAAAAAGGCTCATGTGACAGCCCTATTCAGGTGCTCAAGAAGGGGTTGAAATAAACGTGTGAACAGAAGGAGCAAACTAGCTCTACCCTCTTGACATCAACCTTTCGATATGGACAGCATTAGTCAGAAAAGGAGAGCCTCCAATGCTTGGAGGCTTTCCAAATAATAGAAAATTATTAATTTTTTTAGGGCTCTGAATCTCATGGAGAGTCTCTATACATTGCAGAATTTTTCCTTTTCAAACTGCTGCTCTCCATGTGAAGAAAGTGATGATGGTAGCAGGCAGGGCTAGCCTCTCCATTGGCTCAGTTGTTCAGGCGAACTCAATTCTGAACCCCTGAATGGGGAAAAGACCTAAAAGATTTATAATTTATGAACAAATCAGCCACTGTTATGACAGACAGATGCTGGTAAATAATAGTGATCCTTGGTGTCAAACAGTGGCCCTTTCCACAATGCATCTTTTCACGGAGCTGGGGTGCGGGGATCGCGCGAGCAGCCTCCAGTGAAAGGCTCTCACGTCCCAGTTCCTTCAGCTCCGCAGCTGCCTCCTGCTCACACGAGAGCCCTGCCTCTTCCTTCCGCAGTGCAGCCTGGGAGTTTCCCAGGCTGCGCTGGGGCAGGGTGTGTGAGAGCCGCGGCTCCAGAGCTCCGCATGCACAGCAAGTGCAGCATGGGGCCCCTGAGCGATGCACGATCGTGCACCATTTTTGGCTCAAAGCCGAAAATGGAAAATGAAAATGAAAAAGTGCACAAGCAGCACCTGCCAGACCCTGGAGCATTGTGCGATTGTGAGTGTGTTGTGTGGATCACTCCTCAAATTCGCATGATTCTTGGAGGCCCTTTTGCATGGCACATGCTGTGAGAAAAGGGCCAGTGTTTTTCAGTAATGTCCCATCTTACAGTCTATCTACTCATGGAACTCAAGGGAGTCATTGCAAATTACACCAATTCAATTTTTGCAGATCATTAGTTGAAGGGTGCCATTGCATTCATGTTTGCATGTACACTTTGCATATGCAATTGATTGCCCACTGTAAGACCAGAATTCTGAACTAAATAGCCCTTTCTGGTAGTCCAGCAGGACTCTTCTTAACAAAACCAGGTTTATAATGGGGGTTTGCGTCAAGTGTGTGTACCCACACCACGTCTAGCACTGGGCTTGGCTGTAGTTGCCAGCCTACCAAAACAGACATGGTTCCCCAAACCTATCTCTTCAAACTGAGGGATTAAGGGTTCTTTGCCATTTATCATCTAATCTGTATCTATTTGGATGTCCCTCTCATCACCTTATGGCTGGCTGGGCGCCACATTTGTGATCAATATTGTAGTCCAAACAGGCAGATTTAGCATCAACACTCCACTTTGTTGCTGTTAGGTGCCTTTGTGTCATTTCTGACTTATGGCAACCCTAAGGCAAACTTATCACAAGGTTTTCTTGGCAAGAATTGTTCAGAGGGGGTGGCCTTTGCCTCCGTCTGAGGCTGAGACAGTGTGACTTGCCCAAGGTCACTCAGTGGTATTCCATAGCTGAGGGATTTGAACCTTGTTCTCCAGAGTTGTAGTCCAACACTTACACCACTATGCTACACTGGCTCCATACTCCACTTATCCACTCTTAAGTATCGTAGTCTCAAGATATTAATATAGTATATTCAGCCTCTGTCTGTCCAAACAGAGATGGATCTCACTAGTCTTTTGAATGTAAATGAAGATACTCCAATCCAATCAGATGAGAAGAACTTATTGACTCTTTTTTCTGAGACCACTCAGAGACTAATTAAAAGTGTCACTAGCCACTGTGTCTGGCTGCCTACCATCAGCTTACATCAGCCTGCTTAGAGGTGGGTGCCTTCGTCATTAGATAATGGCGACCCTTTCTAACAAATGAAGTACAGCCTTTTTTTATTTCATTGTATGCTGGTCATTTGTTTACACTTTCTCTCAGAGACTACTTTCTCCCTTCTTTTTAGTTAGATGGCTTGATGCTCAGAACTAACATGTAAGCTGGTATTTCTTAATAATATGCTGTGCAACACACAGACATCCTACTTTTTACTTTACACATTAGTGTAATATTCAAGTTTCAGGGGCTTGGATCTGGAAAAACACATAATAAATTAGTGCTTAGCCTGTAACATTACAACCCAATGACAGCTCAGTCTCCAATCACCTTTGTTTATATCCAAGAAGGAGATGAAATGACTGTGTGACAGAAGGGTGGTTAAGAGTTAGAGCCTTGACATCTTTCTGGTTTAAATATATTAAATTTCTATAACATTAAATTAAATTTCTATAGCATTTTAAATAATGGGTAATTTAGAAATCAGCTTTCAAGTATTACAGCTGCTATATGGAATGGCTATGCAGAAGTGGATTTCAGTGGCATTTACATGATAGCAGAGTGGTCATGTCTCTGTTGAATTAACAGATTTAAACAGGATTAATCTTCATTTTAAAAAACTGAGATGTGAAGGGGAGTTAGCACATCAAAATATGACCAGGGAGACCCAGAGATGATCATAGGAGACCCAAGTTCAAATTTCAAAGTGACCGTAAAGCTTATTGGGCCATTCATTGCCTTCTATGACCAGTCACTTTCTCTAAGCGTAAGTATCTCACAGCATTGCTACAATGACAAAAGAAGGGAGGACAGATATATGTACATTCCCTTGATCTCCTTCAATGAAAGACAGGATATAGATGCAACTGATAATATAATTAATTCAACTTATGTGGAAACTGTGCCTAATGGATTTGCGCCTTATACAACCCTCTCAAACCTGCACTTATCAGTTGTGTTGGGTGATAACTGCCACCACTTCAGAACCTGATAACAGTGGATGATGGGAATTATAGTCAAACATAATCCAACAAGCTCCAGATTGGGGAAGTCTGACTCTATGGCTTTCCACAACCATTAACTATCATGTTCCTATTTCATTTAACATAGAGATAGACAACTACGTTGAGACCAGTGATCATTTTTGGAAGTGCACACACCTTTTTATTATTTTGGAGATACCAATGCAAAAAGAAAAGTACTGCTTATGTTAAAAAAAAAAGCTGTATACCTTCAATTTTAATGCAAACACCTTCTTTTTTACTTACATAGCTGTTAGCATCTCATAAAAGCAGCTAACACTCTATGGTCCTTTGTGGTTGGATACTTCATCTTGGGCCATTTCCTCACTAGCCTGTTATAGCCCCTCCCAAAAGTGCAAACCCCGGGATTCCAGAGGATGTTGAAAGTGGAATCATCGCGCTATAACAGGCTAGTGCAGAAATGGCCTTCGATGTGACAGTGAAGCCTCAGCTGTGACTCAGGAAGCCAGCTGATAGTGTGCTTAAGCCCCAGCTGATAGGGTGCTTAAGCCAGCTGATAGGGTGCTTAAGCCTCGCTGAGGAAGACCCCAGCGAGGGCGGTGGTGGGAGAGGCTCGGCTGGAGGGGCTGCCCTCATTTACTAAATTAGTTACTGAATTAATGTGTCATGAAATGATGCATCTCTAAAAAGTATGTCACCAACATGTAAAGTTTGGAAAGCTCTGTCTGAACAGATATGCAACAACCTCTCCTTGATATCCTTCTACTGAAAAGTGAAAAAAATTATATTCTGACAGGCTTCTGGAATTGACTATAGGGGTTTTAACTAATATACTGCTCAATTGATTGTTTTTGTTGTTAACTGTCATCAAGTTGACTTCAGCTTCTGATGACCTTATAATTGAGATACCTCTGAGTCACTCCTATCATCAACAGTCCTGCCCAAGTCTTGCAGACTCAGGGCCATGGTTTCCTTGTTTGAGTCTCTCCACATGGAATGTGGTCTTCTTCTTTTCCTACTGCCTTCTACCTTATTAAGCATTATTACCTTTTCTATTGAGTCATACCTTCTCATGGTATGTGCAAAGCTGACAGTATCAGTTTAGCTATCTTGGCTTCTAGGGAAAGTTGAGGCTTGATTTGCTCTAGGACCTATTTATATGTCCTTTTAGCAGGCCACAGTATCTGTAGAAATCTTTTCCAGCACCATATTTCAAATGAGTTAATTTTCTTCCTATCAGATGTCTTCACTGTCCAGCTTTCCCAACCATACATAAAAATTGGAAATACGATGACACACGCAATCCTAACTTTAGTATTAAATAATATAACTTCACACTTCAGGATCTTCTCTAGTTCTTTCATGAGAAGATTTATGGAAGCTGACACCAGGAACACATTACAATCAATTTTAGTAAAACTAAGATTATCCTTTTTTTAAAAAAAAAAAAAAATAGTGCCTATTGAATAGAGCAGGTCAGATCATTCACATATTTAGATACCGCCTTTCACTTGTCTTTATCATGGACACCCCAGAAATCATTTGCTGTTCAATCCCTTTCAAAGAGCACTAAAGCTCTAAACTACTTTTTCATTACCATAGGAGGATAATTTTTATCTGCTTCTCTTTTATGTGGCACCTTTATTTGGCTAATGCAGTGGTTCTCAACCTGTGGGTCCCCAGATGTTCGTGGACTTCAGCTCCCAGAAGCCCTGAACATTGACCATAGTGGCTGGGGCTTCTGGGAGCTGAAGTCCACAAACATCTGGGGACCCACAGGTTGAGAACCACTGGGCTAATGGGATTTTATTCTATGATGGAACTTTTTTTTCTTTCTTGTACTCACTTTGTGATATGCATAGGTGTACACCAGCAAAAGCATTTCACAAGCCGGCTGGGTGTTTCTCTGTCAAAGCATGGGCTGGCATCCTGTTCAGTAATCACTATATCATAAGCATGACTAGCAACATAATCATTACAATAATTCATTGGTATGGCCATTGCACCACTGAAATTATGGAAAGTGCCCTCCAAAATCTGTGTTTTAGGTCATGAAGCACTGCAACAGAGGAATTTCTGAGGTGCTGGAAAAGTGGGTAGTGAGTAATGAGACATCCAATCCTCTCAAGGTTAGCAGAGTGCACTGCAACAGGTAGCTATGACGGGACCATCTAGGGGTTCCTGCCACTGGCTGTTGTGACATCCCTCTCTACCTGGAGAAGGCTAGACACATCATTGCCCTGCTTTCCAGCACCTTGGAAATCCCCTGCAGCAGCTCCATGTCAGTGAGTCATCTGACTTTTCCAGCAGGATCAGTGTTAGAACCCTTTAAAGTATATAATTCAACTTCTAGGTTTCTTTGTAGGTCTTTTGCTCATTATGGGTTATTGCCAGCCAAAGGCTATTCTTGTTTGTTTAATAAAGGACATTGGCAATCAGTATT
Organism: Iguana delicatissima; assembly: GCA_948472985.1. Classification (NCBI taxonomy): domain Eukaryota; kingdom Metazoa; phylum Chordata; class Lepidosauria; order Squamata; family Iguanidae; genus Iguana; species Iguana delicatissima. The sequence goes on from CAOKZL010001026.1 coordinate 27,336, forward strand.
GTATCTATCACCTAAAAGGTTTCAACCCCATTATATCTGAGCTTATCCTTTATCTCTCCAGGGGCTCATACAAGATATTTGAAGAATTTAACTGTACCCTAATTATTGTTTTACTAGAACCAGGTTCAACTGTTTACCTTCCACTGTACTGGATGGCAAATTATGAATGCTCTTTACAGAATGGTGAACAATTTTGTTGCTGTGTAGAGGACGCTACAGAATCTATTATTCCACTCTCAACATCCTATGGAGTCCTGGGGTTTGCAGTTTAGGGAGGAGCATTTAGAATTTTCAGCCAAAGAGCTTTTTGACTTCAGTAAACTACAAGCCCCAGAATTCCACAGACTGTTGAAAGTGGAATAATAGCACTATAACAGTGTAGGGCAGAAAAGCCCTCTGTCTGCTTTGTTGCTGTTGTCATCACACATTACGATTCCTAGCTTGCATAATCTAATTGGGCATGTTATTTTCTCCTAACTCTCACCATTCAAGATAGCCATCACGATACTGTTAGCCAGTGTAACTGTCCCAGTGTGGGAGCAGAGGTACAATGACTAAAAGTACTGTGGCAAAGAAGGTTCCAGTTATTATGTTGTACATTTTATCTTAGATATGTGTTAGGTATTTTGAATTAAAACTATATTTATAGTTCATAAATTATCTTAATGTAATATTTATATTATACTAGGAGGATGGAATTTGTATATTCGTTTTATTTTATATCTTGTTTGGGTCTATGACCTCATAAGAAAGAGGCTGATCTGGACTGAATGTCAGATTTGTAGACTAAGCAAATGTAAGAGCTTAAGAATCCAATAACAATTTCACTGTTACCATATTCTACATAGCATTTGTGGCAGTCAAAGGTAGTGGCAGTCAAAGGCAATGATACTCCTTCCATTGTTGTTTGTTGTTGTATGTTTTCAAGTCATTTCCATCTTTACTGAGAAAATCCCATGACTGGATCACCTTGGTGGTGACACTAAGGTGATCCAGTCATGGGATTTCTCAGCAAATTTGCCTGTGCCTTCCTCTGAAGCTGAGAGAGTATGACTTGCCCAAGGTCACTCAGTGATTTTCCATGGCCAAGCAGAGATTCAAACCCTAATCTCCAAAAGTCCAAGTCAAACACTCAAACTACTACACCACTTTGCCTCCCACTATCTCACTCTGCTGCATCCAAATTTCTTGGGAAACCAAGCAAAAATTAGAGCTCTCAGCCCTTGTCTGAAACATCTGGAATGATCTGTGATGTATGTTTGGAATGAGTGCTGCGTTGGATGTTCCAGATAATTCAGAGGAAGAGGTCAAGATTTCTCATTTTGTATGGGCAATCAATGAATGTTTTAAAGACTTTGAAATTTGATGTTACAAATGCTATACAGACTGAGGTTTGCTGCTGTAAGTGTTCTAAGTATCACTTTGGTATCTGAAAGAAAGGCCATGCCTTAGCAGTATCTAAATATTTGTTTAAAGAAGCTAGTTTGTCACAAACATTTCAGCAAAGCATATTTGAGCTTTGCTGTTTCTGAGGCAGCATTTAAATATAGCCAAGAAATTACTTTTGTAAAGAGCAGATAGATTGTATGTGTGTGTGTGTGCATGCAAAGGACATGAACTGGTGAAGCACAAAAAAAAGCAAATTAATGTTTGCAGTATTTACTTGAGCTAGCATGGACAGCCCATATCAAACTAGAGATGAGTTTTCAGATTGAATATAGAGAGATGGAGTACTCACTGGATTGCTAAATTTTCAAACCTTGCTATTTTTGGAAGACATTTAATTGCCCATATGGAAACATTCAGTCTCCTCTTGAACTTCTTCCCTCAAGTATCTAAATTGTACACAATCATTTATTTATTTGTCAGTGTGCATGACTGGAGGGTTTTCATCTACATCAATGGGAGAGCACATGCCTTGCATGCCAAAGGCCCCAAGTTTAGCATCTCCAGGTAGGACTAGGGAAAAAAGATAGTACCTCAAAGTTTGGCATATCTCTGCCAATCAGTGTTGTTGACACAGGGGCCAATAGTCTAACTCAGTATAAAGCAGGTTCTTATGTTCCTAACATAAGCCTAAATAACTGGTTCCTGTTGCCATGAGCTTAGAAAGTAATCTGAATAGCAATCTTTACTGGAAAGATATTGCTGTTATTACTAAGGCCATTTCCACATGTTATCTGATCCCATCATCTTCTCTGTCTTTTTTTTTAATCGAGTATAAAGAAAAAAACAGAACAAAAAAGAAAAACACCATGTGATACATATGATAGTGAAAAAAGAAAATTTCAGCAAAACAAACTTACATTGTTATTTCTCTCCAATTCTATTACAATCATATACTTATTCAGCATATTCTATATCATACTGCTTATATACTTTTGTTAGCTATATCTAGATCTCATTCTGATTATACTCATTATGATTATAATAATTTCATTCTTAACTCTATACTTTTCAATTACATTTAATCTATTACTATTACTAAATATGATCTTATTACTAAACATCTCAAACTATTCCTAAAAATAAACTCACCCCCCAGATCTAATTATGTTTCAACTTACTCCACCTTCCAGAATTGTAATTCCTCTTGTGGAGGCATGACACCTTCCTCTTTTATTAAAGCCTTTTCCACAAGTATCTTCCAAATTGCTTCAAAATCATTCCCCTTCATTATTCATTTTTTGGCCTTAATTCGACATGTTAACTTATCATTGCTCACAATTTTCCAGACTTCTTTATATCAATCCTCTATTTGAACATCTCCATGAATTTTCCATTTTCTTGATATAATTAACTTTGCTGCAGTTAATAAGTTTGTAATTAAATCCTTCATTGCCTGGGTATAGTTAACCTTATCAAATATAGATAATAATGCTATACCTGGACATATTTGTAAATCAATTTCAATTATCTCTTTTATCTCTTTAAACAACCTTTGCCAAAATTTCTGTACATCTTCATAATTCCACCACATGTGAATATATGTACCAATCTCTTGACAACACCTCCAACACAACCTTGAATAATTCTTATCTATATAATTTAACCTTACTGGTGTTAGGTACCATCTCCAAACCAACTTATAATAGTTATCTTTTATTCTTACAGACAAATTTTTTGAATGACGCTGATTCCAATTTTTTGCCCAGTCCTGAATATCTATTTTTTGTGCTAATTCTTCCTCCCATATTTTTCTAAGATATTCATCTTCATTTTCATATTTTGCCAACATTTTGTATATTTCACCTGTGGTACCCTTCAATATTTCATTTTCCTCCATACCTTCTCTTTGTATAATCATTTGTTCAAATTTAGTGTATTCTCTGAAACCTTTATTATTCTTTTTCCAATTCCTTGTCCACTGCTCTAGCTGTATATAATTAAACCACGATATCTTAATACTCTGTAATCTCTCCTTTATTTTATCTTTATTTGTCATTATATTCATCCAATCTTTTAACTTATTCATTCTCTGCTTCTTTAATTCCTTCTCTACTTCACCTCTCAGATTCATTGGAAATCTTGCCATTATCACTACAGGAGTTAATCATGAAGTAGCCAGCATTAATTTTTCCTTATTTTTCTTCCAAATTTCTAATATATTTTTCAAAATGGGGTTTTCTATTTTTTCCATCTCTCTCTTGACAGAATTCCATATATATATATATATATATATATATATATATATTCTCTAATCTCGTCTCAATTTCTATTGTTCCTATCTCTAACCAATCTAAATCTCCTTTTCCTAGAACTCCATCTATGATATATCTCAATTGATTTGCATTATAATACCATTTTAGATTTGGTAGGTCCAATCCACCTTCTTTTTGGGATTTGTACCAAAATTTCCTACTAATCCTCCCTCTATTATTCCCATTACAAAACTTGTTCAATAATAACTGCCAATTTTTCAATTGTTCTTCTGATACTTTTATTGGTAACATCCTAAACAAAAAATTAATCTTAGGTAGTATTTACATTTTTACTAACGCTATTCTTCCAAACCATGATAACTTAATATTTTTATATTCTTCTAATTTCTGTTTCACTTCTTGTCTTAATGTAGTATAATTTTTCCTCTAATCTTTGCAGACCTTTTGTAATATTTATTCCTAAATATTTAATTGTTTCCTTCAATTTAATATCTATCTATCTATCTTTTAAAAAATCTTGTTCTTCTATTTTAGTATAATTAAACAAGATTAATTCCGATTTAGCCCAATTTATTTGTAGCCCTGTCATTTCCCCAAATTCTTTTAAGTGTTCAGATACTCTATCCATTTTCTTTATTGGATCTTTAGTCATCAGCAAGGTATCATCAGCAAACAAACTTACTTTATTCTTTTTCTTAATCTTGATCCCATCATCTTCTCGTCGCAATCCCAGCAGTGCCTTTGCTGGGAAGGGAGTGTGAGTGACATGCACCTGCCTTCCGCAGCGCAGCCAGGCTCTTTCCCGTGCTGCGCTGGGGAAGGAAGCACCTCCATTGTGCTTCATGCCCTTCTACATGGCAGGTAAGGATGGGAGCATCATGAGATCAAGGCGCTTAACAGGTTTAATCAGTTATGCGAATATGCATGATTGCGATGGGTGGGAGCAGGATGGCAGCAGGATCATGACGATGTTGTGCAGAAGCACAGCCTGTGGACTGCTGCCATCGTATCCCTACAGCAGGACTGCAACATCATGTGGAAATGGCCTAGGATGGGTGGTGAAGGAAAATGGCCATAGTGCTGAAAATAGCAGTAAGAGGCTTTGCGCCTCAGTATTGCACACCCAGGAACATGCTAGGCATGTGGAGTTCCTCATAAGCTTGCTTTTAGGATTTTACTTCCTCAGCAAAAATCAAGGCTACTTTCTCATAGTGATTCCACTCCAGATACACTGACATGCAACAGTCTGTGGAGTACTCAAGACAGTGCCTAACTTTGTATGTTCTCATCCCCACTGCTGTTTGTGGAAATGGAATGACTGATCACTAAAATAATTCAGATATCTCCTCCTCTCAGTGTTTTGTGTCACAAATATGACAGCCATGTCATGATTGAATGTGTGTGGCATTCTCAGTGTGCATCTGTGTCTGGTGTGGAAAGAATATATGAAAATATTCCACAAAATGGTCAAGAACATGGTTGTTGTTTTTTTAGTATCAAGTAACCCTGGCAAGGAAAATCCTGGACTGACAAGAATCTTCCCAGTTTGGGGCTTATATTCTGCAAAATTTACAGAATTTCTATACAGAAACAATATTTTCTGCACAAAAAAATACTGTTCCCTACACAGAAAATGCTGTTTTCTTATCCCGCCCCCAAGAAAAACCCCACATGCAAATTTTGCAAGGAATAATCTTGAACTGCAAATAGTCTTTCAAAATTGCAGTTTGAAGAGAATTGTTAAAATAGCTTGTGGTTTTCTTTGAGAATAAAATTAGCTAAGAATTACATCCCTTATCTCTCTGTGTTTACAAGTTCTCAATCAAGAAAAAAAATCTGAGCACTGAGACTGCTTCTATATGACTGATAAGAAATATTGTGTTGCAATTACTCACATGGCCACCACCATCATCACAGCTACCATATTGATCCATTTTTGCACATTATGCTTTCCAAGAAACCAATGGAGAGGTGTCTGCCCCAGAGATTTGCAATCGAAAAATAAACACAAAGGAGATGACTGAGGAAGGAAACTGAGATAATGGTAAAAAGGAAAATACTATACAATTATTCAAACTACATTTATTTAGGCTGCAACCTTAACCTCATTGGGAGGCTATTTATGGCACTACAAAGCAGTGTAAATGCTACTCTACTGGTGGAAAAGGAGATCCATCTATGGTGCAAGAGGTACCTCTGTGACTACAGCAAAAAGCTCTTCCAAGACAGATGCTCCACCAGTGGTCTTCCATCACTTACACAAAGCAAAAGTGCACATCTTAATGCCAGGCTCCAAAAGTCTTTCCAAATGCCCACAAAATGCACTAACTCCATGCCAACCCCAAGACTTTCATAGTTATTTGGAAGGAAGGCAACAAAGGCTGCCCCTGTCAGCCACTCCTCCTTCTCCTTGGTGTAATGTGGTGTATATATTAATGTATTATCTATACATTAAGCTCTGTATCTGACCATTCTTAATTTAGTAGGAGTTCTTGGAAGAAGTTTTGGGAATGAATGCTCTTATTAGATCAGCAACTGTACACACAAAAAAAGTGTGCTACTTTTGAGACCAGAACATGAATCCAACAGGCAGAGGTATATGTACAGTTTCCATAGCAGGGTTAGGAAACACCTACACATCCCCCATGAGGTGGTTGGCACTGCCAGCTTGATAATACCAATCAACTCATTGTTTAGGGGAAGTCATGCAGTAGCAATTGATAAGTGACAAAATTGAGCAAGCTAGCCTTGCCTCACCAGGCCCCTCGAAGATTTTTTTTATCTTCAGCTCCCATCATCCCCTGCCAACATAGGGCTATGGCTAGGGATATTGGGAGCTGTAGTCCAAAGCATCTTCAGGAGGCCAAAGTGTGGAGGCTGAGATTAAAAAAAGATGGCATGAGTGTCATGAGCCAGGCTGAGCAGACTGAGCATGCTGCTGACTCAGACGGGACTCTGAGTTAGACTGGGACTCCCAGCCAGGATGGATCCCTGGGAGGGAGAGGGGGCTCCTGCAGAGGCAAGGGAGGGGCCTGCCAGCGACCCCACAGCTGTCCCCGAGCCAGTACCTCCAGCAGATGAGACCAGTGCTTCGGGTTTGATGGAAGCTGCTGTTCCTGACCCCAGTCCGGAGTTTGCTGCAGACCCTCCCCCACGTTCCTCCAGAGGCGGCTGGAGAAGGAGGCGGTTCGCCGATCGAGGCGGTTGTGTGAGAAGCGTTTGAAGTCTGAGGGCCTCCAGCTGTGAGCTGGGCCAACGGACGTTTGAACAAACCCCAGCTGGGCTAAAGACTATGCATTTAAGACAGACGCTGGGGGGAGTTGGGCACGGGGCAACAACCGTCTTCCATCCGGGGAATCTGCATCCTGTGCTTTCTGTTCCAGGGCAATCCTTGTCACTGAGTTTGCTGCTTCTGTTTGTTTTGGGCGATGTAACTTCTTGATTATTTTACTACTTTATTACTAAAAGCCAGAAAACTCGGCTTCTGCCTGTTTTCTGCTTAAACTGCTGCCTGACATTGACAATGAGGGAGGATTTTAGTGATAAATATCCACATCATTTATGTAGCCAATCAAATGTTGATGTATAGTTTCTGGGCTAAAAATTCAAACTTTTTTTTAAAAAAGTGAAACTGTGGCCCTTTCCACTGCACTCTCCCATCCTGCAATGGGGACAGGAGAAGGATGGGACCATGGTAATGCTTCTGTATAATGTCATCACACTCCCATTCTTCTCCTGTTCCCAGGCAGCATGATTGTGGATTAAATTATTGATGGGTTTTCCCCATCAGTGATATGCAATCGCACCACTGTCCTGCTGAAGCTGCAGAAGGGCAACAGCTGTGCTTCTTGCCCCGGTGCAGCCTGGGAAAGTACCTGGCTGCACTGCAGAAGGAAGAGGCATGGCCATCGCACTCCCCTCCCGGCTGAGCTGCTGCCAGGATCCCCGCTGGACAACTTCGGGAAAATGTAGGTGAGGAAAGGGCCTGGGTCAGGTTTCAAAATGTTACAAAAGGTTGGTTCAGCTCCACATATGAAACCATTATTTTTTTCTCTACTTCCTGGGCCTGATCTTGAAAGAGGGAGGGCATTTGAAAAGCTTCAGAATAAATGAGATGCTTCTGCTACTGTGCCCTTTATACTGCAGTCTCAATTAAATTATAACACATCTCCTTCTTCTTTATAAACACATTATTCCTGTGACAACATTAGTGGGGGGGAAATAGTATGGGGCAGAATTTCAGAATTTATGCTGTAGAAAATGAAGCATCTTAAAAATCAGGGGCAGGTTGGTTCATGCAAGCACCTTCTTCTTCACACAAGGTCAGATTCGGGGTAAAATCATAGGTCTGAGGTTAATCGTACTTGTAACTGTGAAGTGCCTTCAAACTTGGTGCCTTCTTCTCATTAATACAAATGTTTGATTTAATGCTCTGCTGGCTGCTTAAAAAAATGTGTAAGCAGAGAGGCTTGTTTTGCACAGCACTGCTATGGCATACCTGTCAGGGTCTCCTTTTCCTTCCCTGACTCATAATTGGCTGCTGTACAACTGGCTGCATAGCAACAGGCCCAAGATAGAGAACCCGCTGCTCCCTATTTCGTCTGAGTGGAAATCTTTCAGTTTACCATTTGATTGAAGCTCCGTGAAAGAGAGAGATGGTTCAGATAGTGCAAATGCTCTCATAACCCTGGGATGTCCTCCTTGATGCTTCAGTTAACCGCCGGCATGATTAGACTATCAGTACTGACAGGTGTTCGGCGTTGTATCCAATTTACTCCAAAATATCTATGGGGGGAAAAAAACTTAATGAGATCTTTATCTTGTTCAATTGCTTATGTAGCTGTTGTCTGCAAGACACAACAGCAAGACTTTTGCAGCAGTTAGTTCTGTCTTGGCATTTGAAGAAAGAAAGAAAGAAAGAAAGAAAAAGACCAAAAAAAAAAAAGCACCCCCTCCCAACACCCACAGATTATGGCATAGATCTGGCTTGCATCATCATAATTCTTTATTTGCATAATTAAGGAAGCACAAAGGCTAACAAGCAGATGGTAAATTTTCTGAGTAATGTTTAAATAGTATGACTCACCTTGATATTACTGAGAGCATGAAGGTTCCAAGTTGAGTGCAAGTTAAAATGCTGACGGCATGTTTTCTGTAAACGAACTCAGGTGCTCTTTTCCATGGGTGGTTCATTCCTCATTACTGTACTTTGCCCTTTCCCCTTTAGAAAGCTCACTAGTTTGCTGTCATCTGATCAACCTGAGACTTCTGTACCACTAAACTATAGTTTCAACAAAACAGCAAAGTATGGTATGGTATGGTATGGTATGGTATGGTATGGCATAGTTATGTACAGCAGGCAGGCTGTTATTATTCTGGTTGATAGTGCAACCCTGCAGCGTTGTGTATTTTGGAGTGTCCTGACTGATCTATACATGGCTGGAGGGGAGTAAATATTACCCAAGCTTTTAGATTTGATAAGATGTTATTTTATTTCCTGTATTTTAATTCAGCTGTATGAATCTGTTACTATCGGGTGTGATGGCCAAACCAGAAGTCATTTCAGGAAAATTCATTTGGATTAAGACCATTACTAACAGCTCATGTTCCAAGCAGGGGAGGTGTCTCAGTCTGCAGTTGGAGATAGGGTGTTCTCCCCTCTTGGACAATAGTGACCAAGGAAAATAGTGATACTGTAGAATGAGGGGAAACACTTTCTTCTGCTATCAGGATTACAGGGGCTAGCTGCTGTATCACATTAAGGTGGTTTCTTCACTACACTGTTATAGTGCTATTGTTACCCTGATTTCTGGGGTCCCTTGGAGGACAACTCAATGTGCTCCACGTGATGGGAAATGGAAACTAACCTGAGCATGAGCAATAGCAATGTGAGAGGCAGGGTAACCTAGCGGGGTCTTTTTACCCAGTTTTTACGGAGTCAAAAACCAAACAAAAATGTCCAATAAATGATTTTATTGAATGAAACTCTAACGTACCAACGCAATCACTCACACACTCACTTAAGACCTACTAAGAAGCAAAAGAGAGGAAACTGGATAGGGGAATATTGAAGGGGTTGAAGCTGGGGTAATACTGCACCTTTTCCTGAAGTCCTTGGTCTGGGAAAAACAGCGGAGAAGTGGGGCTCAGCACAGAGAAGGCTGAAGGGATTACTCAACGGACAGAGAAATGGTCTGCTGGGATGACTGAGGGTGATCCAAAGAACCGCTCAAAAACTGGGACTATTTGTAGAGGGAAAAGTACCTGAAGGGCTAATCCTTTCCTGGGGAGAACAATGGGTGTTGCAACGAGAAAGAAGCTCCACAATGGTAACTTCCTTTGCATGATGAGATTACAAGGTGTAGCCCAGGTCTCAGGATCTTCGGCTGCATTGGGTTGTGGTGTGGCTTCATGTAAATGGTCCTTGCTTGATAGGATTTTGCTCAACTTGGGGCAAACACACTAATCCCCTCAAGTCAGCTTCTCAGGGGCTGAGGACCCTTTGTTTACTGTGGGTTTGCACAGCTTGAGGTCTCCTGGGGCTACGTGACTGGGGATTTTATTGGCCTGACCTGGTTTTCAATCGTTTGACCGTTGCTGCCTATGTGCTCATCCAGGCGACCTCTCAGGCACATGAAATCATATTTAATATCAAAATTGTAGACCGCAGGATAGGGTTTTCCAGTAGAGTAACACTATTATTCCACTTTCAACATTCTGTTGCATTCTGGGGTTTGTAGTTTACTGAGGCCAAAGAGCTCTCTGGCTGCAAACCCCAGGATTCCATAGGATGTTGAAAGTAAAATAATAGCACCATAACAGTGTAGTGTGGAAATGGCCTAAGTGGTCATATCACGTACCTACAGGTGGTTAGAAGTCATGAGTGCATGCCTGCTGCAAGAAATGTTCAGAGGGCCAGAGCACCTAACCTAGAGAGGCTGAAAGAGGCACAGAGGTTTGTAGATGAGATCAATCATGCCTGATTGTCTCAAAATTGTCATAAAAACTCCCCTCATGTCAATTTACTGTCACCACCACCAATATCTGAAAAGCAGAAATTATAAGCATTTGTTGATTTCCAATGATAAGCCAATGGAAGGAACAAAGGCTGGACCTGAGAATCAAAATGTAGGTTCAGGCCTGAGTTAAATCAGATGGCCTTTGAATCAGTCTAAGACTACATCTTGCTTGACCATGATTACATCTCCAACCTGTTGACATAGTTTCCCGCTTGAGTATTCTGGCACCTGACCTCCAACCTGTTTCTGATTGCTCTTTGTAATTACGGTCCACATGCCCGTAACCTCATATGTCAGATCTGTGACAGCCAGTTGCAAACTAGGCCATTTCCACACTAGACTATTGTAGTGCCAGTATTCCACTTTCAACATCCTATGGAATCCTGGGGTTTGCAATTTGGGGGGTGGCATTTGGAATTTTCAGCCAGAGAGCTCTTTGGCCTCAGTAAACTACAAACTCCAGAATTCCACAGGATGTTGAAAGTGGAATAATAGCACTCTAACAGTCTAGTGTGGAAACGCCCCTAGACTCCAGACTTTTCTGTGAGCCTTTGCATCTTGATTTCTTCTGTTTCACCATGTGACTTTACATCTTGACAATCAGTCTTAACATAGATGATATAAAGAATTACTGTCATTTCTTTGGATGAAATCACCAGTTTTCAACTGCATCATACCTTATTTGATATGCAAGTAAAATTGTTTGTCATCTTGGGTAAAATGTCATCTTCCTTGTTGAAGCACAAAGTGACTTGGCTTTGCATGATTTTTAATTTGAATTAGGTACATTTTTAGTTTTCCAAATAACAAGTTCTGATATATGACTTGCATACCTCACAATAATACTAGGTTTCAAGGCACATCAAAATTTCATTAGAATTGCAACTATCTTTATTCCAGAGAATTACCATAAAGCTTATTACTGTACTGAAGCTGTCTGAGAAGCCACAGTGAAGGTATGACATTTGATCTGCAACTCGTGAATAGATAACCATGGCATTTAAAACCAAAGTTCCTGATAATTTTTGCTTGCTTATTTCTCTTTAATTCAGGGGGCCAACAACTGAAAGGCTTAATCATCAAGAAATATCATTAGTGTTGCAGCTTCAGCACAAAATATCGTCTACCTGTTTTCCATCTCCTATGTTAATATGTTTGTGGATATGTAAATAGGTTTTCTTTAACTTTATACCATGTCATGCCCCACCACCCAAATAAGTAAAATCAGAGCTTGGAAGTAGCATGCTATAAATAATGCAGTTATCTGTAATATGTATGGAAGGGCAGGCAGTGATACAGTAATGTAATTGAATATAAAGACAGCCAGCATAGTGTAGTGGTTTGGGTGATGGAATACAGTCCTAGAGACCAGGGTCCAATTCCTCACTCAGCCATGAAAACCCACTGAGTGACCTTGGGCACACTACACACTCTCAGCCCCAGAAAACCCCATGATAGATTCACCTTAGGGTTGCCATAAGCTGGAAACAACGTGAAGGCACACAGCAACACAACAAAGGAATATAAGTAAAGTCACTTTATTGATGTAATGAGTAACAATTTCCAATTATGTCCAAAAGTTATTTTAAATAATACCTTGAGAGGTATTTTGATAGGAAGTTACCAGTTTTGTGTTCTTATCAATCCCAAGGATTTTTCTTTTGTTTTTGTTTTTTGTTGTTGTTGTTTTTAGATTGAAAAACTAAGGAGCAGGAGAACAATGTAAAGAGTTACTTTTCCGTCACTGTAACATCAAGGAGTTGTTTTCTAAGCATTTTAACAAGCAATGAGATCAAATTACTTTTAAAGAGTAACTTTCCAATCCTCCGAATAAAATAAACTTCTTCTCCCCTTTCTTCTGTAACAACAGCAGTAGCAATAACGTGTGTATGTCTGTGTATATGAAATCACTTTTTTAAAAACTGAGTAAATAAAAAATATCAGATAAAGGAAAACAGTAGTTAAACTGGAGAATTAAACATTTGTTCTTGTTGTGGGCCTTCAAGTCATTTCCGACTTATGGCAATCCTAAGGTGAAACTATCACAGGGTTTTCCTGGCAAGATTTGTTTGAGGGGGTTGTCTTTGTCATTCTCTGAGGCTGAGACAATGTGACTTGGCCAAGGTCACCCAGTGGGTTTCCATGGCTGAACAGGGATTCAAACTGTGTTTTCCAGAGTCATAGTCAAATGCTCAAACCACTACACTGTCCTGGATCCTTAATTAAATATGCAGTCAGCAAAATGCAAACTCAGCTCAACCAAACCTCTTTTGATCTCCTAGCAAAAGGTGATCAGAAAAGGGAATAAACATGACTTCTAAGGAGAAGGGTTTCAGAGTCTGGGTATAGCCACTGTCCTGAATTCATCATAGACTTGAGGGTTCTCTCTGCACAGGGCCATATGGACAGCACACTGATTTCTTCCATTATATTTCTACTAGCACTGCAGTGTATTAAAAACAAACAAGGGAAATGAAAATTTCACCTGTCTTCAACTGCTAAATTCTATATGTGTCCGTCTTGTTTTAGCAAGGAGAGCTCCATGTTGTATTTACCTGCTATATGTTTGAAAGAATTGGGGAATCTCCCTGAAGATGGAGATAGCAACCCTAATTCAGTACCAAGATGACTGAATACAGACCAGGATTTTAAGAGTAAAGCACTTAGCGGACTAGATCAAGATTGACAACCTGTCCATTTTCATTCTCATATAGGATTTTTAAAAATCGTCTCAAGTTCTTGTCATTTGAAACATGAAGAAGTGTAAACATTTTGGAAAATTCTTATTAAAAACAAACTGAAACAAATATTTTCCCTCTCAGGTTTTAATTCATCTGACACCAATTTTGGCAGCACAAATTTGATAAAGCAGCAGGGAAGATAGATCAGTATCCTAGTGAACAGTGCTACGGCCTTACCTGGAGATCTGGAAAGGCAATGGATGCCAGTTAGGTGTAAGCAGTGGTGGAGCTTGGAGTGCGGGGGGCGGGAGGGAGCAAGGCTGCGGTGCATGGGGCATAGCCAGAGTATGCAGGGTCGTGGCTACAAGCCAGGATGCCCCGAAAACATTGCCGCCCAGGGGGAAGCACCCACACACACCCCTGTTCCTACATGACTGGGTGTAATGCAATTTTAAGTCACCTACCTTCCCCAGCAATCAGTAGCAAATTGGTTTAGGATGAAGGTACACCCAGCACTCTCTGGTAGTTGTTATGCAACTAAAGAAAATGTTGCACAGAGAGGTACAGGATATTTCTTTCCACAATGTTTAAAAGTAATTATGCTGGAGTAACTCTTGCTTATACCTGTGCAAGTCATCAAGTGGATTTAGATCACAGATGGCTTTATTCTCAAGAACCATAAAAGAACCCTTGCTGTATAGAAGATTAGAATGACTGATAACTATGAACAAACTTCCCCTAGTACAGGCTGTAAAGAAGAAGGAAAGCATACTTTCTGCCTATCTCCACCCATTTTTAGAGTGAGGTGTCTGATGTAGCATTTATATGCAGCTGGAAATTTTGCTTTAAAATACCTTGAGTCAGATAAGCACACCAGGAAATGTGGCTTAATATACATCCATGTTCCCATGTTGTCTACCATGCAGTGAATGCATGAAGAGGGACATTCATTTCTTACTTTTTTCTTGCTGATCCATTAGAATTAGAGATCAGAAGCCCCTTGCAGCTGTTACAGAGGGCTTCTCACAATTATGGCAGTTGTATGGTTGCAGTGTGAAAGAATCCAGAGTATCGTCAAGAAGAAAAGTATGTTTTATGGTTTTATAGGTGTGTGTGTTCTGTGTATGAGAGTGTGATGGGATATTTCTGCATTAGTGCTTTAACAACCCATTGCTTGCATATCACTATAGTGAGTCAACTTCTTGGTCCATCTAGTTCCTTACTATGCATCTAGGATGATCATTTCCCCCCTTCCCCAGTTGTGCTACCTGACATATTTGTCATTGGGAGATACCAGCAGTTGAATCTGCAGTGTTCTATATGTAAGGCTCCATCCTCTAAGCTATGATGCAGCTCCATATCTGCAGTTGCATAGGAACATGGGGATGGGGGGCGATTTGCCCAGGGTAGCAATGTTTCTGGGGTATCCCAGCCTGTAGCCATGCTCCTGCATGCCCTGGTCATGCCCCCATGCACCACGGCCACACCCCCATGCACAGTGGCCATGCCCGTCACACTGTAGCCACGCCCCCTCACGTCCCCCCTCTCCACGCACTCCAAGCTCCACCACTGCATAGCTGGCTGTGCGGGAATGGCGTGGCAAATATTTAAAGTCATTTTAAAAACATTTAAAGCATGTTTATTTATATTCTTACATTTCCCTTCGCTGATTTCTTGACTGATGTTTTCTGATTCAAAAGCCCTGGTAAGCTGTATTCTAATTAATCCCTCTCAGTGGTCAACAAACAGCTAAGGGCTGTGGGCATAACACCATTAACATGAACAGCAACAAATTTCATTGTCTCCACAGCTAGTGGAGGCTGGCAATCAATACTACCTTTTTTAAATCTTTTTTCCACCCTCCAACCCATATCAGGTAGTTCAAGATAGAAAATCAGATCTAAAGTGTTCCTTATGCCTGCGTATGAGTTTGCTATATTGAGGTTTCTACATTTCTGCACAAAGAAAAGCAGGAACGAAGTGGCTTTATAGGGAAAACAGTTTGTATTGATCTGCTCTTCATAGAGCTTTTCCCCAAAAAACATTTAATGCAAACAGGTCTGTTTGCATTAATAGTGGTTAAAATGCAGCCCCCTTTAGGCATGAGTATAACTCATCACAAAAAAGCATTTCTGAAAAGGAGAAAAGTGAAACACTGTGTAATTAATGCTTTGTAGATATTATGAAGCATATTGAGGAAAGTGGTGGGGGGAGATCACTTGGGAGCTTATTACTGAGTGATCTTATGAGCTTGAATAGAATTTGCAATTTAGACTGAAAGCTGTAATCAGTGGGATGACAGCTACTGAACAATACCACCTTGTCTTTATACATTGACAATAGAATCTAATTAGAAAGAAAATGCTTATTTGAAATGTAGGGAGAAAAGCATCTCTAGACTCCTACAGAACACTGTTTTTAGCAAGATAGGGGATCAACATTTATACACTTATTTACATATTTATTAAATTTATATTCTGTCTTTCTGTCAAAAGGTGCTTAAGGAGGCTAGTGATAATTTTGGACTAGAAATAAAGTTTTGATGAAATGATGAAAATAGAACATAACAACAAAGAAATTAAAATGCAAATATAAAAATAACAGTTAAGAGAAACAGGCAACACCCACCCAGGTAGAGCTTATTCAGCACCAGACCAGCTTGCATGTTAATGGACTAGCCTCGCTTAGTGGGGTGTTTCACAAGCTGGGGGTAGCCACAAGAAGGCTCCCTCCTATGTCTGTACCAGACATATCTCTTCTGTTGCTGCAGATCTGCAATGTACCTACTTTGAAATTCTTATATCCTGGGCAGCTTGCATAAGAGAATGCAGTACAGTAGTCCTCTATTATCTAAGGTTTTGCTTTCAGTGGTTTCAGTTACCCTCAGTCAACCATACTCTGAAAATACCTTCCTCCCTCTCACCTTTTGCCTCAATACATCTCCCACCATCCGGGGGACAGCACCCCTGCTGTGGGTCCTGCCACTCACATTTTCTCTGCCTGCCCGCCTACCACTTTAATCTCTCCTCCACCAACACCACCACAAGAAGCAGCTCTGGTGTCCCTGGAAGTAGCCCTTTAGCTTCACAGGGATCATACAGTAATTTGAGAGAATAATTTAAATCCACTGGTTCTCATTCTAGTTTTTGGAGCAGTAGATAACAGGCTCACTTCATCTTCTACATGACATCCCTTCAGGTATTTAGATATGGGTAGCATACTGACAGGTACTATAGGGTTTGGTAGATGCTGTAGCAGTTTGAGTATTAGACTACAACCCTGGAGACCAGGGTTTGATTCACCGCTCAGCCATGAAAGCCCACTGGATGAACTTGGGTGCATCACACACCCTCAGCACCAGAAAACTCTGTGACTGATTCATCCTAGGGTTGCCATAATTCAGAAACAACTTGAAGGCACACAACAACTTTCCCTGCAGTTTTGGGCATCCAAGGGGGGCTTAAAACAATTGTATTTTCAAAAGTCTGGTTTTAGAAGCACAGAACTGTCTTGAAATCATGTTGTCTTAGGCATCTCATAGTTGTTGTTATTTTTTTTAAGGCCAATCACAGAGATGTTTGCATGGCATGCATACCTTTCCACACTCAGCTAGTTCTCAGGAATTAATAGTGGAAAGCTAATCTGGAGGTCTGACAAGTGAAATTTTAAAGTCATTGTTGATAGCTATTCATTCTTCCTTGTACCAAAAAAAAAAAGTTTCCTTCTACCAAAGAAAAGCTGACAAAAGCACCTCCTTTCTTTAGCTTTGCAGGCTGCTTACAGTCAAGTAGTTACTGTTCAGTCTTGTTGTGGTCCAGCTTATTGTCTGATAGTTGGAAATTGCTGAGCTAACTCACAATCTTTGCCCAATTTGACAGGACAAAAAAACCTTTGACTACTTCTGTCATATAATCATAGCATAATCTTTATTGCTTTTTGGCTCCTTTTAGTATCATTAAGTTTACTAGCATAGTGATCATTCAAGCAATCTAAGTAGTTTTCTACAGTGTATAAAGTGCAGCAGGACTCCTGTTAGAAACAGTTTAGGATATTGATTGATCTTGCTCACTTTGCGTTACAGTTTAGTTTTGCTTTTCTGAGTTCCAAACAAAAATACCCTGTTAAACTGCTGCCAGAGGAAAGTCCCTGAAGTGACTGAACCCATTGAGTACTGAGAATAATCCATGTACATTTCTAATGAGACTACTTAAATACATATAGTCACTGTGATCCAAAGTTGCAAGAACATAAGAAGAGTTCTGCTGGATTAGACCAGAGGTCTATCTGGTCCAGCTTCCTGTTTTCCACAGTTCCTCTGGAAGGAGGAATCATGACTTGAGGTCAATCACCCTATCTCATTATTATTTCCCAGCAACTGGTATCCAGAAGCAGATCCTGGTTGTAGTATACTACCAAGGAAAGGGTGGAAAATGAATTTGGTTTGTGATTTAATGTAAACCCAGGATGAGCACCTGCAATGGTTCCAGAGTCCAATTTTCTGACCTAGAGATTCCCTGAGGGCCACATGGGCTTCAAGACAAAGCAAACCAAAACCAAACCAGAAGTGGCAAGAAATTCACTGCTGGTTTGGAAAAGCAGTTAATTTTTTAAAGTGTTAAGCAGCATAGGGCCTACCACAACTGAAGAGGTTTCTCTGAATGATAAGCGGAGTCTTTGTTTTGTTTTTTTAATGAAATAAAAGGGAATCAAGGAAGTCAGGAGAAGTTGAGAGCCCTGATGAGCACAGATGGTCCCAGGCCACACTTTGACCACTTCTGACATAAACCTACATATGAAGGAGGGATCTAGCTGAGAGCATCTAATCACAGCTCAGAGATTTCTGGGAAGGGGGGGCTGTGGGTGAAAAGAATGTAAGAAAACGTAGAAATGTAAGAAAATGTCTCTGGGAGAGCAGATGGCTTGTAGCTGATAGAGACAGGGAGTGGATCTGATAGAGAAGGAGACTGTGGTCCTTTCCTCACCTTACCTTAATAGCGCGACAACTCGCTGCCATGGCAGTATTACCAATATAGCAATAGGCCCAGTACGGATCCTATTGCATTCCGCACACACCAGAGCATTTGCAAGATTACACCGGCTCGTGCCCGGTGTCTTTTCTGCACCTTGGCATCCTGGGCCACGCCCAGGTTCCACCCTGTCCCTGCCCCACTGCCCCGACTGGCCGGTGGTGGTATTATTATTATTATTATTATTATTATTATTATTATTATTATTATTATTATTATTATTTTGCCAGCTATCATGCTAACATTAGCACGATAGATCCTGCCAACAGGTGCTCGCATCAGCCTCAAGGGCAGGCCAGTAGCAGGAGCCCTCCCCGTAACAGGCTGCACTGGAAAAGGCAGGGACTGACAGGACAGATCACAGCTGTGACCCAGCTCGAGGTGTAGCTGCCTCCACCACTCCCATGACCCACGATGGAGCCTGAGCAGACAGAGCTCCTTGGGATATAGGCCATGCAGCTCTATATGAACAACATCACTGCTGTCCAGGCCTGGAGGGCATGGCAGTGGCAGTAAGCGAGGGGAGCCATCCTGGTGGCAGCCACCACCATCTCCACCCAAGCAGCCAGCTCCATCGCTGCCGCCGTTTCAACCAATGGGGAAGATTCCACCAATCCGCTGCTATCTGGTGGACTGGGGAGGGTGGGCTGAAATCATGGAGCCATGGGATTTAGCATCCTAGAGCTGGGAGGGTCCACAATGGCCATGGAGTCCAACCTCTGCCATACAGGAAAACTCCTGATGAAGAGCCATCCTTCCTCTGTTTCCTCTCAGGAAGGGAGGTGAGCCCACCACACTGAGAGACAGCACATTGCACCATCAGAAGGGTGTGTGCCCTCCAGGGATTCTCCCTGATCTTTGGGTGCAATCTGTTTGCCTGACATTTGGTCCTATTGTGCCATGTCCAGGTCTCTGCAGCAGGAAATGGGTTAGGTCCATGTTCACCGTGATATCCCCTCAAATCTGACAGCATGGCTCTCCTGTCTGCTGTTAACCTGATTTCCATCGGGCTAGACACCCCCAGCTTCTTGAGACTTTCCTTGCAGGGCTCCATGGTTTTCCGGGCCTGTCATCCTTTTGGTCTCCCAGCTCTAGACACATTCTGGTATGTTCACTATCATTATTGCTTTGTGGTGCCCGGAAGTGCACATAATATTCCAGGTGAGGTCTCCTCACAGCAGAATGAAGTGGTGGCACTACATTCCTTGGTCTGTACAGTACAGTCGCATGGGTCCTATCTAGACTCACAGTGGCATTTTCAGCTGCCACATTGCACACAGTATGGCGTTCCTTCCAGCCTGTGGACTGCTAAGTCCCTGGGGTGCCTTTCACAAGTCGTGCTTCCCAGCCAGGTGTCACCCATCCTCTGTGTGTGTGCAGTCCATTCTTCCTGTTGATGTGTGGATCACTGCATTTCTCGTTGGGGACATATGTGTTGGGCGTGTTGGCTGGGCTCTCCAAAGTGTCCAGCATGCTTGGAGGTGTTCAGCTGTTTGCGTGATGGCCATAGGGATTGGGTGGGGGGATGTTTTCTCTCTGGGAGCTCCTCACTGATTCCACCATGAGAATTAGGCTGGCCATCAGCCCCAAGGGCATGCTGTTCAGTGCTACAGTGCTCATGTGAAATGGGGGCTGCTGTCGTCACGAGTGTGGACGGTGACATCAGCCCTGGGGTGGCCTCCCTCGGTGATGTGTCCTGCAGTGTTTGCTGCTGCAATGGGGGCAGTGGCCGGCCTGCTGCTGGGCAGAGCTTCCCCGGGAGTTGTTGCGTGAGGGACAGACAGCAGGGACTGCCCATACCCCGCCCACTCCCAGGTCATTCCAGGAAGCACATCGGGTGGTGGCTCTGCATGCCCTCTGCTCATGCGATCGATGCGGGAAAGGGAGGTTATTTTCACCTTTCAGCCGAAAATGAACAAAAGTGGGATCAGCACTTCCTGCAGCCGGGATAGCACCTGTTTGGCTGGAATGTCATGCAGTACAGTGGCTCCTCAAGGGGGAGGGAGTGTGCCTAATGTGCTTTAAAAACGCCATACAAAAAGGGCTAGAGACAGGATAGTTGGGATCTTTCCATACTGCACTGTTATAGTGCTGTTATTCCACTTTCAATATCCTATGGAATCCTGCTAAGTAATTCTGAAGCACACCACTCACCCATGTTGCAGATCACAATCACACAAAGTGGCTCCCTTTAGTTTAAGGTATCTTTTGGGAGTCAAATCTTTAGCTCACTCATTTTTGTAGTTACAAATGTGATGTACGATCCTGGCCATCAATGGAAATTGTCCACAAAATGCATATAATATGGGAAAGTACCTTTAAAAAATATCCAAAATGCAATGACATTAAGGGATTTACACAAGAGCTAACCCAAAATTCCAGAGAAGCAAAATAGCCCTCAACAATTCCACAGCAGTAGAGACTAGTATTAGTTACAAGCCACTGTTGAAGATTCAGCACCTAATCAAGTCAAGAGCCAGTCTGGAAGAAGTCTAAAATAGATGGGCCGTACAGTCCTACGGGGATAGGGCGGGAAACACCCATGGTGGAAGAACCATCAAATTCAAAGACCTATTAAGTTTTTTCACTGCCAGAACAAATGTTGGATGGAAGTTTCTTCTTCTTCTTTGCACAGTGAGTAATTTTTATTGCTAGCACAGCTGGCAAGCATTGAATTCTGCTGAAAGGTTAAGTGTTCCTCCCAGAGGCTTTCTGTACAGGCAATTTGCTGTTTTTTCGTTAGAAAAAAGGTGTGGCCCACAGCCACGGTTGTGGAGGGGGCAAGGACTACAGAAACAGCCTTGGATGTCTCATGTGTTCCCAAAGTCCCACTTTAGACACTTCCAAGTCTATGCTGAGGTGGCCTAAACAACTTGTAAACACCAGATCATATCTGATCTTAGAACCTGAGCAGGATCCTTCATATCTCCATTATAGGCCTGATTAGTAAATGGAGGGGGAATACCAGGTGTGTCAGGCTACATTTCAGAGAAAGGCTATGGCAAACCACCTCTGAGTATTCTTTGCCTAAGAAAACCTTAAGGAATTCATGGGGTCACCTGAAGTTGGTAGGCAAATTGAAGACATGTGGACACACACATGCACAGAGTATATGCGTACTAACTTTCTGTGCTTTTCAGGACTTTTGAGAAAATACTTTCTCATTTCTAACTGAAGATAGTGGGGACTGACTCCAGGACTTTTGCATACAAGACATTATTTGTTTGTTTGTTTGTTTTATTCATTTATATCCCGCCTTTCTCCTGACAATGGGACTCAAAGCAATCAACAACATTAAAAAGAATACAAAGTAAAACATCCGTAACAGTATAAATACAACATTTAAAAAACAATTAAACAATTTATAAAGTTAAAACATTACATTTCAAAAATATTAAATACATTAAAAATTAAAACAACCTTAAAACACAACAGCACAGCATTAAAAAGCCCTAGACCTGGTCAATTTATAAAAGCCTGATGGTACAAAAATGTTTTCACTTGCTGTTGGGAGGAGAGCAAGGATGGGGTCTTCCTAGTTTCTCTTGGGAGGGAGTTCCAACATTTGGGAGCAGCCACTGAGAAGGCCTTCTCCCTTTCCCATCAACGTACCTGACAGAGTGGTAGGACAGACAGAAGGGCCTCTCCAGATGGTCTTAAAGTTCTACTGGGCTCATAAAGAGAAATATAGTGCTTCAAATACCCTGGGTCCCAGCTGTATAGGGCTTTATAGGTTAAAACCAGCACATGTACTCTGCCGTTGAACTATAGGCCTTCTGGGGGATGGGAAGCTGTTGATCCTTTTTGTAAATTCTGTTGGCTATCTCTATATGATTCTCCAGTCAGCTCCTGGAAGCCCACCCAACATGTCCAGCAAGAAGAGATTAGAGAAGCTGCAGTCCAAAACATATGGCGACCTAAGGTTCTCCTTTTATGTACTATAGCAAGTGACTTACAGATGTGGAGTCACTATTCATTTTTGAAACAACAGCTTCTGATTTTGATGGAAGCAAGACATGTGACAGGCTCCTAGTGAAGTATGGCCAGGGTATAGTTTGAGAGGGGAAAGAAGACATTACTCCTGTAAATAGCCATTTTCACCCCACCATGAAATTTCCCTTCAGTGCCCAAATTTCTGGCACTGTAAAAAGTGAGATACTGAAAACCTTTTACATCTAGAATGCTTATATTTGCTGTGCTTGCATTCCCTTCATAACTGTGTCTTCCTCTTTTCCTTTGGATGCCTCAACTGTGTTCGAAAAAGCTCAACTAAAGTTGTAAATTACCAAGATGGCAACATGGAAGGTTTTAAATACCACAGCTTATTTTACAGAGGTTTTCTTCAAAGTTCCTGCAATACTAAAAATTTGAGGACTGGAAGAAAATTTCGGGGGGGGGGTGTAGAATTCTTACTGGAGGAAAATGCCTTCATTTTGTCTACCTACCCTCTTAAGTACAGCCCAAATAATTCAGAAACCATCATTAAGGAACAATACTGAGATACAAGGTAAAGTAAATAAACTGTTGAACTCAGGCCCAGCTACTGCTGAATTAGAATTGAGCATTAAAACTGGACAGAAAGAAAAGAAAATATAAACCAAAAGCAAATAAGTGGCTGGTTACTGTGCTTGCCCTAGGGAAAAAAAAAAAAGCTAAAAGAGGTAGAATTTTAGAGAAAGAATCCACAATTGTGAAACAGGAGAAGAGTAAATCCACACAATGATATTTATAGAACATCTTTGCTCAAGTGACACACGTGAGCCTCAGTGGAGAAACAGAAGAGATACATACATTGTCAGCTGGGTCTCATCAGAAAACAGCTAAGCAAAATGAGAGACACCTCACTTTTAAATGCAGCCACTCCTAAGCCTAGCATCTACCGTCACGATAGAAAGAATAAATAGCAACCTTCAGGCACGAAGCAAGGATAACTGAATACCTGTGATAACCATAGTATCTTTACTGCTGTTCATTCTACCCTCTCAGTTTTAAACCCATTTGTTCTGAGATGCTGTGGGCACAGTTTCCACAGGGCAGCAAATGTTCCTTATTCGCGTCAACAGAAGAGAGTAGAGATGCATTGCATTACATAAGTAGTTTCCCTTCCCTCTTTTGACTTTTCCACATTTTGGTGTGTTACAGTCTAGAACTGAAATAGATTTAATTGGCATTTACCGTTTGATATACTCAAGTATTTAACATAGTAAAGACACAATTTTTTTATTGTGGCACAAAAGTTAAATAACAAGCAAAAACTGGCACTTTGTGGTTGAATAAGTATTCTCCTGCTTTGCTGCAGAATGCTTAGATAAGCTCTGGTGCAACCCATTGCCTCCAGAAGTCACAAGTAGCTACAGTCTAGTGTCTCATGATCTCAGAATAGACACCTATTTTTGGAAGGTTCTAAAGTGTGCTGAAGAACTTAATGGAAAACCAGCCTGGGAAAAAGTTGTGCAAAAGCACCAGTGATGGTTATTTTTTAAAACTTTCCCAGACTGTGAAGGTCTCGTTGACTACCATTACATCCATTATGAATATATCACAACAATGACCCTGCATACAGAAGTCCACAGACTATAACTCAGGACTATATCTAAGGACTAATCGGAGAAGCAAAGAGGCCATTGGTTATTCTGAAGGGACTGTAGAGATCTTCAACTAAGGTGGGAGAAACCATCCATGGGACAATAACAGCCAGATGCTTCACAATACTGGGTTTCATGGAAGAGCAGCAAGAAAAAAATGGAACAAATTAGTGGAATAAATCTATATCAAAGTCCATTTGAGCATGTGGGAGACAGAGCAAATATGTGGCCAAAAGTTCTCTTCTGTGATGAGAACTTTTTGTCCTGCTGAAAAA
Source organism: Iguana delicatissima (assembly GCA_948472985.1). Taxonomy (NCBI): domain Eukaryota; kingdom Metazoa; phylum Chordata; class Lepidosauria; order Squamata; family Iguanidae; genus Iguana; species Iguana delicatissima. The sequence continues at coordinate 51,585 of CAOKZL010001026.1, forward strand.
TGTTTAAAAGCCATTGTGCCCTTAGAGTACCATCTCAATGATGAAGCATGTTGATGGTAGCAGCATCATGTTGTATGGATGCACTTCCTTGGCAGGAACTAGGAAACTGATCAAGATTGAGAGTAAGTTGGACAGAGCAAAATAAAGGACAATTCTGGAGGAAAGCCTGTTTCAGTTTCCAAAGAAACTGGGACTGGGCTACAGGCTTACCTTCCAGAAGGACATAACCTCTCTAAGCACAACTGCAGTAACTCTGAAGTGATTTTTTAAAAAAGAATTTGGATATCTTAGAATGGTAAAGCAAAACTCACACTTCAGTCTATCTGAGAATCTGTGGCAAGTCTGGAAAGTTGCCGTTCACCAACAGTCCACAACCAACCTGATAGAAATGGAACAGTTTTGCGAAGAAGAATGGACAAAAATTGTAGGCATTGTACTTTCCACTGTCTCTCTCATGCACTCCTTTTCTACACACATGTGTTCAGCAGAACACAATTCACAGGCCCTTTCCACAACTCACATTTTTGTGGAGCTGGGGTGTGGGGATCACGCGAGCAGCCTCTAGCAAGAGGCTCTCGCATCCCGGTCCTTCAGCTCCCCAGCTGCTGCCTGCTCATGCGAGAGCCCCTCTTCTTCCTTCTGCAGTGCAGCCTGGCATTTTCTCAGGCTGTGCTGGGGCAGGAAGCATGAGCGCCGTGGCTCTGGACCTCCACATGCATGGCAAGTGCGCACAGGGCCCCGGAGTGACACTCGATCGTACACCATTTTCAGCTCACAGCCGAAAATGAAAAAGTGCGCGATTGGCACCTACCAGACTCTGGAGCGTTGCGCAATTGCGAGTGCATTGTGTGGACTGCTCCTTGCAGTCATGCGACATTCGATGGGCCCTTTCGCATGGCAAATGCCATGCGAAAAGTTTCCTCTCATATATAGATTACATCTTAGATTTTGGCTTCACTTTTATGAATTGGCTAATAAATGCAAACCTACTATTTGATTTTGATTGGATCTGATGGCATGGGCTGCTGGGCACAAACGGATTTGTTTTTGTCTTTCTCAAGAAAGAAACTTCTTTGCTTCAAAATCACATCTGTCCTATGGCTTATCTTGGATGCAAACTTTGCTTGGGCCTTATAAATCTTCCCTCCATGCACAAAGGTTCCTTTCATTTCAGTGGATCTCAGTACTATAGCCAGCCTTCGTTGGCCATGTTACGCACTCTTGTGGAGCAAGCTTATGTGCATGTATTTGGAGGGCTGTTTCCAATATATATTTGTGGCTTCATGCTTCAACCATTCTTACATGCTTATGGTGTGCAAACCACTTTTTAAGCCACTTTGACTGTAAGTAAAGGTACACTTCAGTAGATATGTACCTGGGCGTTACTACTGTTATAAAAAATGTGGCACCAGAGATAGAAACAATGTGGAAAGAATAGGCCTAGGTTCCTGCACCAAAAAATAAGAAGAGCAGTTCAGCATGGTTCAGCAAAGTTTTTATTCAATACTAAGGATACGTGCATGTGACATGAAACAACCAGTCTGAACCTTCTGCAGACCACCTGAAGGCTTCTTCCAAAATGTATTCATAGATTACCTTTCCTTTCACCATCATCCACATTTCTTATTTCTGATGGTGGGGGCAAACCTATAGATCTATGTTTTTAACATACGGTCGGGGCCAACTTATATGCTCTCCCTTTTTCTTTCTGTTTTGCTGTTCAGATATTCTCAGTTACGGATTCAGGAGGCAGCTGCAGGCTGGCACAGAGAACTACAGCAGGCTCAATGAGAGCAGAATCCTGACCTATGCCAGCTTAAGCTTTGTTTATTGCATTGTTTACTACAAACGTACTTCTGCAACATGGCACTGAAAGTCTGTATTTCCCCAGCCCTCCTCCAGCACCTTTCCCATGCTGCTAAAATATCCCAGCTAGACAGAGGATGAAGAGGATGGGGGCTACACGGGAGCAGAGGCTTTCTCTGTCAGTGGCTTTGTTATCTGAGGTATGTCTATGCTGTGTACAAAAATAATTTGAGTCACAGTGCCCCCACGTACAACTGCTCTGAAGCAATTTACCTTTGGTTTGTCTGAATACATTCAGTGAGTCTATTACTGATGGCTATAGAACTGTAAGTTGCGATAAATATTTTTAATATCAGTTTATTACCTCATATGTTAAGCATCCTTCTCTGTCCACTGCCATAATGGCTAGACTAGGATAGTGCTGTTTTTAATCAAGCTCACGTACACTTCGTGGCTCTGAAAAATACGTCCTGACACAGGGCCTTATTATTAATGATAATAATAATAATAATAATAATAATAATAATAATAATAATGATGATGATGATGATGATGATGATGATGATTGATTGTGGCCCCATGGTTTTGGACCCCTGTTCTTATTGGTGTCCTCCAGAACCCATCATTGCAGTGTCTTCAGGAGGGCCAAGAAGAATCACACGTCAGTCTCAGGCCCTTTTCGCACCTTGCCTTGTTCCTGTGTCATTGTGAGGGGACCACATGAGAAGCCTCTTGTGATAGGCACTCGCATCCCCTCCGCTTCCCCTCTGCACCAACTCCGTGCTGGGCAGAAGGAAGCTTGAGGTCTCTGCCCCTTCCTTCCACAGTGCAGCGGGTACTTTCCCAGGCTGTGCTGGGGAAGGAAACACAATGGCTGCGCGTTCAGAAGATCACACACAAAGTAAGTGTGGGTGAGGCATGGGAGGGACGCGTGATCACGCATCATTTTCGGCAATGAGCCGAAAATGATATATTGTGCGATTGCTGCGGAATGGCCTTGGGAGGGTCGCAAAATTGCGAGGACATCATGTGGAATGGTCCTCGCAATCCCGCAGTGCTCCTGAGGCCATTTTGCAACAGGACTGGCCTGCGAAAAGGGCCTCAGTTTGTAATTTGATTAGGATTGAATCATGGTCTTTGTATATAAAAGATTCCCAAGCTTGTTAATTTTGATTTTATCATTGTTCTTCATGTTTTGTTGTGCTTTGTAGTTTTTTGTGGGAGGACATATTCTAAAAGGGGACTTATCAACCTTTAAAACAAATATATCTTCAATGAGCAGAAGAGGTAAGTGGGTTTAGTTTAGTACCCTGCTTCCCACTTTGCTGCCCACTTTATCAGCTGTTGTTCTTATTCCAAGTAGGAGCAGCAACAAAGAGAACTGTGCCTTTTCTTAAAACATTCTTTCATTTTTTAAAAAGGAGAGTAGCATGTTGTAACTTTTTAAAAAAAAGAAATATAGGAAGACATCTGGTATGTGTGTGTGAAATTAGTTGAGGTGCTGCAATTGGCTTTGTTGTTGCCTTTGACTCATGGTGACCCTATGAATGAGACACCTCAAAGTCATACTGTTATCCACAGCCCTGCTCAGATCTTGCACACTCAGGGCTGTGGCTTCCTTGACAGAGTCCATCTTCCTGTAATACAGTCTTCTTTTCCTACAGCCTTCTACTTTGCCAAGCATCATTGTCTTTTCTCATGATATTGTCATATTTTTTCATGATACGTCCAAAGTATAACAGTCTCAGTTTACTAATCTTGGTTTCTATGGAGAGTTCAGGCTTGATTCGCTCTAGGACTCATTTATCTGTCTTTTTGTCAATACATGGAATTTGCAGAGCTGTCCTCCAGCACATTTCAAATGAGTTAATTCTCTTCCTATCAGCTTCATCATGGTCTTGCTTTCACAACCATACACAGAAAGGAGAAATACAATGACATGGACAATCTTGACTTCAGTATTCAATGATGTTCACTTGGCTAGAGCTCATTTTTCAAGAAATCTCAGCCATAGTTAAACTAAATGCAGTTAAACTAATAATATAATTAATAAATCAGTATTTATATATAAATAATTCATTTTAATACTAAATAATATGTAATGTATAATGTTAACAATATTATTAATATAGATATAATATTAATGATTATGTTATTATTGTTATTATTGTTTAAATAATTCATTATTTATAGTACTAATGTTCAGCTGATTGCACATACCCCCTTTCCAAAACTGGGAAAACAAAGAAAGCAAAGCAAGCATAGGGAAGAAATCCAGAAAATTAACGACAGTTAACATCTGTCTACCAGTAATGGTATGGTTTGGATGGGCACCATATCTAATTGCCATCATATATAATTGGCAACACACTTTAATTGGCACGGATATCAAAATCAAACCTGAAGGTGACCGGGAGGTCAAACCAACAGAGAGAAAACTCTGACTGTGAAGGTGAGAAAGAAAGGCTGGTCAGCCTAAGACACCTTCCAGGTACGACTGGGCCATTTGTCACGCAAATAGATGGTGTTCCTGTGGCTTAAGTAGAAGCTGGAATTTCCCAGAGAACACAATTGTGAGAAGCCCACCAGGACACTGATTGACAGATAGCCAACTCCTGTGCACCTGGACTCCTTCCTCTTTCCTCATAGCACCCACAATAGACAGCTGTTACAACACACATTATGTCTTTATTATCCAAACATGAGTGGGTTGATAGTCCTTTGTCTGTGCTGCAACTCCCACACCTGGAACTGCACATATCTTCTACCGCCACTTGCTATTTTGGGGGTACAAATATCCCTGATTCCAGGATGCCCAGTACAGTCTCTCGACGGTCTTCCCATCACTCTGTCCGTCTGGCTCCTGAACGAGAACTGTCCTTAGGTCCTACCTAAGCCAAACCACATTTCAGCTCTTCACTACTGGAATGGTAATTATAACCCCAACCCTCAGCCTCTCTATACATATTTTTTCCTCCTTTTTATTCTTCAGTCAGCTCTTGTGTGAATGTTTGACTATTTATATGTGTTCGTGTATGAGTGAATTCCCCCCAATAAAACACATTTTTAGTTTATTTTTGAATCTCTGGCTGGTTCTTTTCCTGCACGAGTCCATAAACATTGGTAGAAAGGTCTTGCTAAGCTGCTCCTCTCTCGAAAGCTTCCTTCACTTTTGAGCTATTTCATTCTCCACTTTTGCAAGGAGGTATTGACATTGTGGGCTGGCCCTTGTGGCACATATGTTTTGGGGTAAAAACAGAGGCAAAATTATATGTAAATTTGGGAAAAGTAGTTCCATCACCCTCAGAGTATGCTAGTAGGTAGCCCGAAGGAAGTAAACAGAACTAGTTTACAGCTGTTCAGTGAAGGCAATAACCCAATATTAAAAACAGCTATATAGAAAAGAAGAAATATACAAAAAGAGCCTTAAGGAAATAATAGACCAGAACCATATTGGTTAATCCCAACTAGAGTACACCCATTTAATTGACTGTTGAATAGTGTTTCAACATGTAGGTAAGTTCCATTGATTCAATGTCTACTTTTGTTGGAATTAGCAATAGAATTTAGGTCATAGCAATTAAACTGTCTCCTGACTCTTAATGTTTTGTGCTCCAGATAATTAACTTTGACAAAGTCAGAATCCCAGTCACCCAGTCAAAAACACAACATGATCTGTTTTTTCAAGCATGCAGCAACAAACTGCTAGAACTAATGAAGCTGGTTTGAAAAGCCCCTCATTAGATATTTCTAAAGTCTGTGAGGATGTTACAACCATCATGCTGTTCAGTATTGAATTCAACTTCCATTTAAAAAAATAAACCTGTCAGATTTGATTAAAAATGATTTTTTCTTGTGCTGCAACAGGTTTTAAGGTATCATTAATACTGCAGTTTACAATGTTATCTTTCACAGCTGCTCAGAGAACAATGTCATCAATATAAACAATGTCACTGGTATAAATAGCTTAAATCGAAAGGAGGAGAAGGAGGAGAAGAAGAAGATTATTTACAAAATGTTTCACAGAATTTACTACAAAAAGGACATTTAAAATTATCAACACCTTCCCCACAGGGACATGAAAAATCACTCAGTTCTGATTTTATGGCATTTCTCTCAAACTTGTCTGGATTCTTCCACCATCCATGCATGAACTGAATGGTGAGACTTCATTTTTTTTCTCTTTCTCTTCTTGTAAGGGCACGTATGTGCTTTCTCTGTCATTGTCTTCCTGCCCTCAGCTCTATTTAAAACAGGATGTGTTTTGCATGCTTTTTGATGTGCCCATCTTTGTCTATCTTTGTATGCATTTTCTCATTGACTAGAATTTCTGTGTATAGATATAGATATACACACAATATATATATATATATATATTGAATATATATATATTGAATTGCACACACTTTAAGGCTGTTCATATCTTGAAAATGTATTTGATAACACCGGTGTTGCTGGGAGGAAATCAAACTTGCAAGGTGGCTGGGTCTGACTGCATATGCATTCCCTCACTCACTCAGACTCACTGGGTCTGAGGAGGAAGGATCCTTCCTTCCAAAGTTTTTGAAGACTTCACTAATGGGGAGTAAGAAAGATCCTATTCCCCACTTCTGAAAAAGCCTCCAGCTTCAGAAGTGGGAAATAAAAGGGATTCTATTCCCCAGTTCCAAAGATGTAGACTCTTTTATGCCCATTGGCACAAAAGTCTCCAGCTTTGGGAAGGGGGAGTAAGAAGGATCCTGTTCCCCACTTCTGAAGCTGTAAATGACAAATTGCAAATGCAGAGGACTGACTCTGCTTAAATTATTAAAACTGACTTTATTTGCCTCTGTCCAGAAACTGTCCAGAAAAAGTTGGGGTATAAAGTTGGCTCCAAGACTTGAGACTTGACTTGAAAGTATCTTCGTGGACTTGAGACATGAAGGTAGAGACTTGAAACTTGACTTGAGACTTGGAATAAAAGGTTTAAATATATCACTGGGGGAAAGGATGAAATGAGGAGAGGGAGGATGTGGGCATTAGCTTACTTACATTAAGGGGAAAGGGATGGATTGAGTGTGCCCTTTTCCCTCCTCCTGCTCCCTCATCCCATCTCCTTCCCCTCTTCCCTCTGTGTGGCCAGACCCAGCCACCCCACCAGTACAGGCACTTTTTTGACTGTGTTAAATATGGTTGGGGGGGTATGATATTCACAGTTTTTCTACTTTCAGGGAGGTCCTATGCCCCATCCCCTGCAAAAGTCAAGGGATGATTGTATTTTCCAGCCTTATTCATAGATGCTGTCAGGTTAGCACACCAGTCTACTTGCTGAGTTGCCATACATACCTGTAAGCCTGTCAGCACATTGAGACAATGTTGGGCATCGACCAAGCCTCACTCAGGCTACTTTGTTTCTTGACATGGATAAGGAACGCTTGCAACTCTGTGGAATACAAGGCAAATGTGCTGAAATCTGAGCGAGCCATGCTTGCAGTATATAAAAATATACTTTGAGTGAATAGCATATAACAAATGCTCAGTATAATAGCTCGTTGCTGATTGCTTCCATCCACTTGTTGCCCCTTTTTTGCCCATATTAAATGTCCCCACCCAGTTTCTCCTATTCTAACTATTCCACTTCCTTCTTCATGTTTGCCTGTTTAATATGTCGTTTGGCTTCTTCTACTGCTTGTTCATTGCATAGTTTTCTTGGCCTTTTGCAGTGAGTATGTGAGTGCCAGGCAGTGACAAATGTAATGGCAACTTGTGTGATGTCAGTCTCTGAACACTAAAATGAGAACCTGACACACAAGCCGCTGAGCAGATGGTGCTGAATCTAGCTTTCCTCCTCCTGAGCTGTGTGAGCATAACCTCGAAGGGAAAGATTCCATATCCAATTACGAGTTACCGGAGGAGACATGTGTCAGACTCGTTAACTGCTCCAACGGTTTGCCTCACTGTGCAACAAGGGCTGCCAAGAGGGTCAGCTCAGCAGCAGACCCCGCAGTTAAAATGGGATATCATAATATACCTGGCAGAACTTCCTGCTTCCTAGGAGATTTTGAGCCATTTTAACATCCTGCCCTGAGAGAATTCTGACCCAGAATGTCTGATGGGCTGCATCTCTGGGGGCATTTAAGGATCTTCTGAAACCTGCTTCATTTTGCCATACCTTTGGCCTTTAGAGCTGAACTTTCTTTTTTGTCTGTGTTCCTCTAAAATGATGCTTCAGTTCTACTGTTTTTCCTTGTCTTATCTTATTCTATCATACTGGTATGCTACTGTTTTTTCATCATTGTATCAATCCCTGGCTGTCCTAATAAATAAACTAAAACGTAATTTAAATCCTACCTCAGTCAGCCCTTTGGCATTTAAGAAGAGTTGCTGCAAAAGGTTCCCTTCCTACCCATATTTATTTTCAATTACTTTCTAAAGTTTTCTTTTAATAAATCTGTGATAACTGTACTTGTTTCACTCATTTTATTGTTTGCTGCCATAAATCCCGTTTTTTGAGAAGATACACAGGTCCCAAATCTAACAAATTAATAAATAATAGTCAAAATATCATAACTATATGGGTACAAAGTTGGCCAGAAAAACTGTATCATTTAGGCTGGGAGAATTATAGACTGAGTAGGCCTTGGAAAAAAGAATTTTGTGTAGGACTGGGAGAGTGGATTGTACCCTGAAAGCTTAGTGTGACTAATTTGTGTTGCATTCTGTGGGCAAATCACTTGCATTTGTTCTGAGTCGGAAGCTATTGCTTTGACAGTCAGAGATACATGCAGCTAGGGCTCCATCTAGTAATCTAGATAGGCTTCAGCTTATGTGCACAAGCTGCTTAGGCATTTCAGATGAACCAGCCATGTCCCTCCTGGATTCTAACATTAGCCAGGTCTGTGCTTACCTTCTGGACATCAGAGGTGGCTAATGTCTGTCTAAGGCCCTTTCTGCACCTTCCCTTTTCATGGTGCTGGGGCATGGGAATTGAGCAAGCAGCCTCTTGTGAGAGGCTCTCGCGTCCCCGCTGCTTCACCTCCGCAGTTGCCGCCTGCTGGCAAGCAGGCAGCATAAGGGCTTTTCCTCTTCCTTCCACAGTGCAGCCTGGGATTTTCCCAGGCTGCGCTGCGGCAGGAAGCGCGAGCACCGCAGCTCTGGAGGCTCCGCACACATGGTAAGTGTGTGCGGGGCCCTGGAGCAATGCATGATCACGCACCATTTTTGGCTACAAGCCAAAAGTGAAATAGTGCGCAATTGGCACCTACCGACCCCAGCAGCATCACACAATTGTGAGGATATCATGCGGACCACTCCTCACAATTGCACAACACTCCAGAGGCCCTTTCGCATGGCAAATGCTGTGCAAAAAGGGTCTAAGAAAGGTGTAGCTCTTACTGCTCTTGAAGAGCCAGTAGTAACCCTTGTTTTAAAAATCTGCATTTTGATCTTTTGATTCTGAATAAGGAGACCCTCCAAATGATGTTGAACTGCAACTCCCAGCATGCCCCATCACTGGTACACTGGCTACAGCTTCTGAGAGTTGCAGCTCAACAACAATTGGAGGGCCCATTAGAGGTCCCCTGATATAATTTAATCAGTGAGATACCGGAAAAGGTGGTCGACTTCCCAATTCTACATGGCCTTGAATGATAACGATTGTCTGAATCCTTCCCAATGTGATTTGTGACTTGTTTTTGGGACAGAAACAGTGTTGGCAACCAAGGGAACAGGGATGGCCCAAGACATTTTGACTGAGGGCCACTGGACTAGCAGCTGAATCTTTCTGTACCACTCTTGAGAGGACAAAGTCCTCCACTGAACCTGATGGCAGAAGGCTAGCTTAAGGGGAGAAGGCAGGCCATATGGCACACAGTTTTCTCCTCTGTCATCTTCTTGCTACCTCCCAACATCTACTGTCTGAGGTGAATGCCTTATTCTGCCTAACAGTAGGGCCGTCTCTATGAGGGAATAGGTAGAGAAGAAGTGCAACACTTGTTGGTTCTCCTAGATGTTTGTTCTTACTGTGGATTACATCTATCTCTTATTGTTAATTTGTTTTATGATTTTTTTTTAAACTGGAACTGGAACTATCCTGTGGGACCTCCATTTTTATTTATATCTCCTTATATAAATAATATGTGGAAAGCTGGTGTGCAGTAGCAGCAGGTGTGTGAAGTGGAATATTGCACATCTCTGCTTCAGCCACTGTGACTCTTAGGTGATTGGTTACAACCCTCTCAGTCTCATTTGCTTCCTGTCCTGAAGTCCCCTTCCTCTCCCACACAATCTTACAAATTACAAAGCTTGAGAACAGAGACAATGTGTGGGCAGCTATGGAAGCACAGGTAATCCTTGCTGTGCACAGCATAGAATCATAGAATCATAGAAATGTAGAGTTGGAAGATACCACAAGGGCCATCCAGTCCAACCCCCTGCCATGCAGGAAAACCCTCAAAGCACTCCCGACAAGTGGCCATCCAGCCTCCGCTTTAAAACCTCCAACGAAGGAGACTCCACCACACTCCGTGGCAGCACATTCCACTGCCGGACTGCCCTGACCGTCAGGAAATTCTTCCTGAGGTTCAGGTGGAATCTCCCCTCCTGCAGCTTGTATCCATTGCTCCTTGTCCTGGTCTCAAGAGCAGGAGAAAACAAACCCACTCCCTCCTCGACATGACATCCCTTCAAATATTTAAACATGGCTATCATGTCCCCTCTCAACTTTCTCTTCTGCAGACTAAACATACCCAGCTCTCTAAGTCTGTCCTCATAGGGCATGGCTTCCAGGCCCCTCACCATTTTGGTTGCCCTCCTCTGGACCTGCTCCAGCTTATCCATATCCTTCTTGAATTGGGGTGCCCAGAATTAGACGCAGTATTCAAGATGAGGTCTAACCAAAGCAGAATAAAGTGGTACCAATACCACTTTAATACCACTTTAAGTGGTAAGCATGCTGCTTACCTGGCAATCTTTTTGGAATGGCACCATGGCAGCAACAGGTGAAATCCAGCAATAGTTCAAGAGGGCTAATTTCCCATGCAATTTCTCCTGCTGAGCATTCTCCACAGACTGTATAATGCAATGCTTCTCAGGCTATCTGATGCAAGGGACCGGCAATTATTTTTTTCACCATTGCGCCAAGGACTTGTATTATAACTGTGTCCGTTGGCTATAATTGCTTTCTTTCTTTTCTGGAAACTCATCAAGGACCAGCAATCAGTGGCCCAGGGAATGGCCTCCAGAGACACCATCTGCATTGGTCCAAAGCACATACAGCTACAGAGAAGAGAAGCCAAAGATGAGTGAGTATTCAACCTTATTTAGTGGGATTTGAGGTAGTCTAGACTACCATTATGATTAGGCTTAAGGTGCTGGACAACTGGACTGCAACCAGCAGTGGTATAACTTTCTTTCAGATATTTTTTCATTAATTAATAGGGTTGAAATCCCAGCTGTCAAGAGAAAGGCTTTTGACAGAACATCTGCTCCTCTCTAGAATACTGTTTTCATGATTAGCAAAGCATGGCCATCTCTATTAAATCCCTTGGCTTTCAAAGCAGCATGTTAATGAGCTGCTCTGCTTGAGTTACTTATGTTGATTTCAAAAGGGAGAGGGAGGTGTGATGGGCTTGTAAAACATAATAATCATTGCCTCTTGTTGCAAATATCATTTCCAAGGCCTAGGAAGCCATGACAGGGCCTAGCCTTTGAAAAGAGCATTTGCGTTCTCACTGTGCATGCTTGCTGTGTGCGTGCGTGCGTGCGTGTCTGCGTATGTGCAGGAGTTGTACATTCATCTTGGATTCTTGAAGTATCAATTAACATCCCTTGACTTCTTTTGGCTCACCCAGGCCATTGGTTACTCACATTATTCAAGGGTATAAAAGAGAAAGGCATTTCTTCTACAAATAATGTCATTTTCATTCTTTGTTTACATGGCTAGATGTGGGCCTGAGCCAGAGATTTTTAGGCCTTTGACTAAAATGCTGTGACTCTGGAGTGGCTAGGTTTGTTGAAAGGCCAGAAATGTTTGTGGGGTTACAATTCCTCTGCACAGTTGCTGTTGATAATCACTGTGGGGAAAGGACCATTCATTAATCCAAACCAGTATTTCAGACTTAATCATAGGTTAGCCCATTCCACGATTTGTACTAAATGGGAGCATCCAGAGAGTTCCTTGAATGAAGAACAGGACTCGTGATTGTACGTAAGAAAGAAACAGAACATTAAAGTTCTACTAGTCTCTATGCAGATTCCTATTTCCAAATTCCCCAGGTCTTCTAGCAGCTGCCATCTACACATTTGGCCAAAGCCTCCGGATTCTATAGTGGTAGTGCCAAGTTTCAAGGTTAATGGAGAAAATGTTCTCCAGAGGGCTGCTTGAAAACTTCAACATCTTTTACTGCCCTAGTTTCATGCCCTACAACACACAGTACTTGCTATCCTCTGCTTTTCTCCATTGGTTCCCATTGCTTCTGGCAAGGATAGAGGATGTGTGCTTTTTAAAATTTCTACCTCATTAGAATACTGAATGGGTTTTTTTGCCTTATATTTGTCAATCTGTAGCTAGCTAGAATTCTTCAAGTTTGTCTTTTTGATCACCTGAGCTTTCAATGTTGTAATCAGCAGCACACTCTAGAACACAGGTCCAAAACAAGCATTTCTATTAAGAATAATCTTAACTTTTCACTTTGCAGTGGTGGACAGGCAATAAACCTAAACAATTCTGGATGAAGATATAAAAAATGATGCAAAAGATTTGAAGGTCTCAAGTGCCTAAAAAGCCTGAATCATATCTGTTACAAATCTGAGAAGATACAACATTGGGTAAGAAGCCATGAAATGGTAGAACATACGTTGTTAGCAGCAAGATTAGTATATACAAACTATTGGGAAAAAATTGGATTTACCTACAGTGGGTGAATGGTTAAACAGATCAATGGGAATTGTTGAAATGGACAGTCCTACCCCCAGGATAAAAGACAGAACACAAAGTGAATTTTTGCCTGAACGGAGTGGCTGATAGATTTTTTAAAAAAAGAATAAAGGCAATCTGATGGTAATAGATTTTGAAAGTTTAAATTTATATTACTACACGAGAAGTGTAAAGTAGATTTAGAAGATGTACTCTGTTGTTTTAAAATGTTATTTTTTATATATAATTATTATTTTTTGACGACTGATCATTAGTATAAACTAACCTAAAATAAGTTAACAATGATTTATGAATTTGAAAAATTAAGTAACTAAAATTATAAGTGATTATCAACAAATAAAAACTATGAGATAAAATGAATGATTCAATAGCTAAATGTGAATGCTTAAATAATATGAACTGTTTGTAACAAGGGTGGGATCCAATTTTTAGTTATGTTTTGTTAGGTTTTTTTTAGTCATGTGTAGGTTATGATGTTTGTTGATGTCTGTATGGATGTATTTTTTTGTTGATTTGTATGTTTGATTTGTATTGTTTTTTCTTCTTTTTTACTTAATAATGAAAGAAAGCAAAAAAAAAGTTTTCAATTTTCAGGAAATTTATTTTTAGTTTTGGATTTTCGGAAAATTTGTTTTCATGAAATTCTCTCTCCTCCACTTCTGGCTATATGCCCCCAAATTCCTTTTACCTACCACTTCAGTTTTATTTTTCTATACAAACAGCATTTCATTATACAGATACACAAAATTTTCTCTTTAAAAAATTATCTCTGGGAATTACTACTTTGCCTCAATATAAATAAAAACTGTGTTGGATTATTAGCCTCCAGATATTCATGCACATATATATTCCCAGATAAGTAAGAATATCCACATCAGAAGCCTAACAAAGGACATGAAATGTACAATGCCCATGCCTAAATCCTTTTGTTAATCCCTAGAGGACACCCACTGAATCAGCTGTAATGTAATAAGTCAGCATTTATATACATACCATTGATATAATGGGTCTGCTCTGGCTGAGGCTATCCATAAGATTCTGGCCCATGTAAGTGTTGCCATAGAATAAACTTGTACATAAGAGCATCCTCTCCTTGATGGACTTTATGGTCCAACTTCAGTCTTAAATCATAAGAAGAGTTAGACAGGGTTTTAAGTCACCAAACCACAATGAACATCAGCAGTAGAAAGGAGACACTACTGGCATTACTGGTCTCTTGCTTACAGGCTTCGCTACAAATTAAATTAATTATTTCTGAATTTGAGTCTTTAATCTTTTGGCTAGAAAATCCAAATCAGATACAAATACTACCTTTTTTGTCCTTTTTAAATGACAGGTTTCCTCTTCTTTGGTTGCCTTATTATTAGCATAGAAGCCTGAGTTTCCAAAGCCAGACAACAATCCATACTTTCCATGAAGAGCATCCTCTCTTCTTGAGAAAAACAACAAATTATATTTTCCTTATAAGCGAGTGGTATTTTGCTCTGACAGATCATATTCCAGTACTGACATCTGCTGGAAGAGCATGTAATATCAAGCCCCTTTTCAAAGTGGAAAAGAAAGTGCAGTGATAGGAAAAATTAACTACCTTTCTTTCTTTTTTTGTGAAAAAAGGAAGGAATAGTAGACAGCTTATACAGTCTTAGCTGAATTATCAGACATTAATTAAAAAAAACCCTTGGTGAACACATTGCATAAACTTAAGCAACAGATGTGTCACATCTATGTTCTTAAAGAAAAAAAATAAAATTTATTCTACGCTCTTAGACTAGGGAAATAAAATTGTGTGCACGCACATCTAAATAATTCCTTCAAGCGTGCATAGTATATATGAATCTGAAGTCTTATTCAAAGGCAGTTCTGACCTGTGTTTATAGTTCATGTTCCATTTTCTAAAAACAACATTCCCTTATCTCTAGCTGTGTTTGCCTACAGCATAAACCATTGGAAAGGCTGGACAAATTAGAGCTGTAGTTCTAAATCTGTGGAGCAAAAGGGCAAGAGTTTGATTACTTGTTTGCTGTATATGACAAGCACTTTTCCCATTATTGTGGCTGCTGTTTTGTGCAGTAGTGACCCAGTTGGAAAGTTCATTTCAGAGATAATGGTCAGGTCAAACTAGAGGGGAAAAAACTGTGCTTATCTGAAAGCAGTTTAGCTGTAATCCCCACCTATGTTATTGTTTTTCAAAAGCTGTTTTGACTTTTTTCCTTCCTAAATGATTAGAGCAGAATTAAAAGGGGCAGTCTGTTTTCCTCCTTTATTTTTAAAATAACTTCTCTATTCTTGACCATCAGTGTCTGTCTCTTTCCTTTCTGTGGTCCCCAGGACATGATTCTATGTGTTTGTTATTTATATTGGTGCATGTTATGAGTTGTCAACATAGCCCTTTGAGTATTTACTCAGAAGTTAAAATCTGACTAGAAACTTACTGGCATTTTTTGCACGCATAAGCTCCCTGACACAAAGGGGGCAGAAATGCTAGCCGTCAGTGAAATCAATCAGATATCAGTCAGGATGGAATTATTAAAGGTAGTTGACATAATATCAGCATTATAAGGAAGCCTGGTGTATAGCTCTAGCCTTACCAGCAGGGAGAGTGAGGTGATTACTTACAGCATACTGGAGTGCCAGAAAAGACCACAAAAGTTATTTGTTATTGTATTTATACTGCATATGAGGAAAAGAGGCTACATGTAAGGGCTTTATACCCAATGTGCCAATACAACTTGGCTAACTATAGGCATTAGGCACTTTGACCTGAGAAGGTAGGTGGTCATTGTTGCTTTGCCCAGGCTGCAAAATTACTAGAGGTACTGTGTCTCTGTAAGTGGCACTAATAAAGATGATGGAGAAAAAGATGCTAGTGTCCCCTTGACTTCCACAAGGGATGTGGGATGCAGTGTGATGAATCCTCTTTCTTTGGAGGTTTTTAAACAGAGGATGGATAGCCATCTGTTGGGAATACTTTGATGGTGTATTCCTGCATGACAGGGGGTTGAACTAGATGGCCATTGTGGTCTCTTCCAACTTTACAATTCTGTCATACTAAGCTTGGTTCTCTTCTCCTTTGGGATGTATGCATAAGCCTTTGACCCAAACACTCTCAGGTGTCCTACACTCAGGTGTCCATGCCATAGCTCATAGGGTGTGGCCTTTCTGGCTTTAGTTAGCAGTCTGTTTTGCAGGTAGGTTGCTGTTGCAACTGCCTCTCCCAAAGTCTTGGTGGCAATCCTGCATCTAGAACCATACACCTTGTCATTTCTATTGCAGTGTGATTCTTCCATTCTGCCACCCTGTTCTGCTCAGGAAAATAAACATTTGTTTCATGTTTAATACCTTCCTTCCTTAATAAGTCTCCTATTTGCCTTCCTATGAATTCATCTCCACTACCAATTCTAAGAATTTGTGGATTTCTGTTGAATTTATCACTCACTACTGCCACATACTCTTGCAGTCTTCCTAACACCTGGCTCTTCTCGTGAAGCAAATAGGTATTGTATATATGCTGTAATAATCAATAATCAATCAATCAGCAAATACTGTTTGTCCAACTGTTTTGGTTTTCAGCAGGACATAAACCTCTCTGGAAACTAACTCAACAGGGTGCTGTGCCTCCTTTGACTCTCCTTGGGAAGTGGGGGTTTTGTTCCCTTTGCCGTCACAAAGCAAAAACATCTGGATACATCATAGGAGTGTTTCACAGGTAAGTCTTTATTCATATCTTCCTTTAAAAGTTCGCCTATAGCATTAACGTATTTATGGCCCATCTTTCTGTGCCACAGTCTAAAGTGGTTCTCATGCTTGCATTGTCTGGCAATCTTTGCATATTCTCGTTTGCAGTCAGCTACATAATATAAGCTATCATTTGTAGATGCTTGCATTCATACACAGAGGTATGACCAGAAAAAAATAGTTTCTTAACACACTACATTTATTCATATGTGGGTCTCATCACAGTTACACATGTAACAAAAAAGATTCTCCACAGAACATTTTCCTACTTCAAGGGAACTGACTTTTGGGTAAGTAAAATGTTCTGCATCCACAGCTCCAGACTGAGACCATTTGCTAAACAGAGCTGTGTCACCTTATAAAACCCTTGGAAGGTTTATGGCCAGTGTCACAATCTGTATAATTCTGTATCCTATCCTCAAAACTATGCAATAACTTATAATCATATACCATTAATCTTGTACTCCATCCGAGCATCTGAAGAAGTGGATTGAAATCCACAGAAACACAGGCTAAAATAAATCAGTCTAAAAGGTGCCACATTCTGTTCCCATTTTATTTCATTAATGTTTATCTTGACCCCCAAAAACCCTGGGTTACTCCCCCTTCTTTATTTATGGACTTCCATTGAGGCAGACTGTGTTCATCACAGAATGCTGCAGCATGAAGCTAAAATAGAAACTTATGAAGAGTGAAAGAATGCAAACAAAACAGAACGCTACTGCATATGCTGTAGCCATGGTGATGTGGCAGTATGCACATTACACTCACCTCTCTTTCATCCTCACCAATAAAAGTTTTATCATCTGTATTACACAGTGGTGGGTGTTTAGAATGGCACATCTACTCATAGCATTCTGTGAATTATCTAAAACAGCAAACCAAGAGACTGTGGAATTTCTTTTTATCATAGACAGAAGCTGATCCTAAGCCAAAGTGGTCATACTATGGTACTCTCAAGGCCATTTTTTGACTCTTCCAAAGGTCCAGAGGGCCACATTGTCCCATTGTGCCTGCCATTTTTTTTAAGAGCGGTGATTCTGGCAGGGTCAGTGGGCAACTGGGACAGTCCCAACGTCCGTTAGGAGCTTGTCAATGATATAATTCCCCACCCTTATGAAGAGTAAGTCAACAGCTACTGCTTTTCAAATGTGCTAATGTTTCAAAACTACTACGTACTTCTTCAGTAGCATGGTTTTCTACATCAGACTATGAAGCCTATGAACCTAGATGTTGCCAGAAGATATCTGAGGCAAAGGCGGTTGAGACAACAGTTACAAGCACATATTAATCCCAGCCTTCAGTCTGTTGGAGTCTGGGTTGCAAATCCAGTCAATCCATCTTTACCCCTACTAATGCAACACATTGCTTGTGCAAATCCTCTGTGTACACATTGGAGCCTCTGAACAGGCATAGGAAAAAAAAACCTTACCAGATCAATATAAATGTACATATTTATACGTCTAACTGTAGCTAGCCCTAAAAGCTGCATACTAACCAGTGCTTAGGAAAATTCTTTTTTTTTTTTTTTTAACTACAACTCCCACAGATGCCCAGCCAATATGATCACTAACCATCCTGGCTGGGGGAGTTTGGGGGTCATGATCTAAGATGCAATTTTTTTTCAAGCTTCAATTCCCATCCCATCATATACTTTATATTCAAGTATATGATGACTGGGCATACACACCACATAACATAGGAATGAGACAGAAAACTTGACCAGAGACCCACATAATCTTTTTACTCCACTTAGTGTACTTGTACAAAACTGGCCACACATTGTACTGACTTGATGTTATGTGTTGTCTTGCGGAAACAATAAGTTCATGAGTAGCTTAAACAATCAGATAATATAGTTTGTGATGCCACAAGCAAAAAAAGAGAAACAAAAAACCCTAATCTTATTTGACTTCAATAAAAACCAGGTTAACAGACCACAGAAAACAACTAGTTACATGTCATGCTTGCAGACAATAAGAATTTCTGATGACACATCAATAAAACTGGCTGTAACATGAGCCTAGAATATGGGTCTTATCTTGGAAATCTTTTCTCTTAGTGTCATTTTGAAGAAATTGTAAAACTATGTAATATGGTGGAGAGGCAATCCATACAAAAAGACAACAGGACAGAAATACCAGCAACTTTAGGAGAATACAGTGCAAGATGACAGTGTTACATAAGTTACACCCAGTCCGTTGGAAATGGAGGAGTCATATCTAACTGGTGTTCTTCTAGTATAAGAAAGCATACGGTAACAGGAATCGGAGCCATTTTTGGCAAGGCCTTCCCGCACTCCCTCCCCTCTTTCCCAAAGATCCCCATCACAGTTCAATTGACTGAAGGAGAATGGCAGCTGCTTCAGCAAGGAGGGAATTGCCTCAAATCACCCCCTTCCTGTTCTACGGACAGATGCTTTCCCTCAGTTGCGGGGCACCAGTGGGATGACCACCTTAGTCTTAGATAAAATAGAACTAAGCTAATTATGAATATGTGCCAGAGAAGGGATCTAGTGCATTAGACAGGTAGCTACAGTGAATCAAGAGATGAGACACATTACCAGACTGTTAAATATCAAAGCTCTGTGGCAGAAGAGGGAAAAGTAGAGCCCCTGAACCCCAGTTCTGCAGCCCTAGAAGCCTCCTGAAGCCCCAAACTGGGGGAAGTGTCTGGTTTTTTGGCAATTTTTCACCTCAGAATGGTCCTAATGCCACCCCTCCCCATACTTGCAAATGTAGTGGTTTGTCTCATTCACCTTTCAACCCCATCAAAACGGGGGGGGGGAATCCAGCCAAAATCTGGTGGAAGTGATGTGATACCATTTCTGGTGTGCACAAATGCACCAATACAACATGCAGTAGTAAAAATTGCTCCCTCCCCACCTATGCCCATTTGCCCACCCAGCTCTATGGGCCCTCTTACCTCATCAGATAGGAAAGTACGTATCTCACCGTAAAATTGTATTTCAGGCACAAGACATCCTACTGACTCCATGGCAAACATTTTAGGTGATTATAAAACTGAATCCTAATCCAGACATCCACACACTCCCCATATACAATCCACCAGATCTTAGCTCCATTTCGTACATTTCCTGCCCTCTCCCATTTCAAATCATCTGTCAAGAAACTCCCTCCCCACATCAAACTTGAAAAAAGAAAAGAATATAATTAAGAAAGAAGTTTTATTAGGGCAATTTAACTTTATTTATTTTTTTCCATACAGCTAGGTCAACTATAGCAGTAATAATAAAATAAGCATAAAAACAAATTGCAGCCCAGGACAGAGTACATAATTTGGAGCAACTACCAAGCAAATTTAAGTCTGTGATTACATAATAGTAAAAACCAAGCACATCTGTCCTTTCAGCAGATGAAAATTGCAGGGTTGCAAGGAAGTGCAACATTACTAATTGATCTATGTCCAATGATCTTTATTTTTTTTTCCTCTTTCACTTTGGCATCATATATTACCCATAGTTTCTCAAGTGCTTTAGGTTAAAAATGGTAAATTTGATAGGGCATATTTTTTCACCTGCTAAAAGAACAGGATCACTACAGCAATAAAAATAATTACATAACAACTACAGCTAAGATGTTTGGTTTTGGTTTGCCTGTTGACATTTTTTTTTAATCTGTGTGCGTGTGAAAGTCAATACTGGTTTCTGTTTGGTTGTGTTTGTGTGTGTATGTGTGTGTTAGTGTGTGAATAATAAAACTACTGAAATTTGTCAAACTGGTTTGAATAGAATATATATCCTTTATATAGATAGATAGATTTTCTTTCTTTCTTTCTCTCTTTGATACTTTAAACATGCAGTAGCTGTTTTGAGTAATGTACAACACATTTGATCCATGATTTCCCTTTAATGGTTTGAAGTACCTGTTTATTTGAAATTTTGTTTCTTAAAAAAATATTTTTTTCTTTGATTTTCTTTTCTTTTTCTTTTTTTAAATAAGTAATGAACTTCAGGCAGATTTTGACCAGTGCAGCTTTTGTTAGTCATGAAAGTTGGGAAGGATGGCCAATTTTTCCAGCTGGAAGAATCCTGGCAAACTAGAAGCTGTTCACATAAAGCAAAAGCAACTTTTTTCCAAGGGGTATGGAGTGCTAACTCTGTGCCACTTTTTGCAAGCAATTTTGTTCAGCCTGTCATTTTTATTAGCCTTAACAAAACTCCTTGTATTTATAGACATTTTTATTCAAAATAAGATCTTGCTATTATACAGGTTTCTCTCTCTTTTTTGACTATATACAGAAGTGCAAAAGGTCAAACTTCTCTCTATACTTTCCCACATGCTAAACTGCAGCATAATCAACCCTCAAGAGTTTGCACACGCACTCACACATATTATAATTCTTGTTATACGTAAACTTTTGAGTATTTGGATCATCAACAAAAAAAAAGTCCCTTGATCTATTGATTATGCAGCTTATTTATAACAAGGCCTGATATTCAGGGATTTCAAAAAAATATTTAAACAATATTTTAACATTTGAAATGGATACAGTAGAAAATAAATTTTTATTCTAATATCTAGGAACTAGATTTTTCTTTTATAATTAATTACAAACAAAATAAATCATCAAAATATTACTCAGTTGTCTGCCAGGATTGTTGCAATAGCAACAACTTAACTTCTTACTTAGCAATGATTATATAAGATATCCATATAAAAGATCTTTGTTCTTTTAATGAAACTAGACAAGAACTAACAATGACTGATATTCTTACATTGTAATATTAAATCAGTAAAATATAAATCATTTAGTTAACAATAATACGAATATTCATGATACTACATGTAAATTCAAAACTGCATATGCTATGAAGAAAAAAAACTTTTTAATTTTTTTCATATTTTGAAAAATTCATCAGTAAAATCTAATAAAACAAAATCCTATAAACTGAAATGGCATTCATCTGATAATAGAAAATGAACATGATCTAATAAATGTAAGAAATAAAACTACTATTTTAACAAGGAAAAATATGTAGTATTCTCTAATGTAAGTAAACTACAATAACATGTGAAGTCACCTATACTTTCTTAACACGATTGAAATTACATTGGTATGGGTTTTAACCCGTAATGTAATAATCTAAGGCTTTAATAGATGTACAGTACAATCAGTAAAATCAACACATCATTCTTTTTTTTTAATTAGAAAGCATCTCTCAAGCATAAAAACTTGCAAGTAAACTTGGAAGTATGGAAAGTTCTAGAACTGAACTCTCGCCTCTTCCATTCCACACTATACTACCAGTGACCTGGCCCCCACCTCAGCAATCTTTAACTTTGCTGAACAGAACGAAATATATCCTTTACTAGCTGCAACATCCAAACCACAAAAATGATTTCCTTTGGATGAATCCATTCTTAAAAACTTGAATGAACATCTATTTTTGTTTCATTTTTGAAAAGGCTTTCTAAGGCTATAAGCAGTTAGAACAGAAGAAGTCACATATAAAACTCACCTCAATATTTAACCCACCCAATGTCTATTTCTAATTAACATTTTCGATTTATGTCATTATTTTGGTTTTTATCGTGCATCTGATGTCAGTGCTTCTCCCACAATTAGAGTCACTATTTTCTTGAAGTGCATGACTTTGAAGTGATGCATTTAAGCATAAAGCCAAACCCATCTTCTACAACACATTTAGAGTCTCTTGGACTTTTGACAGAAGTTAAAAAACAAGCAAAAGAAAATTCCTTAAACATTTTGCTAACAGTGTCTCAGAAATGGCTTTTCCCTTTTTTTTAAAAAAAAAAAAAAGAACAATTATATATTGTGTTATACAGTATAGTTTGCATAACTATTACAAATACAAGGTATTATAATAATTTATATAAGTTTATATATCCGGTATGTGTAGGAATAACCTGTATATCTAGGGTTCTTTCTATTTTGTTCTAAAGTTCTTGTGCTGTCTACTGTTAACTAAAGTGGCCATTTCTGAGACAGCTTTGGTTTAAAACTGAAGGGTGCCCTTTGACTGATTAGCAACTAGCAAAACAAACAAACGAACAAAAAATTGTGGCTCTTAATGTAACACTGAAGAAATAATACTCTACGTTGATTACAGTCTATGGCACTTCATGAGAATCTTTAAACAACATGGTACTTAAAGCCATTGATGTGCTTTAAAAATATACACAGTTGTGGTTTTTTTTTACTTGGCACATTCATCTCTGTCAGATACCTCTTTTACCACTTCTTACAATCTATTACATTTAAAAATATTACTCTTAAAACAAAACAAAAAAAAGGAAAAAAATTATACTGTGCATGCACGGTCTCTTCTATAATGGCAATTTTAAATACAAGGTGCACCTTTTGTTATTTGTAAACCTTGAAAGAAATAAACTTGCTTAAAAAATTATATCTTGGTCTACAGACGTACCAATACATAATAGATTTATGGCTACATCACAGTCTGTCTTTTCAAGATGACATACATGATTATGTAGGAAAAAAATCTACCAATGCATACTTCAGTTGTGTATGCACTGCATACCTGTGTGCTAGAAAAGATAGACAATGTTGTAGTCTTTAGACAATATGATCACCCCAGCACAAATATCTATTCAATGTACAAAGTATATAGGCAACAGTGTGCAGTGGATTTCCAAGTTGTCATTTTATCTTGTTAACATGCAATATGTGGATGTCTTACTGCTGAGGAAATTCAGGTGCTGTTATTTGACAGTATATACATTATGGCTAATGACCCATCCTGTTTCTTTATTCAACCACACTGTCCTCTTTTCTTTTATATGATCTGTGAAAAAGAAGGGAGGGGAGAAGAAATTTTAATTTATTTATTTGTATAACCCTTCTTCTATTCAATTAGAACAATGTAGCACCCTTAGGCTGTGATCCTATATTTACTTTCCTGGGAGTACAATCTGTTGAATTTAAAAATATTCTTTTCCCCAGTAAAGATGTTCAAGACTGCAGCATTAATTCAAAGCAATCAAATGCTTTTATCTAATCAAGTACAAAATATGTCTGTCTGTCTGTTATATCCCACCTTACTCCAAATATGGGACTCAAGGTGGTACACAACATAAATTAAAACAGAGCACAGCTACAATTTATCATAATATATTTTAAACCAATTCAATAAAACTAGATTAACTGTTTGATTAAAAATAACACACAATTAAAAACAGATTTAAAGCATTTAAAATGCAAAAAATTGGGGGGCACAGCAAGGTCTAGACAAGGAGATCTTTGCCTGCTGGCCAAAGAACAGAGAGAGGAACAACTGATTTCCAACAAGAGAGAGTTCCACAGTCTGGGAGCAACCACAAAGAAGGCCTTCCCTTGTCATCTTACCTAATGTAGCTTGGAAGGGTGATGAGGCCAAGAAAATATCTTACCCCAAAGATCTCAGAACGCAGGCAGACTCAAAACAGAAAATTTCCAACAGGAGTTGGAAATTTCCTAGAAAATCAACTAGATGACAGGATTATGATTTTCTTCTCTTACTTACTGCTGAGTAAGTATTTCAGTATTCTTTCAGGTTTTAACTCTCTTTTCAGCATTTTGTTGTGATTGATCTCTCTGTAGTCCCTTGTCAGCTCTCCCAGTAACA
Organism: Iguana delicatissima; assembly: GCA_948472985.1. NCBI lineage: Eukaryota > Metazoa > Chordata > Lepidosauria > Squamata > Iguanidae > Iguana > Iguana delicatissima. The sequence goes on from CAOKZL010001026.1 coordinate 75,650, forward strand.
TCAGGCCACTAAGACTGATCCAGCTGAAATCTTGTGAATGAAAGATGGGAAGTCCATCCCTTCAACCACTGTAAATGACCAGGGCTTCTATGTGTCTTTCTGGACTTTGCTAGATCACTCTACACTAAGTCCCACTCCAACTCAAGTATGGATTATTTCTCTGCCATCTGGTTTCTCTGCTATCAGTTTTGTAAGCTGCAAAACTTGACCCTTGACCCTGAAGTCCTCTTGAGGATAAGAGGGTGGGATACTGAACTGGAGGCTGGAGTTTAATAACAATCTGTTTCCTTACTACCATCTCTAGGGATTGTCAGAGAGGAACTGGAGTAGTGGGAAAGGTAGGGGAGCCAATCCAGGCAGACAGATTTGAGTGGATGGAGAGGCTGTGAAAGATGGGTTATCTGATATTCTTCTTCTCGCTCAGGTTGCAGGGGAAAACTCTCAGGGAATTTATTGAGAATGAAATCCCATCACCAAAATGTGGTCTCTCCTCTTCAGGGATATAAATCTTAGACTATATCATTCTCACGGACAAGCAAAAATGGATCCTGTAGGCTTCCTTTCACTGTGAGAAAATGAGTATTTCTATCCAGTTTTTGCCCAGTATTCCATATCCCATGGGTTTACTTGAAGAAAATGCATGTGTTCATTTCATGTGCATGTGTATGATACTTGTATTTTGCTTAAAGTACATGTGGGTTCTTATGTGAAAATAATGGGACTGCTGCACAAAAACATGGTTTCTGCTTGAAAACTGTAATTTTTGTACAGAAAAACACCTTTTTCATACAAAACCCACTATTTTGAGAAATATACTGTACAAAATTAGTGTTTTTGCAGAAAATACATTTTCCCACAGAAAATACTTTTGTCTCTGGAAACAATGGTTTTGGGACAAAAATGCGCTGATTGCAAACCCTCTCCCATTTTGATATATGTACATATATGGGGTTTTGGCTGCACACAAAAAATTCTAGCTGATTGTAGTTGATGCAACTTATCATTAAACCCAGTTGGGCTTATTTTTCAGTGAGCAAACATGACGTTGCAATATTTATGTCAGACTGAAAAGTTCCAGTGCAACATTGTCTTCAGCACACTGTGGTTTAGTATTTGGCATTATAGCTGGACTGACCTATTAACTAGGTTCATATTACAAGGAGGTAGAATACAAATCTTGGAAAGTAATATGAAAGTGTGATAAAAACATATTGAAGAAACTTACTGTTCGATGATTAAACGTCTACATCTGTGTGACATACTTGTGGCTAGTCAGATGTTCGGCAGATATTATGGGTATCTATTTAAAAACAAAAAGAAATGTAAATTATGGCCAATTTGTTCCATAAGAATATTTTTTATTAAGCCGTAACAAAGTACAATGGATGAAAAATGGCAGACCTCTATATTATAACCATATGTTAAGAAAAAATATAGGTAGCAATTTAATTGAAAACATTCCATTAATGTATTGTTTCAATCATTATTATTTAGAAAGAAGTATAAATTAACTGTTAGAAGTTCATGCAGAGCAGTCATTTCAAAAGCCCTCTTTGTTGGCCTACACAGAATTAATGTGGCTTGGGGTATTTCAGATATCCAGTTTCAGAAAGAAATAACAAATATTGGGCCTGTGGATTTTGCAGGCCTAATTTTGAGATGCTATAAGAGAGAATTTTTTTTTTTAGACAAATACAGTAACGAAAATTCCATTCCCTAGTTAAACTGAACTGATATTCAATGAAGTACACATCAAAGAGAGCCAACATGGTGTAGCTGTTTGAGTGTTGGACCAGGACACAGGGAGACCAGGGTTCAAATCCCCACTTGGCCACAGATACCCACTGGTGACCTTGGGCAAGTCACACTTTCTCAGCCTCAGGGGAAGGCAAGGGTAAACCCTCTTCCCCAAATTCTGCCAAGAAAAACTCATGGCAGGTTCACTTTAGGATCACCATAAATTGGAAATGACTTGAAGGGACACAACACTACAACTGCATCAGAAGATTAGTTCAAAGGCGGGTCGGAAAAACTTCAGGTATGTTGCAATTCATGCATTGTAAGCTTCCTTTCATCTCTGAAACAGGAACACTCTCTAAACACTCTCTGATCATTTCCCCAAAGTCCTCTTTGGAATAATCCTATGCTGAGATTATTCCCGATACATTCCATTCTGTCCACTGAGATGTGGGAAAGAGGTCTACATTTTATAATACACCTTGCCAGATATGATTCATTATTTGCTCAAGTAAAATTATACTGAACAAAGGATATCCATCTTGTCAGGTCCTAAACTGAGGTCCATTATTATTAAAAGTTTGAGTGGAAGAGGTTGTGTATAGATTTTCAATGGACTACTTGCTATTACTGCCTGGTGTTATTATTTGGTTATTGCTGTAGCTGATGTTTTATAGATTCTGTATATTTACTGGATGTTATTGTGGTCATTATTTTGTGGTTTCAATTTTTTTAAAAATCTTGCTTCTAGTGTCTTTGGGCAGACAAATCCAGAATCCTTACATAAAAAGTTTTTAAAATGTTTATACCTGCTGACTAAAGGAATATGCAGACCACAGATGGCCTGAACCTTCACGGGCTATTCTATAAACAGGACAGAATTGCTGAACTACTTGTACTTAAAAATCACATGTCAGACTGGCTCATATAGGATACAGGAGAAATACTGTTGCAAAAAAAAAGTCATATTGTACAATACAACCAATTACTTCCATATTTTGACTCTTCCCACCCCCAGAGTATGGAATCTTGTTCCTCTTGGCTTGTTTTAAATGAGTGCATACCTCAATAGGAACAAACAGTGGTAAACACAGAATTGAAATAGATCTTCTAACTGAGCCAATCTAAAGGTCACTCTGCTGCTTCCACTATCACCTCCCCCATTCCTACACCTGTTCTTCAGGTGTCCTCTAAACATTCCTACTGTCATTTTTTTTTTCGCACAAAAATGTGTCCCAAGTGTAATGATGCTTCTCATACCATTGGTTTTCTACTGCAGCAGAAGATGTTGCACCCAGCTGTGTAGAAGCTTCAAGAGTAGTGCTGTCGAAACAGACCAAGGACCTTCAGCACCAGTCAGTGAAGATGAAGGGGCTAAATCGTAAGGACTTCTGCATGCATGCACATTACATTTTGATGGTATTAGATCATGTCAACGCTGCTTATGTACTATATATACATATATAACACATATATGTATATACTGAGGTTTAGCTGAAAAACTTGGACCAAAGTGCACTATGAAGACCCAGAAAGATACGCATGAAATGAACAGATTGTACAACAAAAAGAGAAATCCCAGAATCTGGGTAGAAAAATGCATGGGTTTTCTTTTAAAAAAAAATACAGAGAAAAATTGTGTTAAGGCAGAGGATTTATAACTGTGTTTTTCTTTTCTTTTTAATGGAGTTCCTCAAAGACACAGGTAAATGATGAAAAAAATAAACTTTTAAGATAACTAAACTGTTCCTTAACTGTTTTCTACTAAATTTGGCAGGAAATGCCTGGCATACAGGGAACTATCACCTTTAAGTATGTATCAACAATGAATGAGTACTGGCAGAGCTTTTCGTCAAATTTGGCAGAATCTTAAATCCTAATCAAGTTGATTCAGAGAAATTCAGGAGATATCTGAACTGAAACAGGGACCCTCCAAAACAGACTAACACAATTTTAACCTTTTTCAGTAACTTGGATGTATATACCCACAATCACACCCACACACTGCAAAAATGGAGGTGTCTTCCCATGTTCAGGACACAAGCAAGCCCCCAAAGCAGGGAGAGAGAAAGGGATCTGATTTTTGTTACACTGTTAGCTTTTAATCACATTAGATGATATTATCAGTACTCTCTCTAATCCTAGTACTTTGCAGCACAGATACTGAACTAAGACACTACAGAATTGTTTCAGCGCTTGGTGTTCTTTGCTAGTGCTCTTTCCCAGGAGCATGAAAAAATGATTGTGAGGCTCGTGGGACTTGAGAGTGTGTAGTGTTGGTTGTTTGCTTGAAAAATGTTGGACGGTCAGGTTTTTTTGCATCTGACACTGCAAACTCCATCTCAGTCATCAGCTTATCCTATGCTATTGCATTTTCTGTGACTTTGATGTCAGTTGAGCAAAAAACAAACCAAAATATTAAACTGTTTTGCATTCACCTTAGCTCCTTAACCTCTTCACAGTTTCTTCTGAAATTTGCAAATTTCCTAGGGATACATCTACACACATGGCACTTCCATGCAAACTGCTAGAGAAATCTTGGAAGGGATATGGGGAAGTGACTCTCCCCTACTGTTCCACATTTGAAGACTGTCTGGAATGGACAGCAGGAATGAAAGCCTACTTATCATGCATAGTCAGTCACAATCTTAGGAATGCTAGGAAGAACAACTGAGGGGGGAAATAAAATATATCTTTAAACTGGCAAATGTTGGGGTATGAGGAGTAGAGCTGGAAGCTGGGCTTCTAACAGGAGAGAGAATGTGATAGTGGTGTCTCAAGTAGGAGTTTAGGAAACTGTTAAGGCAGATACAAATTTAAACACTGTTGTAATGGGCCAGCATTAATTGCTTGATTTTTGAAATTATCTTTTATTTGATACATCACTGTTATTATTCTTGTTTCAAACACCTGCATAAGCGGAGGGGAGAAATTAAGCAATTTGGTTACACATCTGCAAATGTGAATCCACAACAGAACACATTCACTGGTCTTGTAGCTACCTTAGCACCCCTAAATATTAAACCTAATGACTAATTTACAGGGTAAAAGGGGTTATTTAAAGGTTAAAGGGCAAGATGGTAGTTGCCTACATTTAAATTCTGTGTAACAGGTAAGACAGTGTTTAGAAAAACCTCTGAACACATCCTTCTGAAAATCTGCAATGTTTTTAAGTAGGGCCACTTCTATGCTTTATGTTACTTTTGTCCATAAAAATCCACAGGGGAATAAGGGTGGATTTTTTTGGATGACCCCCCACAATTGTAAAACCTGCTGTTAGACAAAACTCCTGGTAGCTATTCATCTGAAACTTGGTGGGCTGATCATCTTAGAAAGTACAACAACTAGTCCTTAAATTTCATCAATTTCTGCCAAGAAATAAAAATAGTATTGGCAATTCCCTTTAAAAAAAGGATTTCAAAGCACTGCAGTACCATTTGTCTTACATATATTTTGCCACAATCTGGCATGAGAACAGTTGGCCTTCTATATCCAGGGATTCTGTGTCCATGGATTCAACCAACCATGGATTGAAAATACCCCCACCCCAAACCAAACAGCAAACTCAACCCATTTATGTGAGTTCACAGATGACCACTGAAAGAACTTGTTACAGGTAAGTAACCTGTCCTTTTGCCACTTTCTAAAAGGGATGCCATTTTACTACACCATTGTACACAACGGGACTTGAGCATCCATGAAGTCTGGTATTCATGGAGAGTACTGGAATCAAACCCTAGTGGATAGCAAGGACCAGCTGTAAGCCTCCATTTTTGACAAACAAAGGAAGAAGTTATTTTTCCAATGAGAACTCATGAGCAGTATGATGATCTGGATTTTCCAACTGACAATTGAATTCTGATCTTAAGTTGAATTAAGCAACTTTGTAATTACTCTGAGTCTTAAACCTTTTTTCCCTGCACCTGAACTGGGATCTGAACTTGTAGATGAACAGTTCTAGCATTTGAGGCCAATGTAAAGGTGGAAGGAACTGTGCATTCCATGAGTAGCAGCCTTGTTCCCCACAGCAGAAAAAGAGTATGTGCTGTTCTGACACTGGCATTTATATGGAGCCATGATGAATGTGAACATGTTTGTTAGGAATTGCTGCACAAAACAAACATTGCAACTTCCAGGTCCAGACCAAAAACACAGAGCTGTTTCTGTACAGTGGTCCATATATCTGAACTTGTAATTTCAGCATATAATATCCCACCTGCCAAACTTTTAGACACATTGAGAAAGAAGCCCAGTGTGAAAGCAATGATTATCCCAGTGTTTCAATGATCAAGGGCCACTTAGATGAGAAAAGGAAAACATAGGGTTTAATTCTTTCTTTGCCTGCAGATTCTCCCTTGCCAGTTTCCAGCTTGGCTGAGAAATGGAAATAAGCCTCAACTGGGTAAAAAGATACTATGGGTTAGACATCTGAGGAGAAAAATCTGTCAGTGTGGGAAGCATAAAGTAAACCCCTTCCCCACTGATACTTCCTTCCAAGAGCTGTATGACTACCAAAATAATGCATAATTTGGCATTAAAGCATCACAGAAAATAACTATGATCTTAAAAGATCATTTCTCCTTTTATAGAATATGTTGAATTCAAGTACTGGCATTGACTTTAAATGGTCTAAGCTGCTTTTATGAACTGATCCATGAGTTAGCTCTGAGTTCCCTTTTGGCAAGAAATATCATCTAAAAAAGTTTTCCAATCACTACCCTATTTTTATGGGGAAGGGGATGCCCTCTTCCGTGACACTAGATCACTTGGAATTCAAGATAAAAATTACAACCATCCTTTCACAGTGAACGGCTACACGTTTAATTAAAAGTAAGTAATACAGTTCTCAGTGGAAGTGTGTGCTACTTCCAACTATCCATTAGCAAATGGCTGGCATATTAGTATCATTTTTTGTCATTTAAATGGAAAATTTCATACTGATAGACTTATTTTACCTTTGTGTCTATGTTTTTAAGAAAAGCAAATAGTAATAAATAGTTTTCTATGCATGTTAACTCAGTTTCTTCTTAAGAACAATTATGGCAGATACACCTCAAGGTAATTTCCAGTGTTAAGAATGAAATGCTAAAAAGTGAGTTACAAGTTTAACAGTTCTGGGAAGTAGAGGGTAATGTATTCATGTCAAGGCCTCCCACATCTGCTGTTCAAGGCTAGGGACACAAAATGGTGCATCTCCCCATTCTGCACAGGAACCCAAACACTGGTCATCATGACTAGGGATTATGGTAGTTGACACATCTGGACAGCACCAGAGAATGGAAAGCTGACACAATGGCTATACCGCAAATTGTGCCTGGATGTCTTTAGTGTGAATTTATCATCTTGCCAAAAATTCATGCACTGACTTGCAAGCCATAGTCTCTCAGCCTTGGCCATCATTCCACAATATGGGTATAATAATACCAACACGCCTGGCTGAGTGGTTGCAAGTACAGTGTGCAAATATTCTGGAAAGACTTTTCACCTTTTAATTATATCAGGCCTGCATTGGCTCCTGAGCTATATGTAAACCTAGACACACAAAGGGAAGGGTGATATCCTTCTGAGTCAATATGCTTAGGTGTTATGTCTTACACCACATATTCTGGCCCACCAGGTAGCTTAACAACCTCCTCCATTTTGTGGCCTTCCTGTGCAGAAAACAATGTGACGCTGTAATAATAGCCTAGGAATGGCATGTTGTGGAATCACTGGTGTTAAGAATCAAGTTAAATTATCAAATCTAAATATCTGAATTCTTGCCTATATGCCACGTTATCAGGTAATACAGTAATATGGGATCAGATTGTATCACTATGCTTGACTTTTGATACACATCAATTTAATTACCTAGCAGTTTGTCATCATACTTCATTCGGTGTAATTAACTTTTCATATCAGGCAGTATAATTGTCTAAGGCTACATGTAGTTGGTTTGCAATGGACATGCTATCAAATAATTTTTTTTGACTGATGCACAAATTGAAATAAAGCTTGGAACTCATGTTCTCACACATTAATACTTCAACATTGATTCTGACTTCATTTTGAACATTTCAGATACAATATCCCTGTCTGATAATCCAGGCATAGGAAACGTGCTGTCCACAGGCTGCATGTGGCCCTGAATGCTGTATCTGTATCCTTGGAGTAACTGCACATGTGGGAGAAATTGTCACAAGCTGTTCAGATAGCATCCAGTGGTTGCATGGAGAACAGTCAGAACCCCAGCTGGACTCTTCACCCAACTGTTCAGCACTCCAGAGATAAGATGGTTCTCCAATCTCAGCAAAAACTTAACTGGAACTTCCTTTCCCCCATTCTTAAGCTACACTGTGTCTACTCTGCTTAAAACTGCCAGCTTTTGTTGTACCATGCTGGCCCGTAGGGACCTCTGAAGCTTCCAGGGTCATTTACTGTGGAACAGGAGCTCCCACAGAAAACAGGGATTATAAATTTTCCTCTTCTATATTCTATCATCATCATCCATTAATTGCTACCATATTTAATGAGACATTTTGGCTCTAGTTTTGGCTATTTCAGAATGAGCCCTAAGTGTACCAAATTTCTCAAAACATGGAAGTAAATTTTGAATAATTTCATTAAAAGGAGCTAAGGCGGTCCACAGTAGGTTGGAAGTGGTGGAAAATGGTCCACCTTTCCTCTAAAACCTTCCTTGAACAGTTCTTGGTCAATGCCAGTGGAATTTTATGGAAGTGAGGATACAAAGAAAGAAATATACTCTTGTATGAGTTTCCCGTATGTTCTTTTGTTAAAAAATGATGGTGGCAGTGAGGCACAAAGAAATAGCATTGTGTTTTGTTTCAAATTTTAAACGTTTTAGAACTGGAAATGAAAGAATAGCACCTTTCTGAGCATGGACAAAATGCTCATTGAGCTGTGCTGCAGAACTTCAGAGAATGTGTAGGCCAACAAGAGGTACAAACAAACAAACAAAAACAAAACAAAACAAAAATTCCCCATGCTCCTTCAAAGCACCGATTCTGAGTTAAGTTTAAGAAACAAAGCTGTAAATTAGCAAACCTGGTTGGCTGTGGCTGTGGCAGCGAAGGGGACGCTTGTGGCAGATGTTGTTGCTGCAGACACAGTGGCGGGCGTAGCGCCGTGCACCATGGGAACTTTCGGAAGGAAAATCATATAAGCAAACATACAGAAGAGTGTAGCCGTATGGGAAACCATGGCAACAGGTGGTAGAATCATTGAGTATGATATTTATATCAGCAGATAAGCCGTGGGACGAGACATTACCACCAGCAGAGTGACATGCAATCATAGCGCAAAGCAGAAAACATTCCAGAGAGCAGGGAGGGGAGGAGATGAAAGACGGAGGGGTGGGGCAGGGAGGGAGGGAGAAAAAAGGGAAATGAAAATGCTTGTTACCATCAGATTATGGGAATCAATACAATCAAACTTAATTATTTCAGTTTATATTCAACAAGATTAAAATAGCCCTTAGCATGAAGTCTTATAAAAGCCACACCTTTATCCCTCCCATTTTTATTTACTACGAATACCATTATAACAAGCTGATATAAAATTCTAATTCTGTATCATTTCTGTGAAATATACAACCTTTTTCTTGTGTTTTTAAAATGAAAAACAGTATTTCTACAATCAAGAGCCAACATGGGTGTTGTGGCTTGAGCATTGGACTATGAGAGAGTTCAAATCCCTGCTCAGCCATGGAAACTCACTAGGTACCCTTGGACAAGTCACACTCTCTCAGCCTTAGAGGAAAGCAAGGCTAGCCTCCTCTGAACAAATATTGCAAAGAAAACCCTGTGACAGGGTCACTATAAATCAGAAATGACTTGAAGGCACACAACAACAACAACAACATCATTTCTACAACACTGGAACTCAGAGTCCAGTCAAAATCCACAACAGCTGATATAAGGAAGGGAAGCTGGGGATGTGTCACAAAGCAACTTGATAACACTAAAAGTACATGTGTTCTATGTGGTCTGTGTCAATTAAATAAAGCAAACGCATTTAATTGACCAGTGTTAGTGCAGGGTGTGGGAGAATGGATTTTGCACAATAGCTATACGTTAAAAACCCAGCAGTGGATTTTGAGAGTCCATGAGCTGCTAAACAAGTCTTAAGATAATCAAGAAACAAAGCTGGCACCTACCAACACTTGTAGCGGGTGTCATGCACAATATTGAGCCTGCCCATCATGCATTGCAACAGGAAGGTGGATTTGCAAAGGGAAAAGAATTAAAACAACCCATCACACGTGTAATTAGGAAAATTTCATTTGAACAAAGAAGAAAAAATTGGTTATTATGGGAAACACTTGCATGTAATCATCAGCACAGTCAAATCATACAGCAAGGTGGTGGTCAATTAGAACTAATCTGACATGAGCAGGGTAGGGGTGGAAGCAGACTGAATTGTGTGCTGGTATTTTGATTAAAATGAGTTAGGCAGTAAGGAAAATGTAGCTCCAACAGCATGAGAGAAGTTGTCTGGTTTTATCCCTTTTCCTCTTTATCCTTTCCTTATTTATCCTGCCAGTCTGATTTCAAACCCACTTCCTTTAAAACTGGCTTAAATATTAATTTTTATAAAAATCTATAAAAATTAGTAAGATTATTCATTCTACTGACATTTCAAGCCTGCTTTTAAGTATCAATACTGTATTATTGTCATGGTTTGCACTTGTAAAATGTTAGGTATGTGCATCCTACATACTATTTAGCTCATTTGCAAGACTTCTTAGGACTGCTGGTTGTGAAGATGCTGCCGTAATTATGTGAGTCTCTGCACTGGTTCATGCACTACACTAAAACATGACTTTGCATTTAGTCTGGAAAAGGAAAAAAGCCATGACTCCATTCATTTCTCCCACTCACTGGATTCTTGGTAGGTACATATAAAAAAAAGAAATGTGATTTAAAATAAACTCTCCTTTATACTAAAACCCAGCCAGAATTATAACACATGGTTTTAAGTTAGTCTTGTGTATTAATTCTAAATCACAATTCCTAATTTGTCCATAAAGACAAGCTAGTAAATGAAGCAAGTGAAAGTGAATCATTTGCTCCTCCATCTGACTGTATGGAAGAAAGGAAGAAATCTTGAGCTTAATAGTTTGTGTGTGTTTTCAGAAATCACACAAATCATGTTAAATCAAGATCAGGCTTTAGCATAACCTGTAAACTAGGCATCCACATGTAAAACTATATAAAGTAACACACAAACCTAGACAGCAGTGCAGTAAGAACTGCTGCCACACATTGTCCATAAATGTTTCAGAAGACGCAGGTGTGCAGCTTGGGTATACTCCTGGATTCAACCCTGAGCCTGGAAGCCCAGATTTCTGTGGTAGCCAGGAGAGCCTTTGCACAGTTAAGGTTGTGCACCAGCTTCACCCATTAGATCTGACCAGTGTGACACATCACTTAGTTACATCCCATTTGGATTACTGTGATGCACTCTATATAGGGATTCCTTTGAAGAATGCTTGGAAACTCCAGCTGGTCCAAAGAACAGCAACCAAACTGTTAAATGGGGCTGGTTACAAAGAGTACACAACTACTTTGTTGCAACTGTTACACTGGCTCTAGGTCTGTTTCTGGGCATAATGCTGATTGTGACCTTAAAGCCCTACACAGCTTGGGTCTAAGTTATCTGAAGGACTGTACTTAGCCATATGGTCAGAGCCACACCTTGAGATCTTGGGAGGCCTTTCTTTCTGTCCCACTTGATTCACAGCTACATTTGGTGGGAATACAGGAAAGGGCTTTCTTGAGGGCTCCTTCCAGGCTCTAGAACTCTTTTCCTAGCCTGGCACTCTCCCTGCTATACTTTTGTAGACAGCTAAGGAACTTCAATCACTGACTGCTCTGGGGAGAAGAGGTCTTCAGAATGTGCTGTATTCTTACTTTGTTATTTTTAACAGTCTTGCTTTTAACTGCTTTTATTTCTATTTTTAGTTTAATTATGTATTTTTTTCCTATGATAATTTCAAAACTGTATCTCTCTCTTGGCGAAAGCCAGTGTGGTATTGTAGTTTAAGCATTGGACTACAACTCTGGAGACCAGAGCAAAGTTTCCTGCTCAGCCATGGAAACCCACTGGGTGACCTTGGGCACACTGCACACACACACAGCCTTAGAAAAACCTGTGATAGGTTTGTCTTAGAGTCACCATAAGTTGGAAACAGCTTGAAGTTACACAACATCTCTCTCTCTTGACATTTGTAAGCTGCCTTCAGACCTAGACTGGGGAAAAGGTGGGATATAAATAGCATTAGCCATGAGGTGAAGACACAGAGAGACTGTGCTGCTAGGCATGTTCCTGATGTTGCATTAGCTATGCTCTTGTCTTGTGAGGTATGTACATTTACTCTGAAGTGTGCAAAATGGTGTCTTTGCAGGAACAGCTAAAGAGAACTGCAACTCTTACTTTTCCATATGTAGATCATATAAATGGAAAATATATGAAGAGGACTAACAAGCCATATTATACTCTATTGCTAGTCTATCCTATAAGAAGTTTATCTTGCTTTGTCAGTCACCTAAGGAAAAGAAATATGCAGTGCAGCAACAATGCAGAAATAGGAACAGGTGAACTGTAGAAAATATCTAATTGACACATTAACTCTTTTTCTCTGACTATATAAGCATTAGAGATGTTCTTCACTCATTTTATTCTCAAAGGAATGAGTTCAAAATATCAACCAGAGGAAGATAATTAATAGGTTTTTTATTTTAATTGTTTTTATTGCAATTGAGGTAATATTGGTTCTTCCTACTGCATGCATACTTGCACACAGAACTCATTTTTGTGCACTACAACAGTTACAGATGTGACAACTGATAAATTCCAGTATTTGGATGATCTCCCTTCCTCATTATTATATGATGTTTAATGAACATCCAAGGCTTCCTAATGGCTATAAGTCAAGACTTGTCCAATTGCCTCCTCTCCAGTTCTTCTAACATACCAACCACATATTTCTGCTTGTTGGCTGCCACATAAATTCCTAGTTTTGTGACCTAATTTAGGCTGCAGCTGACTAGAATTGCAAAGTTCTGGGAAAGAAAAATGAACCCAAATGCTTATTTTTCTGGGGAAAAAAAATTAAGAATACTGTATTTACTGGCATATAAGACTCATTTTCCCCCCAAAAAATACTGTTTGAAAATGGAGTGTGTCTTATATAGCCAGGCGTCTTATATACACAAGAGCGTCTTACACACTGGCAAATACAGTATATTATGGAATATTTTCTTTCAGAATAATGAATAAACTGTTGGAAAAAAAGATGTTCATATATTTTTATTTCACCCATATTATTTCAATAAACCATGTAGGAGCAGTGGTGGTCTGTGGACAGGCCAACGCACGAACCATTGGCTGCCTGTCTTTGGTGAGTTTCCAAACAAAAAGAAACTCCCATGAGTTTTTTTATATCTCAAGATCTTTTGTGAAACTTTTGTTTGCATAACATGGTTTTGTGTAAGAAAAAGACTGTTTCCTGTGCAAAAACATTACATGTGCAAAAGCAAACAAAATTTTTGCAAGAAATCCCGAAATGTGAAATTTTATTTTCAAATGCCCCCAAACTCTCACACAAACGATTGTGTGAAAGAATGAAATAAGTGAAGATTTATATCCCTACACTACATCCCTACAGTTGCTAACGGAAAAGGGAAACAGATTTCTCTCTACATGTCAATACATTCTCCACAGCTCCTCCCCCAGTCCTGAAAATCTGTTTCAGAGGGTTAGGGGACCTTGCAGGGCAATCTTAAGTCAGCAATGGACAACTGTGCAGGGACCGCGGACCCATTCCATCATCATCATCATTATCATTATTATTATTATTGGCATATACTAAAACTATACTAGTTTTAGAGCCAATGTGGTGCAGTGTAGTGGTTTAAGCGACTTGAAGGCACACAATAAAACAAGAAAATATAATATAATATAATACTTATACTATATTATGTAGTATAGTATGTTTTTATTAAAAATTTATATCCTGTGCTATACCACAAAATCTCAAATAAAAGTAATTTAAACAGACTATAAGCATATTAAACAATATCACAAGTTAAAGCCAGGTTTAAAAGGTTAAAACAGTCTAGAGCAATGTGCCTGAGCACTGTTTTGAATTAGTTCCACCTTTTAAGCCTGTTTATAACTTGTTAAAATTATGATTAGTTTCATGACTCCTATATGCTAAGTAGTTGTTCAAGCTGGAAGAAAAAGTTTTTCTTTGGAATAATCTTCTGGAATTTAACTAAACATATTGTTTATTTTAATCTTCATGTATCATGCTCCTTGATATTTAAACCAACACACACTTTTACATAGGCTTTGCAGCAAATGAATATGAAGCAGCAATGTAAACCTATGGTGCAATAACTGGCAGGAATGGAAAAGACAGCTGTGTATGACCCCTTTGTTGTCATTCATTTAACAAAGAAAGACAATGCCATGATTTCCTTCTTAGCATCAACAGCCTTACTCTACTAAACATGTGTACAGCTAGTAAATTTAATTGTTCAAACTTTACCTTGCATTTCTGGTTAAGGCAAAGTTTGATTTAGAGTAGCCAGTTAACAGAGGAAAATGTTAGGATTTCCCTAGCAGAAATTTAGCATATGAGGAATTAATGTCCACACTAAGCTATGAAACAGTACTATCCTGTTGAACAAACCGAACTACCATGCTAATTCTGTTCACAAGGAAACGTGTTTCTTTGCCATTGATTTTAAGTGGATCTACAGATGTGGGAAATGGGTGGCTCTCCAGAGTTTTCACTGCAACTCTCATTAGCCCTAGGGACCACAACCAAATCAGAGGGACAATGCACTTGAAGTCAAATAAGATCTAGAGCAGTGCTACTCAAAGGGATAGCCTGGGCACTGATCTATGGCAACTTTCCACAGAACTATGTGAATGTGGTAATAATATGGCAAAAATATGGTACTAGTCCCTGGCACATTGGAGAAAAACCTTCTAGTGTGCCACACAAGGTAGTGTGATAGCCAGTCTACAGAAAGTTAACTAACTTTACAAAAGAATACATTTTGATTTTGTCAGGTGCCAACAACATAAAATGGCAAAAAAATTCAACAACTCAGATAAATGGCATTCAGTTAGAAATCAGTTTTCTAATAAAATGATATTCTAATGGAAAACTGCATTGAACAAACTGAAATATGAATATCAGCATGGTATAGTGTCTTGAGTGTGGCACTGGGACTCTGGAAGACCAAGGTTTGAATCCCTACTTGGTTATGGAAACCCATTAAATAACGCTGAGCAAGTCACACTTTCTCAGTCTCAGAGGAAGGCAATGTTAACCCCACTCTGAACACATCTTTACAATCCCACGACAAGTTTGTCTTAGGATTGCCATAAGTGGGACTTGAAAACACAGAGCATACCCAAGGTAAACATAGGTGGGCTTCAAGAATGTACTTGCAGTACATTATATATTCACATTTTAAATCTGTCATCATCATCATGTATTACTTTCTCTCTAAAGAGACACAGTGGAACTTGCAAGTAAGAAAATCAATGGCAAAGCTTCAAAGGGTTTGAGATTTATTTATTTCTGCAGTTGAAGGATTTTAATAGTTTGGCTCTAAACAGGTGCATGGTTATTGTGTCACCTCTTCATAATAAGTAAGCAGTGGGACACACAAGAACTATTTGATAAACTCACTAGAGCAAAGGGGTCTTACAGCATTTAAAAAAGAACCATACAAACAGCTTAAGAGGTATGAAATGAAGGATTAGGCAAAACAGGCACAAAGGAGGAGACTTTTAATGCTGTTTTGAAACGTAAGATGACACTTTTGAGATGCAGATGTTCATATTAGGCCAGAAAGCACCCAACACCTTGCTTCCAAGACAGACATAGGCAGAAGCTGCAGTTTAGCAGCCAGACCATCTCCCTTTCTTGCTCACGAGGGGGCAGTCCTTTCCCTCAGACTCAACTCACTAGTGAATATCCCAAATTGTATTAACATCTGGGAACTCTCAGGGTCACCTTGGTCCTCTCTTGGCTTGAAAGAACAAGGGAAGTTGCACTTACCTGGTGGAAGGAAGGCTGTGTGCTGTTGCAACTGCATGTTTGCAAGAGCCTGCTGGTATTGGAAGATACCAGTATTAAAGACTGCGGTGGCACCATTGGTTTTTTCAAGCGCAGGCCTCTTTGGTAAGGGGGGAGAACAGCTTGAGGGATTCCCTAGTGATAGATGAGTATAAGAGAGTCCAATTAAGGAAGGGGAAGAAAACAAAAACAAGGTGGGAGCAGGAGGAGAGAGAAAGAGAGAAGAAAATAGAAAAAAATCAGTAAGAAGTACAACCACTGTGCACCACTATCTTTTTTCCTTGAGCAAGCAAGCAGCGGAGCGGACTTTACTATTCAAACAAAGGGCGAAGCCAAAGATTTGTAAGAAAGTATTACTTTTGCCCTTCCAATATGACACTGTAGGGTGATGATGCATGAAAGCTATACACTAGCATATTTCACTACGTAAAAGACTCCAGAGTTCTGTTCTGTTTTGTTTTAGTAAGGAAGCAGCAATAATGGGGGAGAAAAATAAAGAAAGCTGCACTGCTAGCTCCATGAATATTGACAAGTCAAAAGCCATGTTAAAGAGAAATCTTACAGAGCGAATGAAAACAGGTTAATATAATATTAAATTTTTACTCCCACATCCCCCGAAATCTAACTACACATGCAAAAAAAGAACCAAAAATTTTTTAAAAAGAAAAAAAGTACCATACCATGCTGGTACTTTTAACATTGCATTACAAATGTTAAATCTACATAAGAATATAGTTAAAGCCATGCCAACCAAACAGATACAAATAGATATATCAGATATATAATACACATTTTTTTAAAAAAATCTTATTTCTAAGAAATCCCATCTTACTGCACTTAGAAACATCTACAAGGTAATTCAACTGAATGTGGGGTCCTATATCTTAGAGACACCGGCTGGGATATAAATGCAGTTGAAAACTGTAAACTTCCCATGAACTGGATCAGGAAACCACACTCAGTTTTTTCCCCCTTTGATCTTACATTACTTATTTACAGGAAATAAGGAATATTTATTCTGAATTTAATTTTAAAAATTTGTATCTACAGTAAAGCTACATGCCAAGCTAAAAGGTGAAAGGTCATAGTACCAGGTCAAAGGTTGCCTCGAGGGGTCGCTTCAGTGATTTGACAGCCGACTGAGTCTTAATTAGCAGGCAGCGAGCACATGATGGCAATGGGCCAGTGGGGTTCAAGCGCATTAACATAAACAGCAAGCAGAGGTGCATCATGGGGGCAGCAGTGCATTTTTGGGTAGGTGAGAAAAAAACAAATAAAAAACAAATCATCGGAATGCCATATACAACGAATAACAAGACTAAGCATGCACAATAAAGGCACTACTGAGTTGTTATTGTGAGGATACACCTCTATGTAGTTAATTACAAACAAGATACTCTAACAGGGAAAAAGTGAAAGAAGGGGGAAAAAGAGTGAGAAAGAGAGTCTGCCTTCTGTATTTTTGCTCAAGTATCCACAAACACAGAAAAAGGCCTCTCTCCTGTTGTCCATGAATATCAGGCAACAATATTTCACATGAAGTAGTATTTTAATGGCCAGATCATGTAATCATGTCAAAAATATAGGACAACGTTAACAGCTAAGCAAAGAACAACGAAGGGGACCCATTAAAATAGCTAGTTGTTAACATCCCCCATTCTAAGCCACTCAAGCATTCCATAATTTCTTCCAGGGTGCGGCAGTGTTGCTACGCCATCTCACAGTCAACTTCCTTGCTGTGCAACATTCTTTATTAATCCACAGATATGTTTAAGAGAAACAAGAGAAACCAAAATCCTACTTTAACATCTCAAACAATGTTTCTACCCCGCTATCAGAAGCAACTGCTCCTAAGTAGTTCCATATCTTGCTCCACCCTGCCCTGCAAATACCCTATAAAAGTTATTGCAAAACTTCACACATGTGGAAAAGCACATGTAGCCATATTTACAAAAGTCTGTCAATTAGAGAGGTAAATTTTGTTCCTGCCTGCAAGAATGAATAATTTCAGAAATTTTTCTCTCAGTCCACGATTGTTTTTGTGCACTTCTCACATACTATTCATGCTCTTGGACTTCCCAACAAAGTTCATTTGAACACAAATATGAATGTTTCCCTTGTGCAGAAGATGTTGCTTCATAAAAAAGAACAATATTTGTGTATTTGCTCTAACTGCAGAATTTGAGCAAATCTGCATATTCCTTTGCAGGGGGAAAAAAGGCAGTTTTTCCATGCATTAAAAACACTTTTGGTGAGAAGAAAATGAGTTTTCTGTGAAAATTTTGTACAGGAGAGAGTATCTTTGGGGCACAGTGTTGCTTCCTGCTGCAAACACCTTTTCTGCCCCAAAATGTGTTTTTGCTATACAGGAAGACCATGTGTAATTTTGCACAAATGAATTTTTCTCACAGATGTTCTCCTTCTGCTTGACAAGGCATACTTTCTTGATTGAAGACTGAAATATCAATGAGTATTTTCCACATTACTACTCCAAATGAGCACTTTGTTCCCCTTTGTTTTCCACGGTACCTCAACTAAATGTTTATGTTTTTGTTTTTGTGGGGTTTGATTTTCATAGTGATTGCCAAATCTATGCCATAGCATCTGCATACTTTCCACTAAATTTGCCAGGCACATTGCAGAAACTTGGAATGGATTTTTTTAAGTAGTTGGGGTCACTGTTGGTAGCTGCCAGAAAAGCTAGCAGGCAGTATGAACAAGGCAAACTGATGTACAGGAAGAATCATGCAAACTGATCCCTTGAAAAACAGAACAAGTCTCTAAAGGTGTATCTGGACTACAATTATATAGCACTTTCATATCATGTTAACTGTTATGGCTCCATCATAAGAAATGCCACGAGTTGATTAGCATTCTCTAGCACAGAATGCCAAGTAACCTCACCAAATTACAAGTTAAAAGATACTTTAGGAGGGAGAAAACTCAGTTAAACTGGTATGAAATGATAGAACTGTGTAGGGCAGATATCCTACAAGGGTAAAGAAAACCATAAGAAAGAAGAAATGGTGGTACAACGGGCAGGATGTGATACAGTGTGAGGTCAATTATGCAAAAGCTTGTACTATCTTATGAGATATTAACCTTGCACAAAATAACAGGAAACACAGCACAAGAAATAACAGATCATGACAGGAATGCACTAGCATCTTGTAGAATTCTTATGTAGCGGATGATATGAAAAACTCTCAGTCTGGACCAATCCTGATAGGGATATACATGCAACAGGCTAGATAGAAATACATACAGTCAGCCCTCCACATCTGCGGGTTTTTCTGCAGATTTGATTATTCACAGATTATTTGCTGTCACCTCTGCTGCCTCCCTATGCCATTTTTAACAGGGACTGCGAGCCTCGTGAGACTGATAAACTGCAAATGAGGCATGTAAGTCCCTATTAGAAATGGTGTGTGGCAACAAACCCCACCAGCCAGCCACTTCTGCCTTGTGAAGGAACCCTGATGCCTCAAAGGAATCCATGGTGGCTGAATACAGTGATCATACTTTTTTTATGTGTTAAATAGAGTTTGGGAGGATCAAGAGTTATTCACAGTTCTTCCACTTTCACAGGGGTCCTGTGCCCCTAACCCTAGTGAATGTGGAGGGATGACTGTACATGAATCACCACACCAAATGCGTATCCGTCAGTACAATGATAGGTACACACAGGTTATACTACATACATTTGGGCATGTACCTAGATGCAGAAGCTATATTCACAAGTAGAAAATCTACTGTTTTCTACCAGATTTCTTTTTCTTGTTAAGCAAAATGTGAAACTACTTAAGAGCAGCTCTTGCTTGAAAGCTCATTGAGATATGGGAGTGAGGGGGTTGATGCCTGAACACTCATGTCTTCAGCAAGGAGCATTAAGAGGTTAATAGTGTTCTGGAGCTGACAATGTTTCTGCTTTGCAACATTTCTGGACTTACCATGGCTGCAGCCGTAGCTGCTGCCTGAGCAGCTGCTGCTTGGTTGACCTGGTACTGGGCAGCTTTGATTTTAGCTTGCAGATGTGCAGGAGGATGAAAATATTTGCACTTTTCCCTTGAGCATCTCCCTTTGATGTAATCCATGCAGACAGTTACGGTGTTGTCATTGGTATCAATCATTGCACTGTCGGCAGGGTGAGCAAACCGGCAATCGTTTTCTCCTCTGTTACAATTGCCCCGCTGATATTCTCGACATACCTGGGGTGGAATTAAAGGGCAAGCAGAGTTATTTCAACAGAGAAAATGAAATACTATGAAACAAAAGTGATTGGGACCTCTCTGCAAGTAATCCTAAGGTGCATCCAGGTAATTGTTTTTGTCCCACCTCGAGGTAATGTTTAGTACTAAACTGATTATTAGGTTGTCACGCCTTGTAAACTTAACTCTTTAGACCACTATACCAGAAAACAAAGCCTCACTGCTGTGAACCTGACTGCAAAATCTAAGCCCATTTTTTCCCATTATGAGGCAATTAGTGAAATTACACTGTTTTATTTTTGGGAAGGGGACAGGAATGATTTTCTTTTTTTAAAAGGAATTTCTAATTCTGCCCGGAGTGTCACCTGCTGTTTTAACCTGGGTAAGGTACTGTATGCATATGTCCCTTCAGGTTGCCTGTCAACGTATGGCAATTCCATGAATTTCACAGGGTTTTCTTAGGTAAGGAATACTCAGAGGTGGTTTTGACAGTTCCTTCCTCTGAAACAGTCTACAGCACTTGATATTTATTACCTTTCCAGATTTAAAAGCAGGAGTGAGCTATTTCTAGCTTGGCCAAATAATCTAATTTTGCTTTGAAAAGTGTAATCTCTCTCTCTCTGCCTCTGTGCTTTTAAATTAACCCTGAACTATGTCAGCCATCTGACATATTAAACAAAATGTATTAATCCAGCTGTTACAAGATCTCACCACAAGAGGGAGTGCACACCCATATAATGCTTTTCCTGTCTTCGTATTTTCATTTCCCATTAGTTTATTCATTTTAAGAGTTCCACCTATTACTTTTTTTTTTAAATAGTTTCTTCCTTTATTGACATTAAGGCTGTGATCATATGTACAGACATGTTAGCTGGACTGGAGAATTAATATTAATATTAATATTTAAAGGGAAAAGAACCATCCCAAGGCATTTTAAATGGCACTCCATACCTACCCAAATCAAGGTCTGTAATACCCAAAGCCAGCCAAGTTATTCTGGCACAAAATAGCAATTTCTAGTACCTCTATATCTCCCTTGCAGTAAAAAATATAATAAATAGCAAAGTAAATAACATTTTGCTGCCTCAAGGCAGCTGCCTCACACTCTGCCTCAGGGCTGGATCTACTGTAAAAGAAAATGAAAGACTATCATTTAATATGAAAACTTATATTTTCATATTAAATTATATTATATTTTGCAGTTCTCTCAGAGACATTAACTATGAATTATAAACGTATTCTAAATTAAAGATGAATAAGAACCAACACACACAAAAATCTTGAATGTAAGCTTTTGTGCCTTCCCCATTTTATTTAAAAAGCAAGCGGTGTCAGGTTCTAGAAGTTCTCTATGACATGCACTACTACACTTTTATGAAGTCAGCTCCCTTGTCCCATTCCTTCAAGAAAGAACAAATAATCCATACCCTTGACAGTTCAGATGACAAGTCTTTTGGATTTGTTTTGGGGAATTATCAAAGAATAATTTCTGTTTCTGAAGGCTCTTTTTTAGGTATGAGCACAGGTGCGTGGGTGCGAACCAGCATGGTCTATTGAGTATTGGACTATGACTATTAGAAACCAGGGTTTTAATCACCACTTAGCCACAGAAACCCACTGGGTGACTGTAGGCAAGTCACACTCTTTCAGCCTCAGAGGAAGGCAAAGGCAAACCCTCTCTGAACAAATCCTGCCAGGAAACACAGGCGATTAGTTCTCCTTAGGGTCACTGTAAGTCAGAAATAACTTGAAGGAACACTGTGAGGGCAATTTTTATGCAGTTTGTGATTCTTCCTTTCCTGTTATCTGGATTTCTATTTCAAAGATTCTTTACTGACTTGTTTCAAAGGTATATGTGTTCAAAGGTATATGTTTGCACACCATGCTGGACAAGGGAAAAATACAACATCTTGTTAAACACTCAAATTAAAGGACCCACAATTTTTCTAACAAAACGGTTGACTTGGATGCCCATGCTATTGTGATTTCAGCTTGGAAGAAAGTCCCAAAATGGTTATCTCTTCAGCTTCACTCAGTGGTGATGACTTGCCAGACTGCCGTTTTCAAAGATATAACCAAGGGCCTTTCTGCCCTACGCCGTTACAGTGCCATTATTCCACTTTCAACATCCTGTGGAATTCTGGGGTTTGTAGGTTCCTGAGGCCAAAGATCTCTCTGGCTGAGAATTCTAAAGGCCCCTCCCTAAACTGCAAACCCCAGGATTCCATAGGAGGTTGAAAGTGGAATAATAGCACTACAACAGTGTAGTGCGGAAAGGCTCTAAATGAATTCTTTCTAAAGTTTCAGATGATGCTACAGCAGATACAAGTCACATACGTTGACTTTTATGGGGCTTTTTTTTAACAAATTTCCATAAAATCATTTAGTCTGCCTGGGTCTGTTAACATATTTATTTTACTAGAAAGTTTTTCATGAATTCTATATATGATTGAACCATAGACTTCTGTAAAAAAACGTAAACACTGGATGGGTCGTTCACAGCTTTTTGAGCAAAAATCCTGTCTTTCTCTTGTTTGCTGTGCATGTGCACATGTGCTTTGTCAATTAGTTGTACTCAGAAGCCTTTTCCGCAAAATGTGAAGAAACTGAATGGAGAGAGAGAATGCTCATCACTTTGCTCTTGGGCAGGAGGCAAAAAACTTGCTGTAGTTGCTTATCAACAGTGGGTCTCAGCGTGTCAAAGCTGAGGTTTTCTTAGAATCATAGAAATGTAGAGTTGGAAGAAACCACACGGGCCATCCAGTCCAACCCCCTGCTATGCAGGAACACCCTCAAAGCACTCCCGACAGATGGCCGTCCAGACTCTGCTTAAAAACCTCCAAGGAAGGAGTCTCCACTACACTCCAAAGCAGCAGATTCCACTGCCGGACAGCCCTGACTGTCAGGAAGTTCTTCCTGAGGTTCAGGTGGAATCTCCTTTCCTGCAGCTTGAATCCATTGCTCCTTGTTCTGGTCTGGAGCAGCAGAAAACAAGCCCACTCCCTCCTCTACATGGCATCCCTTCAAATATTTAAACATGGCTATCATGTCCCCTCTTAACCTTCCCTTCTGCAGACTAAACATCCCCAGCTCTCTGAGTCTGTCCTCATAGGGCATGGCTTCCAGGCCTCTCACCATTTTGGTCACCCTCCTCTGGACTTGCTCCAGCTTGACCTTCAGGGAGATGAATTATATGAATAAGCTTTTCATCCTTAAGTTAAACAGCAATATCAGAGCTTGGGAAAGTTACCTATTTTAGACAATAAAATACCCCCATGCTGGCTGAGAGATTCTGGAAGCTGCTCAAAATAATTAACTTTTCCAAGCAAATGAGAACAAAGAACCACTTTAACAGCAAGTTTATATATGGTGTCTGTGGCTATGAGAAGAAGTCAGCAATTGTATAGGTTGGAGACTTTTGAAGTTTGATACCAGATTTCTCTTCGGGTGAGCGACCTCACTGAAAAGTCTGAGGGAAGCCTGACATTTTTTTAACACATTCAGTAGTTTTGTATTTTTAATTTGTATACAACCCATGCTTCTCTTTATTTGGGGGACTTGCAGTGATATAGTTGAAGAAATACACATCCCATGATGCTTCTCAAGCACTGACACTCTGCTGCAGAAGGTACTCTGTAATGCTGCTTTACTTATTCCATGCCTTGTATCCCCCTGCCTTCTCAATATGGGACTTAAAGTGTTATACCTAGAATTCTTAGCAGTCTTCCATCCAGGTACTGGCACTAGTACTCAGACCTGCTTAGATTTAGTACACATCTGGTATTATCTGACTTGAAACAAAGCCCACATCACTACCATGAGATCATGTAAGGACACACAACAGTATCCGCTGTACCTTCTCAGATGACCCACCATCTGCTAGCACAAAATCAGTGGTAACAACAGTAAAAATTCTGAAAGCCAAACCTTGTACAGCAAATACGTTTTTAAGGAAAACAATATGACAGACATTGAGAGGAATATGACAGACATTGAGAGGAAGCAATGGATATGTGTATATATGTGCTTTTAGCTGCCTGTTGACTTATGGTGATCCCACAAATTTCATAGTGTTTCCTTAGGCAAGGAATTCTCTGAAGCAATTTTGCCAGTTCCTTTCTTTGAAATATAGCCTCCAGCTCCTAATGTCCATTGGTAGTATCCCATCTAAGTGTTAACTGGGGCTGATCCTGCTTAGTTTCCAAGATCAGACAGGATCTGGTGCCTTTCCCTGTTTATTTTTAGAGTCAGTTTAAGTTTTCCCCCCCTTATAATTAGACTTTGGGCTGGGAGATAAAATATTTCATCATTGCCATGAACACACTATGTTTCTCTGTGTGTCACAGTTATTTTGCTTCAGTTTTCAACTGAGAAATGGGAGTAAATATTTAACCAGAGTTTTTGAAGAAGTTCTTTTTCTTTTCTTTTTTTGGATTACAATTCCCAGAATTTCCCAGCCAGCATAGCCACTTGTCATACTGACTGAGGGATTCTGGAAATTGCAGGACACAAAAGGAACGTTCCTAAGCTGTCATAACCAGAAATCCATCAAAAGGGAAAAATAAAGCTTAGGCTTACATCTGAACCAGGTTCCTGGTTTGCTACTCCCCTAACAAAGATGAAATTAGCTCACTTTCCTGGCTTGTTTAGAAATGATAAATCAAGATTCAGATTAAAGCATAACAGTGAATTTACTGAAATTGCTCCTGTTTGTAGGGAGAGCCAAGTAACAGTAACACAAAAGGAACTTTCCTAAGCTCTAGACTTTACCTGCGCTCTAGAATTTACCTGCAAAGCAAGTTGCAACTCCAGAATGCCATGTAAACATGACCATAAATGTGATGGGGAGTGGGGAGAAACTGGAACCTAGCAAAAAGAGCTCTTATCTATTTATAGTGGGAAAGATTTTATGACTGTTGAAAAAACACTGCTGATTCATAATCAAAACAAAAAGTTTTTCAAAGGCTGAAGCTGTCTGACTAAAAGCAGCAGTACCAGCTTCTGGAGAGGCAGCAACCAATCCCCTAGAAGGACAAAAAAGGCTCAGATTGCTGGCTGGCTTGGCAAGAGTTTTGTCTTTGGGAGCTGCGAAAATGACAGCCATGTCCCCTTGCCCCACTTAACACAAAGCAGAGAAAGAGACCCACCCTGGAGAGAAGGCTGCCTGAACTCTGCAAAACAGCAGCAGCAGATCGAAAATTGCCCAATTAGCCTTGAAAAGGAAAACCACCTCCAGCCATTTCACTTCCCTCGCATCCTCCTTGCTGTGCTTGCCTCAAGTTGCTAATCAATGAAGCAGTCTCTCCACATAGCTCAGCTCACAGTTAACAGCTCTTCCTATATCCAATCAGTGTCGCTTGCCAAAATTCTAGGTTGAGGAAGGGAGGTACGCAAAGGAAAACCTTGGGCATTTTCTTAGGTGATTTAAAAATCACATCTCTGAGACTACATTACAATCCAAAGTAGTCTCTAACACTTTTTTAGGGAGCGGGAGGTGTATATATGGGAAGACTGACACTGGCCATGTTCATGCACACTGCTCAAAATGATGTCATGTGGAGCACAATACTCAGCATAGCAACATATATTATGTGGAATACTCTTTCTCCTGGTGTTAGACAAGTTCCACAATTCTTATGCAGCCTGAATACACAACTATTTTTACATCCCTTCCCACTGTTGTTCAGGCTGGCATGTATAAGCTTTTACAGACAGCAACAAAAGAAGCTTTAGAGAGAGCTTTAGAAGACCACTGAATCCATTTGTTGTTGTCTACCTTCAGGGCGTTTCCAACTTGTGGCAACCCTAAGGAGAATCTAGCATGAGCTTTTCTGGCACTGAATGTGTGTGTCCTACCCAGGGTCACCCAGTGAGTTTCCACAGCTGAGTGGGGAACTGAACCTTGGTCTCCAGGATCATAGTCCAATCCCTACCACAGCTTTATTTCTCTTTTCTTCTGTTCTTTGTTTTCTTTTTCTGATTGGAATTTCCTTTCTTCTATCTAGATGCCCATTCAGCTTTTCCCAGTTCCCTTCCCCATACTACGCCTTGCAAAGGGAAGCACCACAGGAGCTGCCTGTTGGCTCTTGGGAAAAATCACTGTCTAAGGCCTGAGTACAGATTCATCTCTGATGGTCAGAAAAGGTTAGGAAGGTCTGAGGTCCAGAAACTGAAGAAGGTACTGAAGGCTATAGACAGATTTCAATTAAACAAAGGAACTCTGAAGTACAAATAACTAGGGTCCTCTTAGTATCTATGCTACATTTCAAGCAGTGTAGCTTTGCAGCTAAAGTAGGGATTCTTTAGAAAAGATTCTTTGTGGCACTGCTGCTAAAATTCCTGGGACAAGAGCAAAAATGGGAAAACAGAGGAAGGCTAAGGGAGTCCTAAGATTTTAAAAAGTGAGAAATGGGAGAGGGCTCTTTGAAATACTACCACTGAGAATCCTGAGGTTGAAAAAAAAGAAGTAGGAAAACAGAAGGTCCCTTTGGGAGTATTAGGTCTCAACCTGGGCAGTGCTGACTACAATTCAGCTAGTAACTACATAAATAAAATGATATGACAGGGTCCTGCCAAATTCTGGGTATGAGCTGGCACACATTGCCTGGCCACTTGATTTCTTCATCAGCACAAGAGTAGCTTCCATGACTAGAAATCCATCAAAAGGGTAAAATAAAGCTTAGGTTTACATCTGAACCAGGTTCCTGGTTTGCTGCTCCCCTAACAAAAGAGGAAATTAGCTCACTCTCCTGGCTTGTTTAGAAATGATAAGACAGGATTCAGGTTAAAGCATAACGGCAAATTTACTGAAATTGCTCCTGTTGGGAGCCAAGTAACAGTAACTGGACAGCATGTACCAGTATGTTTGCTTAGGAAGACTACATTGAAGTTTTCCTGAATTCTTTATTGCTATTGTGTGCAAATGTGGCCAGTAAATTTGAAATTTTTCATTGTGGATGATCTTGCAAAACCATAATAACCTAATAAGCATGTAGTTCTTGAATATGAAAAGGTATTCTAAACATTATTGATTGGCTTGAGGAACCAAACACATTTCCTGGATGAATGGAGATACGAGCTTTGGCCTCAAGCATTCTCATCACTACACAACACTTGCTGACACAAGTGGGTGTTGTTATGTAAACAGCTTAAGTACTGCCATGTTCCTTTCCGGTTAGCAAAGAAGTGAAACAAAGCACAGCCATCCATCCAGCAAGAGATCAGACCAGTGAGCAAGTATCTGGATACCTGTTATAAATCATCTTAGTCATTGTGGCCTATTTTAGTGCAGAGGGTTTTGTCCCCCCCCCGCTGGCTTTTCTGTAATTTCTTCTTTTACCAGAGTAAGTAATTCATAAATGACTCATAAGCTGACCCTGCCTAACATTCATTGGGATTCAGCACAGGTGGGAAGCCTGAGGTCCCTGAGATACTATTAGATCTCAATTCACAGCATTTATCACCACTGACTATTCTGCCTGGCGACTGATAGTAACTGTAATCCAACAACATTTGGAGGGCTGTATGATTCCCACCCATGGGCCATACTCCTGATACATGAAAAGGCTAAGTAAAAAGGCAGCTTCTATCCAGACCATGGAAATGTTATAGTTAAAGCTAACTTATCAGTTTAATTTAAAAACTGATTAATTTGTGTTAATTGTTGAAAAACTTATTTATAATTCATCACTAACAACAGATTTGAATACTGTGATGATTTTAATGGTTTTATCTATTTTTAAATTGTATTTAGTTATGTTTGTTAAAAAAAACTCAACTGCGATCGTTAAAGGGGTCCCAAATGACACGTCGTCCAGTAAACTGCCCGTCAAAAATAAATATCTAAATTAAAAGGGAACAGCACTTATTATTAAATGTACTATTTATGCTGATGTTAACCGATTAAAACAATGACTTTTAAAATAATTGCTAATTTATTTTTTGACAAATTATATGTAACATTTTTAAAATAAATTAAAGTTAAGTTCTAGTCATTCCCTCCTATCACCAATTAATGGATCATACTGAGAACAATGTGAATAGTACATTTATGATCATAGCCAGACCTGATTGTATCCACTAAGAAGAAACAACTGTCAGGCCTAATATAAAACTATTCCCCAAATACTGAATTTTTATGTGTAACCAGAACTGTGATTCTAACATAACTTCCTCACTTTGCACGCTTTCAGCAGTAAACACGAGCTAATGACCTTACACCAGGGCATTTGAGAAACATTACTGATAAAATAGCACAGATTAGATGAAAGCCCACCCTTGCCATTTCCCCATGCAACCAGCCAATTTCTCTTCACAATTCACAAGTAGTAAGGTGTTACTTTAGACATCTTTCTTACGGGAACTGACAAAAAATGGAAAGCTTTCTCATGAATGTACAAGTGATATATGTGAAATCAGATATCTGGTGGCAGAATTGTTGCTTTTCGATGCAGTCTGAACCATTTATCTTGTTCTGTAAAAAGCCAGGACGTGTTTTCTCCCCAGATGTTTCTGCCTTGAACTAGTCACAGTCAAAGCTAAATAGGTTAAAGAAAACAGAAGTTGGAGCAAACAAAATAATGTGCTTGCTAATGGTGTGACTCTGTGTAGACATAATACCTAATGGTTGTTTGATTTTCCTAACCATGGTTAAGCATTATGTTTGAATCTCAGTGAAGGGTATGCCACAAACCAGTACGTGAAAGCATGGTTAGGGACATATCCATACTGCATAATAACAGTACTTTGATACCCCTTTAACTGCCATGGCTACATCTTCAGGATTCTGGGATGTGCAGCTGATTAAGATCCTTCTCTGGAGCACTTCTCTGGAGTAGTTCCCCAAAAGACATCATTAGCTCTCTGGCAGAAAATTCTAAATACTGTACTGAGCCTCAGAAAAGTCCTCTCCCCCAAGGGCGGGGGGGGCCCTACAAGTCCCAGGATTTCATAAACTGGAATAATGTTGAAGTGGTATCAAAGTGCTACAATTGTGTGATGTGGATATACTCTGGGTCAGATTCTGCAAATCATGTAACATTTATATTTTGCAAAAATGTTTTTGCAAATCATGGGTAAGTATATAATGAAAAAATTCTGGCAAAACACGTTTCCCCAGTTCTGTGCCAACTCTGCTTGCTAAATAACAAACAAATTAAGTAATATTCAGTATATATCTTATGGGACAGGGTTTAGCTCAGCAAGCTAACTTATGATTTGGATGTATATTTGGGATAGTCAAATATTTAAAAGATTACTTTTTGGACTAAAACCTCCAGAATTTTGCTGCCAGCAAAGCTACTAGCAGTTTCTCCTTCTTTGTATACAGGATAAGTCAACAAGGTCATTGTTAGCACTAAACAGTTACTTCTTATTGGTTTATCGATTTCTATCCCATCTTCAAGGATATTACAATATAACATATAAGCGTCATAACAGGACAGTGATTTGAGTGTTGGCCTAGGACTCTGGAAGGCCAAGGTTCAAACCTCTGGTCTGCCGTGAAACCCACTGGCTGACCTAGAGCAAGTCACGCTCTTTCAACCTCAGAGGAAGACAATGGCAGGTGTCTCTAAACAAATCTTGCCAATAAAACTCCAAGATAGGGCCATCTTAGGAATGCTGTAAGTTGGAGGCACACAATAACGATAACTAAGTGATACACACAGCCAACAGCAATAATCAATAAAAATCTATTGTGACAAATATTTCAAAATATTAAAAATATATATAAAACAGCACTATTGAGCATTATGCCTGCATTAGATTAGTGTTTTAACAATTCGTCATGTTTCACTTCTTCTTCTTCTTCAGAAAAAAATTAAAGTACAACAAACCATCATGAAGCAGGCTTAGTTTGTAACTCAGTTTAGTGCATTACCAGAAATAAGGTTGACTTCTGGCCTACTTCCCCACAGATGTGAAAAATCCTGTCAAACATTCTCTGGTAAGGCACTGTTTAGGGCAAAAGACAGCTTCAGTGGAAGAACACTAGAGCAAAAGCTGATGAATAACGAATATGAGGCCTGATGCAGGAGTACAGAAACAACCATGGAATGAAAATGAGAAAGGTTGTCAATGATTATGTCTTACTCAGATAGGAGTTAAACGGAAGAGCTTTGCAAAATTACATTGTTGTACTGTAACTTTCAGAATTCTTCAGCCAACATGGTTATGTCAGCAGGAAGATCCTAGGAGCTGTAATGCAAAAATGTAACTTTGCCAAGCTTTAGTTATAGTAACAGTAACAATAATTTGTTCATGTCTGTTTATAGCCAGCGGGTCTTGGGCAGGGATAATAACCTTGTTTAGCCATGTATTACTGGCTTCATATTTTTGCTGAACTGAGATTGAATATGAGTTAATCTATATTTGCTAAACATGCAGATTCAATATGATTAAATTCTGACATCTCTGTGTGTGATCACATAATGACTGATGCAAACCAGAGATCAGGAACTGCCATGAGGCTGAGGGCTTTCCTGACACAAGGACCCTTCGGGGTCCACATGGACTGCCAGAAATATTTTTGAAAACAAAGAAGTGGCTGGAAACCCCCTTTTTGTTTTGAATTTTCTTTAAAAAATGTTAAACAGGGCAGATAGGGTGTTGCAATGTGCTTAAAGATGCCCTGATGCTTCCAATTCACTTTAAAAAAAATTTAGTCCAGAAAATGGGTGGTCCATGGATTTGGAAAATATGAAGGGTACAGAAACAGCTATGAGGGGCTGCACATGGCCTCAGGCCATCCTATTTCAACTACTGCTTTAAACAAAGCACGTGAGAAGAAAGTGTTGTCATGCATCACACTATGATGTATGGATTGGAACTGGAAACCCCATTAGGTACATGACATTCCCATGTATTTTGGCAACAAATGTGCACGAATATGCGGAGATAATTTTAAAACTCATACTAATAGAGAACAATCATTTGAACCTATAAAGAAAGGCAGGATTAGTTTGCCTATTAAAAAGTCCTGGGAAATGTGGTGACTCTTTAAAATTTCCATTTAACTTATCAAGTACTGAGTCTTAATAATAGTGACTTATGGTAATATGGACATAAAGCTACATAAAGAATATTCTTTTTTTAAACAGATAAGGAAGAGATCCATATAACAGTTTGAGACAACTGCAGCCCCACAGCCTGTTTAATGAGTCTCCTTCTGAGGAGAATGGAAACTGTCATTTACCTTGTTCTTGCATACAAGAACAAAATATTTCCAGTTTCCTCCATGCTGGATGAGATCACAACAATTTCTATAATATTTAAAATCATTTTTCTCATTTTAGATTTTTTATAGGTAAAAAGCACTCTTCATTTACAAAATACAGTGTTTTATGCCTCCAATGCTATTTGCCCAAAATAATCTTCCTGAAATTACTGGGGAAAAGGGAATCTTGCAGTGGTTGCTTTTTTCCCCTACAGTATATTTCAATGGGTAGAGATACCCTTTCTCAACACAGATGAGAAAATGTGCAAGTATATTTTACTTAGCACTACAGTCACTCTGGCAAAAATCTGTGGTAAGATTGTGGCAATGTCCCTGGGCTGGAAGAGATTTGGATCTCTCGGCTCTTTCCTTGTCCTTCCTTTCTCCAACCCCTTTTTGGTTCTTCTATATCAGGAGATCTTAGCTAGCACAGCAGTTCAGTTGCTAGATTGCCCTGCCATCAGATCTCTGAGATCATCTAGCAGAAGGGTTTTGCCATAGCCTGTAATCCCCCATAGCCAGACCATTCTGGAGTCAGGACTATGCTGCACATCTAAAGTATAATTTTTTCACCTGCATGGGGCTTTGCCCTAAAAGCCAGAACAACCACTTTCTTGCGTCAGCCGTTTACGTGCAATTACTGTTAAAAGATGAGCAACATAGGTAGAACACTACGAGCAACATAGTGTTAGAAGAATGCGAACAGAACTATGGCACATTATTTCCTACCTCCAATCTGTCGGTCCTCATTAGCTTTTGTGCTGCTGCTGCAGCAGCAGCAGGAACCGGCACACCAGGATTTCCTGCAACCAGCATCGGTCCTGTTGGCAGGATCTCTGCTGGGACTAAGCCAGGGGAGACAGGCCCCAAGTAGGGGTTAAAGGCTGTTGAAGCATTGGTGGCTAAGCTTGGTGCAACTGAAAACATTGGCTGGGGGAGAAAAAAGGGAGACAAAATGTAAACATTAGCCAGTGCTTTACATATAATGTCATAAATGCATAAAACTCTTTACATCAAAGCAAATCTGCTCTTATAGTTATACACATAGTGATTTGTATACAATGCCTTGGACCCCAATTGTCCCTTCCACCAGGGAACGTCTACAGGACAGCATTACTTCCCTTCCTAACACCACCCCCAAATTATAACAGACACGGAGGTGTATATGTTCATACATGGTATCTTTTAAACATCCTGTTATTCATCACCATAACTACTACTACTACTACTACTATTTATAACCGTATTACTTGTGCATCTCCTAAAACTACCAAGAACTACAAAAATAAAAACTTTTTTTTAATTGAGTAGTTACTGCTTAATAATTCTGAATCACATGATAATATATGAAACATATTCAGGGGCAGCTACTTTGTCATGCAACAAAATCCAAAATCCAAAATCCACAAAAGAGCAATACCTTTATTGGCCAACCAAAATGTAGAAAATTACGCCAACTTTCAGAGTTTCATTGGTTTCTTCAGCAGGCAAAGATGTTAAAAATCATTGTTGTTCTGTGTCTTCAAGTCACTTATCGTGATTTTAAGATGCACCTATCATGGAATTTTCTTCATAACATTTGTTCAGAGTGGATTTGCTTTTGCCCTCTCCTCTGAGGCTGAGACAGTGTGACTTGCCCAAAGTCACCTAGTGGGTTTCTGTGGTTGAGCGAGGATTCACACCTTAGTCTCCTGAGTTATAGTTCAACACTCAAACCACTAGACCTCACTGGAGAAGAAGAGTGATGATGTTCTATATTTTGTCTCAAATATTATTTCTGTTATCATTTAAGATTACAGTCAGCCTTCCACATTTGCTAGGGTTAGGGTCATGGGACCCCCACAAAAGTAGGAAAAGCAACAAATATCAAAATGTGTGCACATCTGTCTGTGGCAAGGGAGGTGAAGCATGGTGGGGAGAGCAGACACTCAGGGTCCAAATCAGGGCAGGGAAGGGACAGTCAGCATGGTGGCCCTACATTTTCTCTGTCTTGCCTATCTACTTCTTTGGGTTTTTAGAGGCACTAGGAGAGGGTTCATGATGCTGAGAAACTGTGGTGTGAGCCATCCTTAGATGGCTGAGTAGTGGCTGGTTGAGGAGTAAGCGGACCAGAGGCAGGTTTTGAATGGGTTGAGTAGCCTGATTGGAGCTATCAAGAGGGAAGGGTGCCCTGGAAAAGATGCACTTGAGGTGGTGGTAGGAGAAATTCACAAATGATCAAGTCCATGAAAGTCAAACCTGCAAGTGGGGAGGGTTGACTGAACTTCTCTTTTGCTACTCTTTATCCCCAGCCTCCACATGGCCAAGAAGGGGAGTGGCCTCTACCTGCACTTATATCTCTCACAATCATTTTAAATGATAACAGAAATAACATCTGTGTCTCTAACATCATCACTTTTCTTCTGCTACATTAGTTTTGACATCTTTGCCTGATGAAGCTCCAAAACCTTTCATGATGTATTTTACGCATTTTAGTTGTGGATTTTGGATTTTGTTGTATGGTAATATATGAAGCCATCATATATTGTCTATTTTGATAGGCAGCAGCTCTCAAAGGCAATGAGAGGGAGAGAGAGACAGAGAAAGAGACTGGGAAAGACTGGGGACAGTTCACTTTAAACCAAAGGTGTTGGAAATTCAATGGAAGAGCCAAGCTATAGATTATTTTAAAGACATTAAGTTGCATCCACATTTGGCATATGTCACTTCATGCATGCTTCACTAATAAGCATCCCTTCAGCCCTTGAAAATGCAAGAGAGATAATCAAGTGACTTTGGTCAACTGGCCGAGCTGCAGTGTGAGGAAGAGAAGACCCCTCAGTGTATGAAAGGTAGATTTTTTGGCCCAACTTCTAGCTAGTAAAAGGCGGCTCAAAACAAGAAAGATTGTTAGTTGGCAATATAAATTGCAGAGGTCCAGAGCTCCTGATCTTGATCAAGATCTGGGATGGGAAGCTAATGGTTACAGCCCTCTATTCCAGCCTCACTAGAGTCTTGATCTGGATTAGGTTTTCTGCACTTACTCTAGAGCTTTTTACAAAAAGACAAAGTGAGTTTTTTTAGCTTTGTCTTTCAAATATTGGCCAACTTATCCCTAAGGCTTTCAACGCGTAATGCATATAATTCTACACTAAACCATGATTGTTTTCTAAAGACGGACAAACTGATCGATTTCCAGTCCATATCAATTTCATATGTATTATTCAAAATCTGTTCCAACCAATTTCTGCTCTAATCTGCCATTAAAAAAAAAAAGACTATGGCAATTGATACTTTAATAGATATTTCAATATGTTTTTTCTAAAAAAAAACTTGTCACAAAACATACATTTCTAAATGTAGGTTCCCGAAAAGCTCCTGTGCTTGAATGTATGTCATTCTTTAGTACATGTTCTGAGACATGAGTTTTGTTAAATCAAAAGGAAAAATGATGTTTCCATCCAGACATTAGTCTGGGAACTGCAGATTAAAATGTGGATCCAACAAAATCCAATAATGGACTCTTCCTCCTGCAAGTGACAATCATTAATAGCTCTTAAAATCATCACAGCCACAATTCCAACTCATTAAAAGTAGTATGTCTTCTGTAAAAATCAATAAAAATTATATTTAAAAAAAGTAGTGTGTCTTCTGAGCTTGGAAATAACCAGAGCAATCAAACTGGTGGTTAAGCTTGGTGCAATTGAAAACACAGGCTGAGAAAGAGGCAGAAAAGGAGATAAAATGTAAATATTTGTGCTCGCCCATTATATAAATTGTCTGAAACAAGGGTACATCATACAGGAGATCTGAAAGAAAAGAAGTTATTGAAAGCTAAAGAATCTGGTTCTTTTACTACAACCAGAAAACAGATGAACGTGAATGAACCTGGTATTTTGTGAGAACATGATTCCACAATCTAACCTGTCTTCCAAACGTTAATAATTAGTTTCTTCTTTAACAAAAACAACATCATTGATAGTCTTGTGCCCTTCTCATTCATTCTCATTAAGGGAAAGAATTTCTTGTCTCACAGGAGTCCATATTCAGGTGGCTACATTAGAAGAAGTGCCTAAAGGGTAAAGATGGCGAGAATATTCAAAAATATTTGAAAAATGGTCAAAAAAGAGGGGGGTTCTGAAGTGTCACAAAACCTTGAATGCCATTTCCTATGCAAAAAAACCCATCATGCATTCTTGGGCGGGGACACAAAATAAATCCCACATTATGAAGTGTATTTGAAAATGGCGGTTTTTAATAACTTTCTCGCAGCAATAAATTAATGAAGATTTACATTCCTATTAAAGGGCAAGAAATAGATTGATTAGCTGAACTTCAGGACAAACAGACGAGAAAACTATCATAACTCAGAGTGATATGAAAATCTCCAGCTGATATGGCTAGATGCTCACAATTGTTGTTGCCACTATCATTATGGTGATCACAAATATAATTCTGGCAGGAAACCAATGAGAAGCAAAAATATTTTGTTTTCACTTGCTAGGGGAAGGCAGAGGCCCATTGCCATTTCCCCTCTTAAACCAGCAAAAGTAGGCTACCAGCCCTCCTCTGGCGCTGGATTACTAATCCTGCCATGTTCTTGGTTTTGTGATTGACTGAGTGGGTGCCACTGCACCAATTTTTCAACTCCTTCTAAGCATGCCTGCTCTTTTCTTACACTTTCCAGTTTGCAGAGATACTGCAGACCTTGCAGGAGTCTTTCTCTGTTCTCTAGACCTTGCTCTTGGGTGTGCCTTATGCAGCCTCTGACACAGACATCTCTGTTCCTCTCATCCTTAGCTCATTTCTGAGAAAACAGAAGCTTTACCACAATTCACTCCAGTCTTTCCCTCTAGCCTGCTGATGATGAAAACAATCAAACACAGAGAGCAAGAGAAAGAAAAAGAAGTGCTGCAAAGAAAGAAGAAAGATATGGAGGACAGAAAGATTGTAGATACCTCTCTTCTGGAAATGAAAATGGATCCCTATGGGGCAACACACAGGCACAAGTGAAGCTTTGGACAGGACAAAAGGAGAGAGCTGGAGAGAAGGGAGAAAGGAATTTTTTGGAAGGTTTCTGGGTGAGACTTAGGAAGAGTCTGTGGGGGAGGAAAGGAGTTTCATATTCTTTAGTTGCATACAAAATACTGGCAAATAAACAAATGGGGACGGAAGACAGGGAAGATCTAGATGCCACAGACAAGGAGTTGCCAACACCTCTTTCTATTCTCAACTGGAAATATATTTATTTATCAAACTATTTATTTATTTAATACCTTGCCTTTCTCTCAGCACAGGATTCAATGTGGCTCACAACCAATTAAAACTAAGACAAAATGGAGGAACTACGAAGCACGGCCCCCTGTTCTAATAATTGCTGAGTCTGACTCTCAGGTTTGTGAGTTTAATTGCCTGCATTAGTACAACAAAACAAAACACCTTTTAAAACTAGGCCTTAGCAGTAAAAAAATAATAACCACAATCTGATGGCAACTGTCATGAAGCAAGCATCTGTAAGTTTATGTGTATTTGGGAATAAAAAGAGGGGACTCCACTTGTTTGTGTAAGCTGACGAGCAAGAACTGTATTTGCCAGTATATAAGACTGTATATAACACCAGTATATAACACCATTTGCCAATGTATAAGACACAGAAGCATATAAGACACACCCCATTTTCAAACAGTATTTTTGGAGGAAAAAAAGTGCGTCTTACATGCCAGCAAATACAGCATTTTCAATAAGAAAGCATACGAAGAAAACAGCTACTGATTACATCTGCATCATTCTTGGGGAATATTCATTTCCCTGTGTCTCACAGTCAGGCGGACAGAACATGAGCGAGAAAGTTACTAAGCTGTTACAGTCCAGCAAAAGAAATAAGAACTCATTCATTCTGGTTCCAATGACTGCTGAGTCACTTTGTGCTCAGTGGCCAAGTCACTGGTTAAAAATTAATGTCCTTGACTCCCTGGTGATAATGCAGCATCATTCTGCTGAACAAAATGCTGCTCATGTATGAAGGGTAACTTGCTTCTTTCTTGAAAAAGAAAGAAAAGCATTTTGGTGTCTCCCTTGTGGTCCGGCTAGAAAGAGAAGTCTCTCCTCCCTCACATCTTAAAAGTGGGTGCAGACAGATACAACAAAGAAATGATATTGTGCCACATTTTCTGCAAATACCATACCTATAGCTAATATGTTATGACAGTGACATAAGGAGTAGCATTCAGTTGCAGTATATATTATTCTTGGAAGGAAAGTGGAAAAATCTGTCAACAAGTCACAGCCCACTGCCCAGAGC
The DNA here is from genome assembly GCA_948472985.1 of Iguana delicatissima. Classification (NCBI taxonomy): domain Eukaryota; kingdom Metazoa; phylum Chordata; class Lepidosauria; order Squamata; family Iguanidae; genus Iguana; species Iguana delicatissima. The sequence continues at coordinate 113,191 of CAOKZL010001026.1, forward strand.
CTAAGTCTAAACTGTTGTCCTCATTTCCATAGCTGTGTGACCCACTCTAGGGTTCCAAATGATGCTGTGCATCTCATTGCCAGCCAGAGTATCATGGTGCAGCTTTGCATCATTTGCTGCTAATTCACCAGCCAGCCAGCCAGTCTTCAGGAAGCTGTTGTCTACTTGCTATCTTCTCTTATTCCTCCAAGTGAACTTCTTTTACTCTCCTAGCAATGGATTTCATTTACGAGTACAGTGGGGTGTAGCTTTCAGGGTGTGGGAGGAGAACACACTGCCCTCCTGAATAAGAATTCTGCCTCCACAAACAAACAAACAAAATCCTTTGGTCCCCAAATTTCTAGCACTGTAGAAAGTGAGATGCTGAAAATTGTTGACACCTAGATCTTTTCTATTTGCTGTATTTGCAGTTCCTTGGTACCTCTGCCTGCCCCTTTTCTTTGGATGACTAAACTGTATTTCAAAATGCTCAGTTGAAGTTTTAAGTTACCACCATGCCAGAAATGTGGCAACTGAAGGAAAATTTCAAGTGGAGACCAGAATTTGTATTGGGGGGCAATACTCTCATTTTATCCCCACCCCATAGCCTGGGCTTTACCCTCAAACTTATAAGCACATGTTTATGAATATGCCTATCATGCACCTATAGAATCTGATGGGATTCAGAAAGCATTCTTGTACACCCCTGACTGCTTCTGTGAACCGAGTAGGCTGATGTTTGGCAACCCCTCTCAATGACCTAGTGGGCTCCCCTGCAAAGTATTATATATAAGGAGCTCAACTATATCCCTTGTGCAGCCCCCACCCATGCAGTACCATGTTTTGAAACAGCCCATCTTTGTCTGAAGGGTCATTTGTTTGCACATCCACTTTTATACAGAATTTTAAGGTTACTGAGCAAACATCTGCAGAAAATGTTTAAATTACACTAAGGTCATCTACCATGGAAAACTTCTACTGAGAAATGGTGCTACCTGCTGTCTACATTTCCAACAAGAGATCACTGTTTGACCAACAAGAAGCTCTGTTTAGTCTCTGGTCTTTGGAAAAGTAACGTGCTGGTACCTGTTCTGGAGGGCTATACTTCTAAATGCAGTAGTGAAAGCGGATCCTAAAGGTCAAAGGCTGCAGGTCCACAGTTTAAATTTATCTCACAGATGGCCGTATGCAATGGAACACTTAATAGCAATGATAGTAAACAGCTTTTTTCAGCAGCACAATTGCTTGAAGGTGGGCCAGACAAAGTCAGAATTTCTGCAAAGGTATTATCTGTTTTCCAAGACAGAGACAAAAGGTTTCTTTCTGTAAGCATCATAGAGGTTAGGCATGACAATAAATTACAGGCCTGGTAGTGTCTCGAAGAGGATAACCTTGGAAATATATGTTTTTTCTAAGCTTTAATTAAGACCCTGAATCTGTTTTACTTTTTGGACAAAATTTCCACAGATTTGAGGAGTCCGTTTACAATAAACAATTCTATGGTGATCTAATTCGACTTTAAAGTCCCTTTACAGAAACAAGCCCAACTGCTTCCCCTAGTCACATAATATTGGCTCTGCTCAGTTGTCTGGAAATGGTCAAACTTTCAAAAATGACTTCATGATTAGATTATAGGTGTACAACTCCCATGTCCCTCCATTGTTTTGAGACCACTCAGGTTCCTGCACAAACTGTGATCTTCACACAAGCCAGTGTTTTCCAATCTCATTTCTCCTGTCAGTTTGAAACTTCCATCACCTGAGGACAACACGCAGGGATGATGGGAACTGTAATCCACATGAGGACACAATCACTGCTGTTAGCTATTACCAACTTCAGCCCAGTCATCTGAGGATGCTATTCTGAAAATGCCCAAACTTTTCCTTTCAAAGCAGCAGCAGAGTTCAGGCTAGTATACATTTTTCGTCTTTTTGATAACTTGTGATTATCTTCCTTATTCTCCCACAGCAGATACTTATTTTCCCTGTACTTATTTCCACCTTCATAAACTTAGGCTTGACCATTCTTTTGGACTTAGAAACAAAAACTTTTGGGTCAGGCTTGGCTTTTTGAGCCTCAACTCTTCCAATCTCTCCTGGATTATCCTTTTGCCTGATTTTTTTTTTTAAAAAAGGATAATGGGCTCTCCTGGACAGACACAGGAAGGCCCAGAAACTGCAGGAGAACCCTCTAATTCAGTCTCAATGTAGTGTACAATTACAGCCGGTGGCTATTTAGAAATATTTATGCTCTCCTTGATCTGCAGCCAATTAATTAGGTCCAGTCTTCCATCTGATATGGGAGATAGAATAAGGAAGCACCAATCAAACTCCCAGGGAGATAGCTTCATAATATCAGTAAAAGCTGATGACAACAGTGGAAACAGTCATCGTGTAAGAGAGCCAGTTCCACCTTCCACTCTTATCTCAAGATAACAAATTACTACTTGATGCAACATAAGTAAGTGTCAACACTCAGTAGAAGAAGAATAAACATCCAAAGCTCTCTAAAGTACAGGAATGAGTAGACTGGCAATGACGATAATTCACTACCCACAACTCTAGAAGAAAGACTTCTTAAAAAGTATTAAGTGTAGGGGGCGATAAAAGTACAGCCCTGAGCTTATGAAGTCGCAAATACTGGGGTGGGTGGGTGGCTCCAATTCTTCAAGTCTCCCCTGGACTATGCTTCCTATTGGTTAAAACTGGCTCTCCTGGATAGAGATGTGAAAACCTGGAAGAAATGAAGAGAGGAAAAAAACACCCTTTTTTTCTTCAAGCCTTTATTTTCCAGAAAAGAAAATGGATTTGGAACATTTTCTTTTAGAATGCTGAATAAAATGTTTTGACACAAGGCGTTCATGTATTTATTCTTCCCACAGTATTTCTAATGACTATATAGCAGTTAGATTTTGCATAGCATTTCAGATCATTGTAACTTGTTTCCTGTTCTCACTTCTTTTAATGAGAATGATTGCTTTATATCTTCTTGGTACCATAGAGGACCAGAGGAGATAAAATAATGTTGTTTTACTAATGTTGATGGTGTCTTCAGTATTCACTGTTTGCTTGTGCCAGATTATATAGAGAGCAAGGAAAACTAAACAAAAGAAGTTTCTTGGGAGGCAGGTGTTCCTTACTATTTAGGAGCTGATAGTTCCATTTGTAAGGGAAAAAAAACTTTAAAAAAGTACATTCAATTTGTCCTTATTTTCCGAATAAACCATATTTTTAATATATCAAACATGATACTTTTAAGCCCTGGCCCTTTATACAGAATACATTTGATGTCTCTATAGGAACTTTCAATCTATAAAGCATACTAATATTGCTTTTTTCTTTATTTTTCTGAAAATTTTCTGGGTTTTTTTCCCCCTGTGGCTTGAAAAAATTCCAGAATTTTTATCGTACTCCAGTAGCAGCAATTCACCTTTTAGATAGGTTGCAGCTCATCTCTATGTGCAGTTTGACATTTTAAAAAAATGTTCTGCATCTGTATACTAAATTTTTTTTAAAAAAATGGCTAATTATTTGATCTGATATGTTTACATGACGGAACAATTTATAACTCCCTTTCATTTGTATCTGTATTGAAGAAATGTGGAAAAATCAATTGATAAAATGTGATGGGGAAGAAAGACAGAAAGATCCACAGAATCAAATAAAGCAAACAAATTATTGATCTCTTATGCTTTGGCTTGAAATATGAAATTGGAGACTATCAGGCACTGACATAGGCCATTTCCGCACTAGACTGTTATAGACTATATATATATATTCCACTTTCAACATCCTATGGAATCCTGGGGTTTGCAGTTTAGGGAGGGGCCAGCTATTTCCTATACTGGGTGCTTCTGTGTAGGATATAATATGGTAGAAGAGGAACAAAACCTTCTTAACCCACAATTTGTCCCCACTTGCCCACCAGCCAGTATTTAAAGACTGTAGATTAAATGTTTACATACATTTTATGTAATGTGTAGCTTTGCCAGCAAAAAAAAAAAAAAGGCAGCGCTCCATATGTTACTACGTCCACTCTGCCTCTGCAGGCAAAGGTTAATATCCCCTACTACTAGTAATGTCACTGCAGCTGTTACTTACAGGAAGAATATACTTTTACTTGTTTTGCCACCAATGAATAACTCTAGAGGCCCACAGATTTTATTACAGTAGGAAAGAACAGCTCAAGCCGCTATGCAAGGACTCATTTTGGAATGTAACTCTGCATGCTTCACTTGTAGAATATGACCTTTTCATCTTTACACCCCTCTTTTAAGTACTACTGGACTTTAGGGTGCAAAGAGGTGAACTTTGTCAGATTACGCTCCAGCCTATTTCAAATTAATCAGCTCATTTTCAAAAAGAAAGCAAAGATAAGCTAAGAATTCATTGAAATGAGAAGGAACTGAAGATGGATAAACTCATACAGTACTTAGTGAATCAGTTATGTAAAAGTGTGCAGGTATGCAGACAATATATGGCCCACTAAATCCAACAAGAGTTAAGAAGAAACACTTCTGGGGAGAGAACACTTGTTATGGGGGAGATGAAAAATGACAGAAGCACTTGTATGCAAGCATGAGTGTATGTGTCTCAAAAGTCTATAATCCAGTGTCATCTCTGATGTCAAGTAGAGGAAGTGCCTTATTTTACTGGAACAATCATAAACTAGAACTGAATAGCCTGGTCTTGGACAAGGATTTGTCATAAGCAGAATCGCTCTAGTTCTCAGGGGAACACACTGATTGGTCTAAGTGCCTAATGAACATACCTTGAGTTTTTGCACACTAAGAAAGGGCAAGGGTTTTTCAGAGAGCCAGGAACTGTTGGCTGAGTATCCTTTTCATGCTTATTATAAATGTCAGAAACCCAAGATGTAGGAAATGCTTCCAGAGATAGTAAGCATGGCAAAAGTGAAAGGGAGAACAAGCTGATATGTTCAACATAGATAATGATTATTTTGAAGAAATCCGAGTCACCCAGAATTGCAGGCTTCACCAATCACAGGACACCATAACAGGGAGTATGTGATGGGTCCATCAATCTCAAAGTGCTCCCGATGTTCTTGTCATAATTCATTTCTGTTCTGTCCCATGGTTTCTCAGAATAAATGTGTGTTTGTGTGTTTCTAGACATATGTGTTTCTTCCTCCTGAAACAATGGCTTCAGATTTTATCCTTTTTATTTAGCAACAATGAATTCACAGGACTACACCACCAATTACCTATGAGAGCCAGTGGTTTCCATGTTAGCGAAGCAGCAAATCACCCCACCCCAAGGCCTTAGTCAAAACTTTAAAGCAGTGGTTCTTGACCTTTGGCCCTCTAAATGTTTTGGACTTCAACTCCCAAACCTCCTAGCTGGGATTTCAGAGAGATGAATTCTTAAAACATCTGGAGGGTCAAATGTTGCAAACCACTACTTTAAAAGATTAATCAAGTTGCTGAATTCTATTCCCATAACAGCTTCAGCACCTTGGATACATTCTTCAAAGTTCAGACTAAAACATGCAGTATATTCACTACCAAGGTGATGTGAAAGCTTTCAAACAGAACTCTCAATAAATTTGTTTCAGATTTATGTATTTACTCAACTATAAGTCAAAAATTTTAATAAAAAATCAAGCTTAAAAACCTGGGTCAATTTATCCACAAGCCAATGCTGCTTCACCAGAGCTGAACTTGCCAAAAAGGCATTTCAGGAGGTTCCTGAAAAACCATCCACACTTTCAGGAGTCGGTGTTGCTGGGTTTTGGGGAGGTTGAAGGCTCAGATTATCACAATCTCCTTCTGGCTAGAGTTGCTTGAGGGCTCTAGGGCCTTTTCACTTCTTCCCCAAACTGGGCACCTAGCCTCTGCAAGCCTCAAGCTGGGAGGAGTTTGCAATGCTCCCCTGATTCCTCGCAAGCATCACAGGCTCCCCAGAGGCCCCTGTTGGGGAGCTTATGCTGCTTGTTAGGGAGCTGAGATGGTGGATCACTGAAAACTCTTCTTGGCTTGATGAGCTCTAGGACCTTTTCACTTCTCCTCCAAACAGGTGGACGGCCTCTGAGCACCTCAAGCTGGGAAGAGTTTGCTACAATCTACTCCCTTGACCCCTGCTGTATGATATCCATGGCTCCCTAGAGGTCTGGATAGTTCTTCAGGGACCTCTGGGAAGCCTGTGCTATTTGGGGGTGGGGAGTTTGACAACCATGGGTCATAAGAAATTCCCTGATTTGGAGCCCAAAACCTGCCATTTGGAATCGACTTATAGTCAAGTATGTACAATATTGTAAAGTGGAGGAGAGCCAAAGTCTCAGTGAAAGATGATCCAGCATCTAGTCTGGCTTCAGTTACTTATACGGCATCTATCTAAATGTATGCATGGCTTTAATGACAGATATGTTCAGTAGAATCAGCCTTAGTCATGCTTAGAGTAGACCCACTAAAATCCAGAGGACTTAGTTTAGTTAAATTAAGTTAAATATTAAATTTAATTAATTTAAATTACACAAATTAAAATTATATTATTTAAAAATTATACTGAATTAAACTATATTAAATATTGTGGATTTCAGTGGGATCTAAGTATGACTAGGTCTGTAAATGTTTATTAGATGAATGACATTTTAAAAGGCCATAATTATCACTGAGGGAGGGCAGGAGAATGGCAAGGAGCAGTGCTGGCATTGTACGAAGACCAATTGTGCATAAGTTTGAACAAAAAATAATACCTCATGAAGTGGAGCACAAACAAGGACAGATCCAGGGGTGCCGCTTGGACTGCACTCCTCTCGCTGTAAGAGTATCAAATTAGAGGATCTGGATTATGAAATTTCTTCTACATTTTATACAGTAATAAAAATCAAACTGCTGTGGTATTTTTGTCAGCAGTTCAGCACTAAGAGCCTCACTGGAAATACATCATGAGCAAACTGTAAATCAAGCAGATTTTAATTGCATGCAGCTAAAACCATTTGCAAATTATTTTCAGAAGTGAGTCAGATACCAAGCTAAACTTGGTAGACCTGCTGCATTCCTTCTGCACCTGCAGTGCTCCTATACTGAAACTGGCAGGCATCAAATGCAACAACAACAACAAATACAGTAAACCCATGTCTTGCCTTTCCCTTATACTGGTATTTTTGCTTTCAACATTTTGAAATCCACTTCTTAAAAACATGAGGGCTGGAGGCTTGTTTTTATTTTTAATGAAAAGTTGGTTTTTCAGGCTTCAAACATGTAACATTACATTGCGGGGAACAACCCTGATTGTGGGGGTGCTGACAGACAAAGTATCTCCTGGGTAAAATCTCAAGATTTAGAGTGAGCTGAGAAGAATGTACCACACAAAAAGGCAGTGTTTGCCTCAGGCTATATATTGCACAGCCTGTCTTCCTGCTTAGGTAGATCGTGAGAGGCAAAAGCTAGACTTTTGGATATTTTGCACTTCAACTCCCATTAACCCTTGCCAGCATGCCCTGATGGCTGGGGATCATGGAAAGGGAAGCCCAAAAGGTGTGATCACACTGGGATGGAATATTACAAGAGGCCGCCAATGCGTCTGTGGCACTGCTCCTTCTTGTAACAATCAGATTAAATCCAATCATTTCACTGTGTGCTGCCCCACCAGCGTCTGCAATGAGGGCCAGCACTACAGGACAACTGCCAGATCTAATGGCTCACTGGGCCAAATCTTGGAAACTTTAGGTTTTTGGACCACCACTGACTAGGCTGGCTGAAAGATCTAGGAGTTTAATTTATTTAGTTAGTTAATAAAACAATGAAAATGGGACCCAAGATTGCTCATAACATGCATTAAGAAATACAACTAAACTTCCCCATCATAACAAAAACAGTTAAAACTAATTAAACAAATTAATCTATTTTACAAAATCACTGCTTTAAAAATTTAAAAGCATTTAAAACACAACAGTGAGAATAAAAGTATAGCAAACCCATTCCTTTTCCTTTAAAAGATATTTCTACAACAAACAGAAGTCAAAAACCTAAACAAAAAGGTCTTTGCTTGCTGGCAGATGGAGAGCAGACAGGGATCCAGCCTGGCCTCCTTTTGGAGGAAATTCAACAGTGAGGGAGCAGACACTAAGAAGGCCCTCTCACGCATCCTCACCAAACATGTCTGTGTCAAAGGTAGGACCAAAAACAAATAAAACAAAACAAAAACCCTTCCCCTGTGCATCTCCAAAGTTGGGCAGAATCATATAGAGTCATATTTCCAAGTTCTGGCTCCACTGCTGCACTTTTGAGCATTACTGTCCTCAAATACAACTCCCCCAACACCCAAGCTCCAAACACAAGTGAGCAAGAATAACACAGTAGCAAGAAGAAGGAGCAGGATACACTACTGTCTGCCTTCTTCCCTCAAAGTGGTGGAGACTAGGATCAGCAGGAGTGAAAATATGAAGGAGGACCATTAGAGGGCATTTTGCCTGGGGAACAACCTTCCCTGGTGGATGATACTGCTTCACATCAGAGTCAATTTGCTATGGGAGAGTGTAATGAGATTATGTCAATACTATGATGCCACAACACAGTTTGACAATATGAGGAAGAAGGCTTTTCCTTATGCAGCATATGCCTTAAAAGAGTTACATCTTTGGATCACAGCCTCAACATCTCCATGTCAGCTGGGGGATTCTTACAGTTGCAGTCCTCCTCCTACAAAATTCCAGAAAATTAATTAATTCATTCCACAGAAAGCAATTGTGTTTTGGCTCCAGAAATACATGTTAGTTTTTAAGATGCCACAAGTCTCTTTTTTTTGAAGGCCAAAGAAGTGATGTTCCTCATTAGAAAATTTAAAATGCAATTGATGACTGGAATTTTTTTTTTGCTGTAATTTTATGAAAGCTATAACCTTCTGTGGTTTCAAAGTGCAATTATTCATATAAATGGATGACAAGTCTATCAGTGGACCTGTCAGTGGCCACAATGACAAAATGTCACGGTTTGACCAGGTTCAAAAACAGTATTCCTCTGAGTATCAGACACTTTCCATAGAAAGAGCAGGACGCATTTGCTGTTGTCATGCTTTTTGCTGTGTCCTTCTTAGAAGTATCAAGCTGATCATTCTCGATCAACAAAAAAGGATGCAACCAGCCACTGGAAAGATGTATCCATGATCTCTTCCCCAAAATTCTTCTTATGATCTTATGTTATTTCTCTATAAGAAGACAAAATGATCCTGAGCAGGGCAGTGTGCATCTCATTATGCGTAGTGAAATACACATTTCTAATCTGAGATACTATCTTCATGCAAGGTCTACATAACCTGTAGGGTAAGAGGCTGAATACCAATGAGCACTACCAGAAATTGAAAACATTATTTTTTGAATGATGGTTCCCTGAATCCACTCCCCCAATTCTGAGAGTCACTCCCTTCAAAAGTAATATTTCTAACCTCTAATTCCCACAGGGTTAAAAAACTACTTGATTTTATTAACTTCCCCTGTTTATGACAACTGAAAGGGGAAACTTCTCTTCCGCTGGAGAATTGCCAAATATATCCCATTGGCTTTGCCACATAAACATCAGTAAGACCCCCAACAATGAATTATACTCCTATTTAAATAACCTCTTTCAATTATATAAGCAGTGTGGTGTAGCAGCTGGAATTTTAGACTGGGACTTGGAAGATGCAAGTTCTAGTCAACAGCATGAAAACTCACCAGATGACAGTGAACTAGTCATTCTTCCCCAACCTGGCCTACCTCACAAAGAAGAGAAATCTGGGAGGACAGGAGCCCTGTGAACTTGCAATGAGCCACCCTACTGCTGGGCAGATGAGTTTTAGAGTCCTTGTTAGCTCATGGCAAAACATTAATAGTTGTCCAGTGGCATGAAAGGGTTCATTTCTGTTAGTAACCTTGTTGGATAATTTTTGCGTTTGCTTTGCAGTTTGAGGCTGGCAAAAGGTATGAAGGCTGAGAATGGGAGAGTTAACTTTTGTCTGTTACCTTGTTCTCATAGATACTGTGGTGATGGAGAAGAAGGGTCACTTTGATTTTCTTTGTTTGCTTCTCCACTATATAAACCTTGAGAGTCCATCTTTCATTTGCATCAACCTAGGAAGGAACTCATGCCAACCCAGGGGCTTTACATTTGTATGTTTAGCAAAGTGGAACTGAGTTAATTTCCAGCTGAAAGTATAAGTCAAGGGTAGAACCCATTAGGGGGCTCAGTTCTACTACTGGGTGTAAGAAGCGCTGAACCCCATCAGCAAAACGATTGGGATGATTCTCTGCTGTGTACTATCTACTGCATAACTAACATCAATCAACCATATAATATACCAGTAACATGTCAGATTGAGACAATGTTGTTGAACCTACTGGAGGAAAGCCAGGATTTACATGTAACTAACCAATAAATAAAGTCCTCCTTGGCTTCTCCACTGTATTAGTATGACAAAGAGACAGCAGTTCTTGACATTTATCAGCCTCTCTCTTCCTTTGATCTCCTCATGATTTGGGCTTACTATCAGGCATGTCTTACTGTACCAAATTGTTATGACTATGTATAATAAATCTGTCACTCTGAAGCAAGTGGAGTTCCATTGGAATCCCAGGATCCCATATGGTGAACCCCATTTTCAGATTTCTGAAATTATTTTTTCTTGCATTCAGGAATAAAAGAAGCAGAGATTTACACCTCTGCCAAAAAGGATAAGAGGCACAGTCTCCTTCAGCTGTACCAAAGAACCCTCTAACCCCAAGAAACACCTGTATTTCACACCACCCACCTCCCTCCAGCTCTGTTGTGAAAATTCATTATTTTTCAACAAAACTGTGGGTTCTGATATAAAAAAAGATATTTACTACTTTATTGCTGAATAGTTAACTGTCAGCTTTTCTGGGCATGAGTAAAACTTCACCACCCAGAACAGATGCAAGGACACTATAATGAAAACCAGAGTTTGAAAGCTTACCAAAGTTCCCAGTGGCATTGCTAGCTGGGGTATTTTGGGTGCTCTAATCCAAACAAGTAGACTTTATAAACTCTAGTTAAAACATGGTCTTCTTACCCCACTAGACACTTGGAAAACAGAGAGCAGCTTTCCCTTTAATAGCTCTGTTGCAATGAAGCGGCAGTGTCACCAACAACCTTTTGCATTCTGTCTGGCTTTGATACTCCTCCTAAATCTTTATTAAATAAATGACCTGCTACCTAAGCTACTAGACATTTAAATAACCATTAGCAGGATTTGTATTTACCATTTTCTTTTTCAAAATGCTTTCTTTGCTTCTCTCATCACCAAACTGCATCATGTTTTTCCAAGTATTTTGCTATATCCAACATATTTCCATCCTTCACCTAGCTTTTCACAGTGCTATTAAACCACACTGGCATCTTCTTGGGCTTCTCTATATCGGTCCTAATTTACTAAACCCATTTTATTTGCACCTTACATTACAGCAGTTTCAAATAAACCTTAAGAGAGAGATCTGAGTCTCCTTACTGTCCTTCAACTTGCTTTTAACCGATCTCCTCATTTGGAGGAATTGTTCCTTTTGAAATTAAATGCAACCGCGTTGAGCATTCCATTTTCCACTTATATCTACAGATTGAATTAGACAGTATTGTGGGCACTGTTCCCAGCATTTCAGTAACACACTTCTAACTAGATCCTGAGCATCAGTCAGTATTAAGAAGATTCGCTTTTATTATGGAACCCTTATTGTTGGTTTCATAATGAAGGCAATTTTTTTTTTCCTGTTACTAAAAATTCTGACTTTTGGCTCTGGTACATTGAACCACTCAGCATAAGGAACTACTATCAGGTCTACATGGGGGAAAAACACCTTAGAAAGCAGAAATAAAACCCAAAATTATAACATTTTCTCACCTTTAGTGTTTGGTATTGATAAATGGAATCAGTGTCGATGAAATATGCAGATCCCTCCCCCTCTTTTTTGGAATGTCTGAGGCATATGGTTCTATGAAAAAATAATAATAGTATTGAGTTAACTAATTAAAATATTAAGTCATTAATAACCATATTTAGTTAAAAAGATAAACAGCTAATACTTTAGATCTCAAAGTGATAGAAAGGTATAACTACGCAATAAAACAATGGTAGCTTTCCACGTACATGTACACAAGTATAAATCTTGAATATTTTACATCAAGGACGAAGAACCATGGTCCACCAAGTTCCAAATGCCATAAGCCCCATCCATTATAGCCAAAGGTCAAGAATGAGGGGAACTGTAATACAATTACTGAAGGGTCACAGGTTTATATGGTCTAATAGTGAAAAAACAGTATGGATTCTCATCTGAGAATTAGATGTTCTCTAAGCCAATTGAAACCATAGAAACAGGGAAAAAACTGTAACAGATGGATTTGATCCCATTTTCCGTAAGTTGCTATTCTTTTCTCTCTTTATTACTTTTCATTGCCCTTGTTATTTGTTATGACAGGCTAGATCAGATAGTATAATTTTTTTAGAGACATCACTTCCTGACAAGCCTTTTGGTTGCTTGCACATCTCTGCAGCTTGCTTATCGGCGATTATGCCTGAATTTTTTTTTTTTAGTTGTACCTCACCAATTCATCAACAGTGAACATTTTATGTCTGTTAAGACTTTATGAGAAACCTACAAAACACAGCTATACAGGAAAACATTATCACAAGATAACTTTTTCCTTACCACTGTCCTGTGTTGGCAGTTTCTTCCAGGTATCTTAAATACCACGTATTGCTTTTATACTTCAAAGCAATGCCTGCTGCTGAATAGGTTGACTTTGGTAGTGATATTACATGAAGCAGCTTTATAACTGAGAATATATCTGACAACATATTTTCTCCTTCCTTGTTTCCGTCCATCTAAGCTTTATACACTTGGCCAATGCAGATGAACCACTGGTATCTGAAAGCTTTTCCATTCTTCCTCTCTGATATAACATGGATGTTTTGGGAGAGGGTCTGCAGCTCTCTGATAGAGGTAAAGCTGGGGAAAAAAGTTTTCTGGCCATGCTGGTTGTGGGATCCTGGGAGCTGCAGGAAAAAAGTAACTTTGCCAGGCACCATTTGTAAGGTCCCAGGTTCAATTCACAAAGTCTCCAATGAAGAAATTAGATGCATTCTCAAGACCTTGGAGAGCAGCTGCTGAGCAGAACGGAGAACTACAGACTGACAGCTTCATACACTGTACAGTTAATTACAGTATAGTCAATGTTTGTGCCGTTTTAGGAAAGAAGGTATAATGGATATGTCTTCAGTTAGCTTCAGATGCCCTCTCAGTATTTAGAGGCAAGAAGCCTACATTTATGATCTGCATATTTTGGCTAATTTAAAAACACCAAATGTAATTTAATTTTCACTTAGACTGCGTTGTAATCATTGTCCAGATTTATGACAGGTTCCCTCCATTTTCTTTAAGGAATGTATGATTCAATTCAGTAGTGCAGCCAAAGCTGAACTCTTGACTCGGCATTACCAGATTGAAAAATAAAATAAAGAGGACTAAAACCATGCTTTCAGCATTGCTTCTTGATGGCAGCACTGACACTTTGTGAGCATTAGCTGTAGGAAAACATAAAGCATTTATGATCTGATCCCAAAATCAAAAAAAAAATAAAATCAGGGCATTTGAACTGAAACCAATTTGAGGATGAGAGCTATACAGTCAATTGCTACTTTTTACTCAGCCTGATATAAGAGGTAAACACACCATGCTCAATCATGTTTTCTCCTCAATAAGTGTGCAAAGGATCACAGACTTTAGCTGCAATGCTAAGGGGAATCAATCCTACCAGAACTTAGTGGGATTTACTTCTGTGTAAATGTGTCCAAGACTGATCTATTGGGATAAATGAGTACACTGTCTCTAATTCACATCAATCAACCAAAAACAAGATTGTGAGCTGATGCTAGGACATATATCTGAAACAAAACCTGAAACTGGGTCCCCTGCCCTACCTCAGGTGTCCTTGTTTCAAGGGAAAGGAAAGCCATTATTGACGAGCACTGTATGGAACCCAAGACACTTGTCATCAGAGAAGCTACCCGTCAAATATTACAACTGCAAACTGCAATTCTCTTTCTTTTCCCCTGCCCCTCTAACTGCGGCTGCTGCCCTTCATCTGATGTCGCTACCACTACCGATGCTGTTTCCTGCCAAAGTAGCATAATGCAGTACTGCAGGGAACAGAGGGTATGAATATTCCTTTCTTCTTCTTCTCTTTGTCTGGGGTCAAAAAGCCCAGGATAGCACTACATTCACTAAAAAGAAATGCCTATGTCAGAGTTATGGAAAAGTCAGCGAGGACTGTGACGAATGATTTTGAGGGAAGGACAAAACAGGGTGGGCAGCAGGCAGAGGAAACAGGAAAGGGGGCAGGAGAAGAAGTAAGAGATAATGTTTCTTCAAGGATAAAGTATTTCTTCAAAGGATAAAGAAAGGCTGCTATATTGAAAAATTGCCTCCCTTTTCTCAAGAAATGGTATACTCTACTTGTAGGATACCCTGGGTAAATTGTTTTAAAACTATGTGATGCAAAAGCATCATACAGTGCATGGGGGAACCATTACAGAATGGGTCCCATCTACCATCCCTGGTGGGCAAGGTAGGTCATTAGATATAAACTCACTCATTTTACGGGAGAAGTGCCTACTGCAGTACAGCAGGGCCAGAAAAACTTTTGCCCTCACAAATGTTTTAGACTTCAGCTCCTGCAAACCCCAGCCAGAATGGACAACAGTAAGAGATTACAGAAGTTATTGTCCAAATCATCTGAAAGGTTTCAGGCTCCCCATTCTTGTGAACATTCCCTCTTGATGTCTGGATGCACTGCCATGTTTATCAGCTTATGTTCTGTAATGTATACACACTACTGCCTCTGTAGGTGGCCAGGACTGACGCTACAGTCGTTACTTCTGTAATAGTTCCCAAGCCCTCTTCACTCTTGACAGTGGCTATAAACTGCAGCACTAGTGAGGAATAGTCAAAATGATGCTCACCACTGGTTGTAATGGGGCACCAGGCATCATGGCATTGGCTAGTTGCATTTGTTGGGCCAGCATGGCCATGTTCTTCTGCTGAATCAGGTTATTGCGTCCATTGATCTCCAACTGTGTTTTTAAGTGTGGTGGTGGGTGAAGATATTTGCAGTTCTCCCTTGAACATCGTCCCTGAAACACAGCAAAATTGAACAAGAACAGTGAGCTTTGCTGGCTATAAATTAATACAATTCATAATTCTGGATGAGCTACTTCAATTTCATTTGTCAAATTGTTGTTGCTGCTGTGTACCTTCAAGTTCTTTCAAAATTATGACAACTCTAATGTGAACCTATCATGGAGGCTGTTTTTGTGGGGGGAAATCTTTGCTCGAGGAGGTTGTCTTTGCCTTCCTCTGAAGCTGAGAGAATGTAATTTTCCCAAGGTCAGCCAGTGGGTTTCCATGGCCAATGCAAGGATTCAAACCCTGGTCTCTAGATCCATAGCACAATACTCAAACCACTATGCTCCACTGGCTCTCATATGTATCAAATACCATTGTGATGTCAGCACAAAACCAGCTGAAGATGCATCTTCTAAATGTTTTCTTTCTGTAAGCTTATTTAAATGGCAGCTATGTACAATATGCCACAACTAACTAATTGCATTCCAGATATGTGTTTACAGATGAAGAAACTTAGAAATGCTAAGGAAAACAACACTAGTGTGGAAACAGCAATTTTTTTTGTCATCTAACACCTACAGTGACCTAAATGCAGGAGTAATAAGGAAGATGAGGCAAAGCATTCAACTTGCTGTTGTGGCTTACTATTTTATATATATTTTTGGGGGGTGGGAATCACTGGAACAGTCTTGGGGCTTTTGAAGGGCTCCAAAGTTTACCATAAAGTGGAACTGAGCTTCCCTCTTCCACAAGGGAATTTTGGAGGAGGAGGGCTGTCAGGGGTTACAAATCATAGTTGGCTATGCAAGCAGCTTGCAAAGCATCACAACAAACCAGCTAAGTGCCTTTCTGTGCTCACATTTCTATGCGTTAGCATAAAACCAAAAATGAAGGTAAAACATCTTGATTAAATAAGATTAAATGCAGTACAGCTCACCAACTAGTGATGCAACAGTTCAGTGTTGCAGTGTTATCCACTATGGCCACATGAACATCCACACCGCAGGCTGGCTGAACTTGCAAGTAGGCTGAACTCAAGGCCCCTGTGACAAGCTAAGCTGAATGAGCACATCTGGTCCCTGAGGCAACACTTAATCAAACATACCCAGAGCCTGAAGAACAGCAGTTAGTCAACAAAATTGATGTTTTCTATGGCCACAGTTAAATGTGCAACCGTGGCATCCATTTACCCAGGGATGCATTAAAAACGAAGATATAAAGAGACAGAAATTTCCTCTTAGCAGAACAAATGGCTTAATCTGAATGGCTCCAATTCCCTTATTTTCCTTAGTAATCAATCCAAGGAGCAGAAATGGCCATGAAAACCAGAATGTTAATTTCAGCTCAGGGCTGCTAAGATCAAACTTTGCTCTGCTCTCCTTTTTTTGTTTTTTGTTTTTTTGTTTTGCAAGAACAAATTATGCTGTACTTTTGCGAAGCCTGTGTTTGTTATGGGTCTGCCAGTGATTCAACTTGAAGCTCTCCTGTGTCAGAGTGAATGGTTTACAGCTACCCATCTGTCTCTGTTCATGTCAGCCAAAGACATATGACTCTCATTTTTGCAGCTAGCTCATTGTTATTTGCATAACACAGTATGTGTGATAAAAGGATTTTACATAATTCTTGAGGTTGGGGTTAAGTAATACCAGTAGAGCAGTCAATCACACTGACTGTGTTGACATGGCTTTCAAAACATGTGCTTGCAATTGCAATGAAAACCTCAGAGTCTATGTGTAAGAACCTTCAAAATGTGTCAGAATTATGAGTGATATCCAGTATGATAGTAAGAAACAAAGGACATCCACAATGCATAGTAAGTTCAAACATAAAAGAAGTAATTAGACATTTAAATAAATAGGACTGTAATTAAGGATTATACTGAAGGGGGGGACATTAGAAATTAATCTCTCTTTCAATCTATACCATTGGAGCACTCTGATGCCACTTTAATTGCCATGGCTCCTTTCTATTGAATCCTGTGATTTGTAGTTTCAGGAGGGATTTAGAATTCCCTGCAAATGCCAGATTTTCACAGGATGTAGCCATGAGAGGTAAAATGATATCAAAGCACTACAATTCTGTAACATGAAAGAGACCTTACTAAATTGTAATCATTATATTAACAATGTAATCATTGTAATAAACCTGCTTGAGGCCCAATCTTGGGAGGAAAAAAGCACAGCACGGAGGAGGAGGAGGAGGAGGAGGAGGAGGAGAACCAGCATGGGTTAATGGTTGAGTCCTGGACCAGGACTCTGGAAACCAGGGTTCAAATACCCACTTGGCCATGGAAACCCATGGGGCAACTATAGGCAAGTCACATTCTTTCATCCCCAAAGGAGAGCAACAGCAAACCTCTACTGAAGAAATCTTGCCAAGAAAACCTTGTTCACCTTGTGGTCACCATAAGTCAGAAATTATTTGAAGGCACATAACAACAAGAACAACAACAACAACATCATCATATATGCATACAGTATATGCATTTGGAAAATAGAAATTTTGAAACCTTCTATAGTGCAATCTAAAACCTGTTTGACAATTTCTTTAAAAAAAATAGTACTGTCAATGGCACCAAATTTCAATTCCCAGGATTATTTGATGGGATAGTAGTATTAAATTGCTATCAAATCAACATAACTTTGTAGAGTCATTATAACCTTAGACATGCAAACAGTATTGCTCTAAGAACATGCGGAAAAGATAGCTTGTGAACCAGAAAGAGTATATTTAGCAGGTTAAATGAGATGGCTGCAAGTTCTGCTATTACTCAACTACAGTCAACCCTCCACATTTGTGCGTTTGACTTTCACGGATTTGATTATTTGTGAGTTTCTCCAATCCCTGCCTGCCAATCTCAAGTGCTCCTTCTTGGGTGGAACTTTGCCTCTTGGCAGCTCTGATCAGGATGAGCAGCTCTTTTAAAAACTGCCTTTGGTCCTCCTCCACCAGCCACTGCCTAGCCAGCTAAGGACAGCTCACAGCTCAATTTCTCAGCACCACAAACCCTCTCCCCATGCCCCTCACACACCCAAGGAAGGAGATGGGTGAGAGAGAGAAGGTACAGACCTACCCTTTTCCCTTTCCTTTCCTTGACCTGGTTTGGATCATGTGTGCCCACTGTCGCCACTAACTCAGCCCCCTTCCCACGGATGCACACACACATTTCGTTATTTGTGATTTTTCCACATTTGCAAGGGCCCTGTGCCCCTAACCCTAGCAAATGTGGGGGGCCAACTATACTTTCTAGTAAACCACAGTTACAAAAATCATGGACTGTATCTACTACTGGTTTTCATGCTATTTGTTGCACATCAGGGTGGGCTATCTCTGGGGACCAAAAGGCCACTTTGGTCCATGCTGAACCCACCTAAGGCCACAACCCCTGCTGCAGCTGCTAAAGTTGTAAACTTGTAAACAAGGTATGTAGCAATCATTTTAAACTAGACATATGAATCTTGCAGCCTTCAGATGTTGTAAGACTACAAGCCCCAGCAGCCCTAGTCAGTACAGCTAACAGTGAGTGATCACTGGCTCTGCAGTCTAGCAACATCTGAAGAGCTGTGTAATTTCCACTTTTTTTAAGGGAAGGAAATTTTTAAAGGTAAAATGCCTTTGTGAATGGCATACGACTGCTTGGTAAAGTGCCAGCACTGGTAATATGGGAGATACCATATTTATACTTGCCCTGAGGTGTGGGGGGGAGGTATCATAAGAGCCACTGCAGCATGTAGAAAAGAAAGGTGTTTTTTTTTAAAAAAATTAAGGAATAAAGGGGAAGTTGCTGAGTTTGAAGGATTAAGTATATCACAGCAAAGAAATGTTGCAAGGAACTGAGATTTACAATGAACCTTTGAGTAAGATGGCAGGGCTGGGGGACAATCCAGCTTATTTCCCAAACTATCTTATTAATACCAGAAATTTAGGTATCAACAGAGTCAGCATATGTGTGCAAGTCTTCAAATTGCCTGTCAATGTATGGCAACCTCATGAATTTCATAAGGTTTTCTTAGGCAAGGAATACTGAGAGGTGGTTTTGCCACTTCCTTCCTCTGAAATAGCTACAGTTCCTGGTATTCACTGGCAGTCTCTCATTCAAGTGCTACCCAGAGCTGACCTTGCTTAGCTTTAAAGATCAGATGTGATCTGATGCCGTTAAGGTATTTAGGACTTAGAACCACCTTGGAAACTTGTAATATAAGTTTCATGAAATCCCAAGAGATCAAAAACAGTTTACTTTACATGTTAACTCTCATATTCACACATATGTTTAAACCCAATACATTTTTATGCATTCTTGGTAGCAATTACTCAGGGTATTTTGTTGCTGGGTTGTTTTAAAGAGACCATTTTCTTTCCCACAGTGCATTATTAGCCTATTTAAATCAATGCAGATCTCTGGTGGTAACTGCATTTCCCCCAGAATGCATCTACTTTGGCACAAAATCTATGCAATCTCTGAACTGTCCCTCCAACAGCAATAAAGGATGGCCTAATTAGCTAAATATAACATCTCAATAAGACAATAACAAACTACACAGATATACAAGTTAATATTCTCTGGTCCAGTAAACAGAAATAATCTTTCAACAGGAAACTGACTGGAAAAGTTTTGGGGTAAAAGATTGTTCTTGTCTGACAATGATGTCAATCATACAAGTATGTACAATGTACAATGATACAACCATGTTGTATTTTGCATCCCTAAAGAAAAAATAAAAATTTGACACCTATGAATTAGAAACACTGAACTGAATAATAAATAAATAGGCCATCTGGTCCACCTAGCCCCACTCAAATGGAATGAAGTTTTAGAAAGTAACTTTTGGATTACAGCTCCCCAAATCCTCAATCCAGCATGGCCAGTGGTTGTAACTTAAGCAGTTCAATTGGATTTTTTTAAAAACATGATTACAAAGAAAGACAAAAAAGAAAAAAAGAGGAGAGGAGAAAATATATAAGACATGAGTATGGACTAGGCATATGTATTAATATAAGCTGAGCATATTTCCAAAACCATATTTTCTTGAAGCTGGCATCTATAAAATATATATTTGTGAGCAGCCACAGAAATCAGATCTTCTTATGATTGAACAATTTGTGGTGAGTATTTATCTTTCCAGCCTTGGAGTAGATAGCAAGAGCATGCAAGATCCAACCACACTAAGCATTAGTTAAATTCCATATCTCAGCAGTATAATTTAAAATAATATATGACTACAAACATTAAATATTTTTCTAATATGAAATTAATACATACAACCAAAAAGGGATAACCACTGAATACACCCATATTACATGATATCAATATTACTGCCACCAACATTGGTTGAAGTATACAGTTTCTTCCCAAATATGCATAATGGTCTCTAACATGCCCCAAATATGAATTTTTGCTCAACTAACTGAAATATTAAATCTAAAGAAATATTAGATATTGAGACAAGAGAAGTTTTCCCTTGACCGATTTGCATAGGACATCTAAGCGTTTTAAGAGGCTTCCCTAGGCTTAAGTGGAGATGAGACCGACTGAACATTTTGCACAGAAACCATGTCTGCTACCACTGAGTTCTTCATCAATATTAATGACTGACTGTACAGACATCCCTCCTCTAGACCCTCCCAAACCATATTTAACACACACAAAAAGTATGATCACCATATTCAACCCAACATGGATTCCTCTGAGGCATCAGGATTCCTTCACAAGGTAGAAGTGGGCGGCTGGTGGGACTTACTGCCACCTTCATTGTTCCCTCACACCATTTTTAATAGGAACTTACAAGCCTTGTTTGCAGTTTCTAAGTCTCATGAAGCTTGCAGTCCCTATTAAAAATGGCATGGGGGGCAGCAGAGGTGGCAGCAAATAATCCATGAATAATCAAATCCGCAAAAGTGAAACCCACAGATGTGGAGGGCTGACTGTAGTTATTTGTGTTCTAAAGAATTCATGAAGCTCCACTTTCATTCATGAAAAGATCTACTAACGTAAAAAAAATAATACTGATTACTCTGGCCTCTGAGGAAGAAGAAAACAGTCAGCACACCCCCATCACTCCTCCCTCCATCTTCTAACTGCCATTGTTGTGACCTTTCAGGGGAAACTGGAACAGTCAGGAACTGCTGAACTTAATTCCTGTCCTACCATTCCCTTTTTCTTGTGTATTATGTCTTGATTAGTTTGTAGCCTTGAGGGCAGAGAACTATCAAACTAATTCTTAGCTGCTCCAGGAAACTTTGTGGCTCAAAGGCATTATATAAACAGTCTAAATGAATAAGATAAATTACTGAACATTTTGCTTGTTACTTACATAAAGATTATAGTGAATGGGAGAGGACTGTTAAGACAAATTTTTGACCTACTACACTAGCATCCACTGGAGGGAGCTTGGAAACTGTGGAGTGACCATATGAGGTATTTTATGTCATTTTCTTTCCAGGAAGGAAAGGTTTGCAGCACTCTTGAAGGAGTTTCTGCTGCTTTCTGATTCTATATATTTGATACCCAGAAAAGAGGTTAAAAAAAAGCATTATTGTATCCAATTAACCTGTTCTGAGTGCCTTCTTCTTCAGAAGCAAAGTATTTTGTACAAAAGTCTTGTTTTACTCCAGCTAAACAACAAACACATTATGAGATTCACATGGCCTTTTACCAACTGAAAACAATAACAATTAACTTAGTCATGACTAAACATTGCAGGCTGGTTCCAACATTATGACCACAATCCAGACAAAGCTAAGCATTTTTATAATGCAATCTTCTCTTCAGTTACCTGGGACTAAGCCTCACTACGGATGCATTTCTGAGTAGACTTGCAAAAGGCTGTACCATGATTCTCCACTAATTTCATTATTAAAGAATTCAATTCACAGAAAGCTTTCTTTACTTAATTCAGCGGGATCTCACTAGCTATATGCTCTCTACAACCTGAATAGTTGTTCTGGATAGATTATAAGCACAACAATTTATAATACACATTCTTCCTTTTAGAGACTCAAAATCAACTAAGTATCATACTTTACCATTACTTCTGCCATCTTGGGCATAAATCCCAATTAGAGTAATCCCATTAAATCAATCAGATTTATATAAATACTGACTTATCATTCAACAATTGATTCACAGGGTATAATCTGGTTGGGACTAATATCCATGTTGGTCTCCTAAAAATGGCTGTACATTTAAGATCTCAGTAAGTCAAAAGTGTGTGGGGGGAATCACGCTGCTGCAAAGTTCTATTGACATGGGGCAAATAAAACAGCTAGAGTTCCTAAAATACCACATAATATACAACATTTATGGATAGGAAGTGGAAACTAAATTACTAGTGGGTAATTGCAAATGATTTGCAACATTCACACTAGCACAGCTCTGACACTGAAACTCTAACTTTACAATAGAAAAGGTATGAAAATACTGTCATAGAAATCTATGGCTGGCCACAACTCGAACTTAACCTGCCATGCTCAATGGCAGCCATATGTGGCTCACCCTATGCATGCACAGAGGAACTACAAACATGACTGCGTCAGACCAGCAGCAATGATCACAGCAGTTGCAAGAGAAAGTACAGAGATGACAGCCAGCTTCCAGTTTCTAAGCCTACATAGGATTTAACTTGCATTTTCAGTCCAAACCATATACACTTCCCTAGTAGATCCTTACACATTTATTAACAGAAGTATAATTTATCACAAGAGCAAAAGACTCCCCTATAGGTATATATATCACATGTTATTCTGTATCCACTAGATTTGGAAATGCTTTCATTCTTTTTTCTGTTAACATACATTTTATCAGTCAGCCAAAAGGGAATTTGTCAGAAGTCCTTCTACGCACTTGAATGCATTATTCACTCGAACAAGATCAGGCAAGAACATAAACTGCAGTAAACATGCATCTTCATTTAAATTGCTGATCCATTCTTTCCACCACTCTTAACACCTTTAAAGATGTCTTCCCAATTTTCACACAATTTTAAAGTAGAAATATTTGTGTAAATCAAAAAGAAGTTTCTATTCATCAAGTGTGTGTTTGATTATACATGGTGAGAAACATCTGGAGAACATTATGAACATCTGATTAAGACCAAAGGGCAATGCAATTCAACATTTTGTTCTTGCAGTGGCCAGACAGATGCCTATGGGACATCTACAAAGTAGGACATCAGTTAAATATTTCCCAGCCACTCATGCTACTCAGCAACTATATATAGGGGCATACTGGCTTTGGTACTGGAGAGATATTCATTGTGACTAGTAGCCACAAATTATCCCTACCCCCTTTTAAAGCCATCCAAAATGACAGTCATTCCCATAGTCAAATAATGTCTATGGAAAACTCACTAGCAGGACATGATGGCTACAGTGCTCCTTTGCGCATGTTAGCCATACGCTGGCAGTTACAGGCATACTGCCTCTGATCTGGAGTAGACTGCCTTATCTTTCATGAGAAGATGCTCCTTCTCAACATTTCCCAGCTCTCAAAGCCAAATGGACCAGTTAGTGGAATATGCAACTGAACTGACATCCTTATGGGAGGACAAAGCTATTATTGTCTCATGTCAAACAACACAAACTATAGGAATGCAAGAAACAACATGAAGAGAAGATTACTATCAAGCTCATTGGACTGGATCCAGCAAGGTTCATCTGTAAACGGAATGCACTTACAAAAGAGACTCCCTCCAGTCCTACATAGTGAAATGGTCCAATGAATTCTTCTACAAACAGAAATGGGAAGAAATTTCCTCCAACTGCAGACTTCCCTGCTAACTACTACACTGTTCCAGAGAATATTTAAGTCCTCTTGAACGTTACTGTGTGGTGCAGAGGAAGGAACTAGCAAAACCACCTCTGAGTATCCCTTGCCTAAGAAAACCTTATGAAATTCATGGGGTTGCCATAAACTGACAGGCAACTTGAAGGCACACACACACGCAGACTGGAGAAGTAGAAATGGGGGACATCATTTTGTCTCTTCTTTGAATGGAACTCCCCTCAGAAATAGCATGATCCAACCCAGTGAAACTCGTCCAGCTTAAATCAAAATTCTTCTCCTCTCATCCAGCCAGGAACTTTATTTTCCATTTGAAATATGCTTCAGATGAAATCTGGAAACAGCAGGAAAAACTAGTAAACTGTAATATGTAACTTCTGAGATTATATTCAGATTACCTGCTTCAAAAGCAAACCTTCAGATTAAAAGAGCCCAGAAAAGTGGCATCTGCATGCAAAATGTATGATTTGGTGATTTACTAAGGAAAAAAAGAAAGACATGGGATAATATGATAGAATGAAGTAGGGTGTCAAAAGAAACAGCTTTTAAGGGACCACAACTGCTCTTACACTGCAAAGTGATTAGTAGCCTTCAGGGCATTTACATTTCAACGGTCTATTACATTAATTAAAATGTTAAAATATAATTGGAATTACAGAGGAGGGCCTAGAATCTAGCCAACAAAAATAACAGAAAGGAAGTATACTATTTGTAAAGAAGGAAAAGGCTGTTCTCATCTAATGGATGGGATGCTATTTTTATCCTGCACAGAAGCTATCACATTGCAGGTGCATTAGCGAGTTAACATTTCTGTTTGGGTTGCAAACACTGCAGAGAACGCGAGTGGTCCCCAAACCTCAACTGGTCACGTAGGCAGATTTTCCTTGTATTACAGAATGCCCTGTCTTACACTTCCAGAGTCATTAAAATCACAAAACAGTTGCTATTGACCTTGTTAGGTTATAGGTTTTAACCTTGGTTTTTAAATAGTAGAGTAGGAATATTCTTCTGAAAGCAATGCAAACAAGCTAGTTAAGTGCCAATGTAAACAATATGTAAAATGTATCAATTTTCAAACATTTTCTTCTAAAGTGGAAACTGTTCTCCTTTTTTAAAAAAAACATGGTGATATACAGTATTAGCAGATTTAGGGGGCAGAAATTAACAGGCTAAGAAAAAAGTCAATTAAAAAGCAAGAAGGCAAATTATTAGATTGTAAAGGAAGGTACAGAACTCAAGAAAGCCAGTTGTAATATTTCTTCCATCTGGAACTCTAATAAAAATAAATAATTTGAATTTTTTAGAGCACGGAAGAGTTAATAAACTGTAAAATGGAAATCCTACATGATATGTAGGGAACTGTTAAAAAGCCAATTCCTTACCCCACTAATCTCACACTACCTCAGCTGGATATTGTTAGAAGATAGGGAAAACAAAGCATGGACAAAGCCAGACACATTCATCCACTGCTTGAAGTCCCAGTTGAATGTTTTGCCCTCTATTTGTTTTCTTAGCTCTGGGAAATGCAACCTATCTTGACTGAAATATGACTGAAATATGACTGAAATATGAAATATAATTATTCCAATGGAAATCTGTTCACATATACTGCTTGTGCATTCAATCACAAAAAAGATGGAGGAACTAGATGCTGTTCCAATTACCTTTTCAAAGCTAGCTCTGGAAGAATTTATACTTCACCAAAGTATGTGCTAAGAGCAAAGGTGGCCACCTTGGGTCCTGCATGGACAGAAAGGCAGAATATAAACTGAATAAATTAAGAAATAAAGTACAGAGTTAGCTTGCCTGTTTAAAAATCTGCAAGCCTGTAGGAAGACCCAATCCTATATTTATGCATACTTTATGCAATCTTGTGTTTTATTTACCAAACTGAAGCTATCCTACTTTGGACACATCATGAGATAATAGAGTTCATTAGAAAAGATGGCAACACTTGGTAAAATGCAAGGCACTAGGAAAAGAAGAAGATATTACAGGTGGATAGACTTAATCAAAGAAGCCATAGCCCTGAGTTTACAAGACACAAGCAGAGCTGCCGACAACAGGGTGACTTGGAGAGGTCTCCATTTGTTGAAGCTAATTTGACAGCAATGAATAACAAGTGCAAAACAGAGTAGAATAAGTAAAGTGGCCCTTAAAAGCAATAATCGGGTTATCACCATTAGCTCAGCCAATCTCTGCTGTTTACCCATGAGATAGTCAAAGCTTGTTAGTTGCAATGCTTGATGAGGTTTCAGGCAGATAAATAATGCCTTCAACTGTAATAAGCAGCATGCTTTTTCCCCCTACATAAAGGAAGCAAGGTTTACTTCATATTATGTAATTGGGCTCCCTTATGCCAGATTATAATTACCCTTTTTATTACACCACTTTATAACACTCGAAGTGCTTGACTCTTTACAACAGTGCTACACAGATAGCACTGTGTCTGATACTGCAATTAGCCTCTGGGCACAGGCTATTCATAAATATATATTGAGAACAGAGAAAAAAGTATGGAGATATTGTGAGCTGTACTAATGTCAACTGTGGCAGCCTTGTATACCTTAATAAGAAGGAATGTGAAAATGAGAGGAGAAAGTGCATATGGCTATCACATGATGTTTTGCTCCTGCTAGCGTATCAACAACATTTCAGGCTGAAAGCCCAGACACTGTGCACGAACCAGACTGGGCACCATCTAATTAGGGCAGCATTATATCTTCAGTGTCTTACAGTCTTTGGCCCTAGCAACATCAGGTGATAGATTTACTGCTTTACTCCCTCTGGCACATGAGGTTGCAGTTTCTCCATTTCCTTTTTTCTTTTCTTTTCTCCTTCTTCCTTTTTTGGATGCAGTCTTTAGAAAGCAGATAAGAGAAACCAGAAGCACTAGGAACTAGGAAGTAAAAAATTAAATGTAGTTTAACTACATGTAGATGGCCAGTGTGATACAGTGGTTTGAGTGTCAAGTTAGAACTCCAGGAGATCAGTGTTCAAATCCCACTCAGCCATGGACACAAACTTGGTAACCTTAGATAAACCAGGCTCACCATCTGCCAGAGGAAGACAGTGGCAAACCACTTCAGACTAAAACTTCACAAGAAATCCCTATGATGGGTTGACTTGAGTTGAAGTTGACCATAAGATACATAACAATAACAGCAGCAACAAGTATGTGTAAAGAGTGGCCACCTGCATTTTTAGGAAATGGGGGTGCTCAAACTCATATTTAAAAAATAATGTAATCAGTGGAACAAATTGCCCTTACTGCCATAACAAGTTGCATTTTGCTCAGAAATTCAAAAAAGTAACTTCTTTTAAAAAATAACAAAAATGAGCAATGCATGGATAAAGTAAAAAAAAAAAATCTACTGTTTAAAACAGGTTTACAGAGTAATGGCAATGAATTACCTTTTTAAAACACCATAATAAGTAATGGGAATAAATCTCTCTTTAAAAGCAGCTGAAAAGCTCTCAAAGTTACTATGCTTTGTCTTCAGTGGCAGTGCACATGTCATACAATGAAAGGCCCAGACTAGTGCCTGCAAAGCATCTCACACAGAAGCTACTGGGAAATATGTCTTCATTAAATCCCAATGGATCTCCCAAGTTATGATTAGACAATACTGAGGCAGGTTAGTGATCTGATTTATTACATGGAATTTTTGCATGTACATTTATCACTGAGGTGAAGGGTGCACCCACCAAAGGGTTGAAGAATACATTCAATTCTTAACAGCTAAGTGCTGATCCATGTGACAAACCTGGGGTAATGAAAGCATTTCATATTGACCCATCTGGGCACACTACCGTATGGTGTAACACTAGTTTCTATTATCCTTGGGAGTAGAATGTAACATAATGCATTAAAAATATATGCCTAAAATTAGTCAAAGGACAGGAGGAGACCCAGGTAAGGGATGAACATGACCAATGGGCACAGAATGCTGATTGAGTGTCAGGGTGTGTGTGGATGTGTACCCCAGAAAAAGGCCAAACTGAGTATGGCATACTGCAGAACATTACTGTAGGTACCTCTTATCCTGTTCAACCTATTTCTTGGTCTGTTACTGACACTGGGTATTAAATTGCTTCTCTTTTCAGTTCAGTGGGAAAATTTCAAGTCTGACAGCACTGAGGTTATTCATGTATGTATTAGAAAATGGAAAGTGCTTCAATCTATCACCCTTCCCACCTCTCACTCCAGACTCTCTTCTCCCTCTCTCTCATATCCCAGACCTTCCCGCTCTCTGTCCTTTCGTCATTATCACATATGCTCTCTAGCAACCTGGTAGGCATACTTAGAATGCTTCTGTTGGCCATTCATAGAGGCAGGTGCGGCAGCTCCAAGTCTTCTGTGCTCACATCACTTTATTACACCCCGCTTGTTCTCTACTCCCAGCACACTCCAATGCTATAATTATCTAATTAATGCTAATGACAAGCAACAGAGAACCGCTATCTGTGTCATGCCCTGCTTGTGAGCTTCCCAGGAGTTCCTGGCTGGCCAGTACTGGAAACGGAACACTCTAATAGATAAATCTTTGTCTTGATTCTTAATGTGGTTTGTGCTTTTGTTAATGCAGCCTCAGAGGCTGGTTCCTGATCTCATAAATTAAGGATCAGGAACATGCAGACCTAATGTTGTTGAACTCCAATACTCATCAGTCCCAATATCATCAGGAGGCTTCACAGGTTCTCCCATTTGTGCTTTGAAACACAATTTTCAAGATTCATATTTGTGGGCAGAGAGACAGCATGGTGTACTGGTTTGAGCATTGGACAACTCTGCAAACTAGGTTTTGAATTCCCATTCAGCCATGGACACCCACTGGATGTCCCCAAATAAGTCACATTCTCTCTGTTTCAGAGGAAGGCAAAGGAAAAACCACCTCTGAACAAATCTTGCCAAGAAAACCCCATGATAAGTTCCCCTTCATTTGGAAATGACTTGAAGGTATACAACAACAACAACAACAACAACAACGAAAACAACAAAATTTGCAGGCAACAATCTAAGGAAGCTGACAGAATCTTTACTGAAGGTTTATAAGCAGAGATTGTACACCATCTTTCAGGCATGCTTTACTCATTAATTCCTACTTCAGCAGGTAGATGGATGAGCTGAATGACCTTTTGGGGTATCTTCAGTTCCACAGTTCTTTGATTCTGTTCCATGATTCTGTGTGTCACTAGAGAAACATCTCTACTATATTTGCACACATCATTACCATCATCATCATCATCATCATCACCACCACCACCACTACCACAACCATCAACATCTGGTAATGATAGAAGTATTAATAGCAATCGTAAAACAGATTCCCAAAGAAATCATCAATCTTGATTTTCTCTTTCTTACAATGGTAGAGACAATACTGAGAAGAATACAAAACATTATCATTGGACATGAGAAGCATAGGGCAAAATAACAATAGCTCAAACCCTGTTGATAATCCCCCCCAAAAAACTAGGCACATTGAATCATAATTGTTGAACAATGAGTCAATATTCACGCAGACCCCACTGATTCTGTGAGTCTTCTCTACTTGGGACAAAAATAGGATCCCAGCCAATGTAATACAGATGTGGGAAATACAAAAGCTGATTTATGTGTTTGTTGTGAGAAGAACTTAAGATAAAGTCAAAGTTTTTAAATGCACACACACAAAACCGATAAGGTTGAAAAGCTGTCTTCATTTTGCAGTACTCTACATTCTTTTAAATGTCTAAGTATGACTGTAGAGAATGCTGCTCTGTATGAAGAACATTATTCTTCCCAAAGATCAAAGTTATTGGGTGTCATTCTGTAAACACTATAGAACATGGAGCACATGACATTACTGTAACCATCATGCAAGGTTATGCTCCTTGCAGTGATATAAAAATAGCTAAAATAAACAGCCCAACAAGCAGGTCCAGCATAAACTTTGAAAACTTCAGAATATAGCACCACTCATTCTTTTTTAAGAGTTACAACTTGATTATCCCAAAGTTAAGTATTTCCTGACTGAACTATGGTTCATTCAAATTTACCTCAGATGTATATTTTTTGAAGAAATTTTGTTGCTGAATTAGGAGCAGGAAGGTCTTAAAATTAAATTGCAACAGCATACTGTGTTTGTTTATTTTTTCCCCATTTTTACGATACTGCAGAGGCACTAACAGACCTACAGAATACTTGCTGTACCATTTTTGCACTTGAAAACTGTCTTGGGATTTCGTTTTTTTTAATTTCTTTTTTAAAAAGCAGCTGGACTGGAATCTTCTTTTCCATTAATCAACCAGCCCTGTGCCAATATAGTATCTACACGGATTTTCACTGATACTGTAGAAGTGCCAGCATGAACATGTTATTTATCAAAAGCTGAAACACTATTTGAATAAATCTTTGTTCTTTTTACCCTAGAATAACAAACTCAGCTTCCCTGCTTATATGGATTAACACAATTAGCCACTGACTCCATTTCAAAGAACTGTATTAAATGCCTTTATTTTGCAAGAGCTGACCTCCAAAACCTTATAACTGCTTGAATTCAATTCATCTGCACTCATATACATATTCCAACTATTAATGTAAAATGGAAACTTTGGTGGTTTTGATAACTATAACCATACTCAGGACTGTTGTTTTGAGAAGGCAACTTTATCTGTCTCATACCAAATGTGGTTATATCACATCAGTGGTTCCCAGGCTTTGGTCCTCAAGGTGTTTGGGACTTCAGCTCCTACAACTCTTGAATGCTGACCATGATGGATAAGGTTTCTGGGACTTGAAGTCCAAAACACTTGGAGGATCAAAGTTTGAGAACCACTCCCATAAGTATGTCTTTATTTCTGATTCCCTCACAGATTTTACACACCAATTATTATGACAAAACAATTAAATCACAATTAAGAAGGGACAGTTAGTAGATCCACTGCTGCAGGGGACATGAACTCACTCTGGATTTCACTGCTCTTCCTCCCACAAGTTGCTTGAAGTTGAACAGGATCTCTGCTGGTGCAAACTAGGATTCAGCACCAGAAGAGCTTCCATTCAACCTGGAGCAGATGAAGGAGAAGCACAGGTAACATCCAGAGTGGATTCCCACTGCTGCAGTGGCAGACCCACAGGCCACCCTAATACGGAAAATATGCCAAAAGCACACATTCTTTTGCATCAACAAAAGGGTGAGTGTGTCCTATGTTGAATACAAAGTTGACTGAAACAAAGGTTACTTATTGCAAAAATCTCTCCAAGCTGTGAAAAATGTCCTTCTTTTTCAGGAGATTAAAAAAAAAAGTGAAAGTATGTTCCACATTCAAAGGGAAAGCTGATGTGATGCTCTTCCTCTGAACTGGATTCATTGCATCATTACACAGACAAAACTGGTTACGAGAGAGCATCATAGAAACATCATGTTAAATGACTGCTGATTGACTCACTTTACATAGCACAATGTCCCAGCTTAACAAAGCCACTGGAAACTTGGCGGAGAAAAGTACTCAAATGCCACTCAAATAAGTGGACAAATGAGAATTTTTCTACCTGTGCTAAAACAAATGGGGGAATCTTCAAATGTTCATTTACAAAGATACAGCAAAATCCTAATGATAACTTTAATTACATTATTGTGAATTATAGACAAAAATAAGAATAAATGTGACTCCTTTTAATCTTTGTATACCATTATTTTTAAAGCCTGCACTGAGCGAATTGTTTTATTGTTTCTAACTGCAAAGACAGCTCCAGTGTATTGAGGGTTAAGGTCGGGGTCAAGATCATTATTAGCACCAGGGTTAGAGTTCACTGTAACATATTTCTTGACCTCAATAAGAATTCCAACCTCTCTTCCAAATGGAGTCAATCTACTGACTACTGGAATATGTCACTTTTACTTTGCTACCTCATGGTCCACAGAAGAACAGCAAAGAAATTTTTTCTTTTTAATTTTTTTTTGTCTTTATATGTTAAAGTGGTTTACACAAAACAAATCCCCGTGGTTTAAATACATATACACACACTTTATTTTGTCTATGCTCTTCACTGCTTGTAAAAAATAAAGCAAAAATACATGAAGAGGTGGTTGAAATAAAGCGGAAATGTTTACAATGGTTCAAGAGCCAATATTGCAGAATGCCTGCATTATAGGTCTAGCTCTGTTATCAGTTCTTCAACAAAATATTACTCTTGTCAGACTAAAATGCCACATCCCAGCGCATGAGGGTTAAAATACATATTTTTATATTCTTGCATCTTACATACCTTTACTATCATCCTGTTTGTTCAACACCTAAGAAAGATGTTCTACATCTAGAAGATATCCTTATTTTGAAGCAATATACAATGTTCCAAATAAACAGACAAACCAAAACAGCCACTTAATAAAATTAAACTTTCGTATTTTAAACGTTACAAAATGATTTCATGCTATGTTTACCAAACAATACTTACCATAAGAGAAAAAAACAATTTTTTGGTTTTATAAAACTGCAGTTAGATTCTGTTGCTTTAGCAACCCAATTTAATCTAAGTATTATGGGTAATTTAAGTTGTCAAGAACAATAATTCTGTAATGTTCATACCTTAAGAAAAATAAAAAAGTGCATTGATTGCAAGCATGCAAGTGTTTGCTAGGCTAGATATAACACCTTCATCTGAAATCAATGGAGCTATGCTGAGTTACATGAGCCAAAGATATGGCTCACTTATTTCATCCACTTCTGACTGCACAAAATAAGATCAGGTCTGAGCCACAAATTCTCCACCCGAAATCTGGTGAATAGCTGTGATAATATAATTGCTTCAGATCAGAAAGCAAGCCTGAATATTTGGCTGATGAATCTACTTGCAACACTGGCAAAACACCACATCAGTAATGTTCAGTTCATCAGACAGGTGGGTGCCATCACACTGCAATTTTCTCTACTGAAGCATCACTGACATGGATTACAAGGGGAAAAATCAATGACATGTTGACTCTAACTCGTGCACCGAGTTGCATTTAATCACATTCTTGAGGGTAGAAAGCTCACCATGGGCATGCCAATTCTTGCAATATTTAGGCAGAATCTGAAAGTGGAGAATATAACACACCCGTCAAGCTGCTGAAAGAATACCATTCTGCATATGGTCTGAATATGCCTTTTCTTCTTTCAGCTCAGTCTGTATGAAAGAATCAGAATGAACAGCGCTGTTTTCTTTTAAAGCATACAGTGGGACCTCCATATCCATAGATTCTTTATCCACAGGTTCAATCAACCATGGCTTGAAAATATTAAAAAAAGAAATCCCAAAAGCAAACTTTGATTTTGCCATTATCTATAAGGGATGCCATTTCACAACACCATTGTACACAATAGGACCTGAGTATCCATGAATTTCGGTATCCACGGGGGAGGGGCATGGAACCAAACCCTTGTGGATACCAAGGCCCACTATGCTAACAGCTCTGATAATTAGAGTTGCAATAATATTATCTGGCAGGGTCTGTATGTGTGTGTTGACTTAATTCAATGAATTACAGCCAAAATTATGACAGGCATTGATGATCTTTTTCATATTTTGAGTATACCCCAATTATCAGCACTGTTCCCATCTTTTTCATACGGACTACATGCAAATGAACTTACTGTATTATGGAAGAATTCTTTCTAATATTATTAGCTTTTGTTACAAACAATCTCCCATTCCAAACACACACACACACACACACAAAGAACAATTTGACACCTTCAGTCAGATGTTTGGATGGTTGAATCTGTTCACTATATTAACTTCAGCCATCCACTTTGTTGGCATTGCTCCCTCAAGTGAATGCCAAGTTCTATTTGAAAATAAGGTCTCAGTCCTTACCTACTAGGGCAGATCTGCCAAATTAATAGAACTTACATAAGTGTCAATTTACCAAGTCATCATTGATTCAATGGATTTATGCTGGTTGACATTAATAATAGGATTTAGGATTAAATGTCATAGCAGGTTATTAATATTTTTAAAAATACGTGGACAGACAGTTGGTTTTCATTCTCAAAATTATCTAGGATTATTCACTGATATTTATGACCTGGGAGTTTCTGCTCTTACAGAAGCATAAATGCTGTGTAATATACAGACAGAACAAAAAAGTTACCTTTCAAACTACAATTTCTAGAATACAACCAATTGTCACACTAGCAAGAAGATTCTGGGAGCTGTAATCCAAAAGGTAACTTTTCCAAATGCTGAGTAAAGTGACGTATATTAATCTGTCTAGATTAAATGAAATGCTTAGATGAAAACAGTTATGACATTGTGTAACATTTTGTAGTTGTCCTGACTGAATGGTGCTTGTGACATCATAAACACATCTCATCCCCTCCAGAAAAATTAGTTTTATATTGCTCATGCTTTAAACTAAGTGGTCAAAACAACACCAAAAATAAAGCAAAACAATGGAATATCTAAATCAGGAAAGGGCTAAATGTGGCCTTGGGATTGCATATAAAACTTTAAGCCTGTTTTTGTAGCCTTTTGACTCCTGCAGACCTCCTAGATCACTCCAGCTTCCCAATAAAACTGGTGAATCACTTTATAGTGAATCTTCAACCCTAAAGCTCACTTTATTTAGAGATTGAGATGGGGCAGAAGAACAATGTAGTCTAATGTCAGCCTACACAGAGCTGATAAGTGTGTCTGTCAAATATATTACGGAGGGAAACAAACAGGAAAAAACACAGTGATGCTTAAAGATACACTGGTAAGTCCCCTAGGAATCTAATTCTATAATTATGGATTACAGAACATTAAAGACATACAGCATCAGAAAAAGTATTTTTTCTTCTTTTCCAACATCATTTACTTTGTTTTAATGATTACACCAGTG
The DNA here is from genome assembly GCA_948472985.1 of Iguana delicatissima. Lineage (NCBI taxonomy): Eukaryota > Metazoa > Chordata > Lepidosauria > Squamata > Iguanidae > Iguana > Iguana delicatissima. The sequence goes on from CAOKZL010001026.1 coordinate 147,934, forward strand.
CTTCTGGGTCTACAGAGAACACATTTACAATGTCGTTTATTTTAAGCTGAACAAACAGAACTTTCTGAATTCATTTTACTGATGTTGGCTTGATGGTAGACTCATAAATTCCACTCACATTGAGTCATATGACATGCTTATGACTCTGAAGGAAGACAAATATCCAAAAAGAGCAATGGCAAGTGTGTGCGTGTGTGTGTGAGAGAGAGAGAGAGAAAACTCCTAAATCCCTACCACTAAAGATTATGACTTTAGATACCATCTGAGATCAGTCCTCTAGGTACACTGAATTCTACATCATCATTTAACCATTTTTGCACCATGAGATCCAAGTGAAAGTGCCAGCAGTGTGCATTCCTTCCATACTACAGTGTGACTGTTTCAGAGCTGCAATCTTAACACAAACAAAAGACAATCCCTCACTGAAATTTCCCAAAAATTCAAACAATGCTAGCACACATCTATTGCTTTAAAAATAGCCTGTTTTCTTCTTTCTTCAAGTTGCTTGAAAAACAACAACCCTCCCCTTGCACACACATAGTACAAAAAGTAAGTATCACCGGGGTTTCCCATCACACAGATATTGCAAAGGCAGCAAGAGAGTAAGTTTGTGGTTAACATTCATTGTGGATGGTTTCAAAGAAACACAGTGAAATGTCTTTAACTGTTTGATGACACACACTATTTACAAATCTTTTCCTTACGACAAGCCAAAATCATTCTATGTTCTATAGGGATCTTATAACACGCTTAATGCCATGCATTGACTCACTGCACTGCTATTCAAAATAAATCTGGCATTTGGTGAATTCTCATTGTTTGACTCTCCTAATCCTAAACAATCCTACGGGAATAACAAAAACATGCAAACATTTATGTTTATTTGATTTAAGGCATTTTTATCATAAGCCAACTAACTAATGTAAACCAGGGGCAGCAGCTCTACAAAGCTTATAATTTCTCAATTAGCTTCCAAAGACTTCATAAAAAGCAGAGGTTTGATTTTGAATCGAAATGTTAAAGAAGAGAAAGCAAACTAGGCTTCCCTGGGGAAAGGATTCGCTGGTCTCTGTGCCAATGTAAAGAAGGCCCTGACATTTCTAACTACTCATATGACTGGTTGCAGAAATGACAGTTGAATCAAAGAGAAAAATAGTAAACCGTAACAAATACCCTAAGACTGATGTGTAAATCATTATGCATATGGTTTTGTAAGGTTATCTTTTCCTGGTATTTCTCTCTCATACCGACATCTGATCTCACCCAGTTGCACTGCAGTACGATATATTAAGTGCTATATGGACATATCCTACATATACCAGTGGGGTAGGATTACAGGCAGTTATGTTATTCTGTCTAATGGCCTCTAGAGGATTGATGGGCTAGTGCTGATTTAGGAATCTCCTTTTCCAGTGAATGTGAAGACCACTGTTTCTGCTGCCGTGTTGAGGAAGATTCTTATAACTAGGCTGCTCACAGCAAGGACAATTCTACAAAAGGCTAACATTTACTGAGGCATTAGTATCCTTCCATGAAGCAAAATAACAGACTAGCTGACAGGATAAATTAACAGCAACACAGAACTTAAGAGTCAGTCTACAGCTTAAAGATGACCCACTCACTTACTATTCCACACTAAGGCTTGTTACCAGATGCTATACTGATAATATGAAGTGTGTAAAAGCTAAATAAAAGGAGACGTCCTAGCCTCCCAATCCATGTAATTTGCTTTAAAGCTTAGAAAAGGGGTGTGTGTGTGAAGGATTCTGAGAGGTATAATTTTAAAGAGTGTCTTTCCCACATTTAGTTCTGTTGCAGACTAGCCTGCCAGTCAACTGCCCTGAGGGGAAAAAAGGTAAAAGTTTTAATGCTGTTAATAAATTTTTAAAAATGTCAAAAAGATTGTGAGATAAGGCTATAACTACTGAGGAGGGATAAGGGCATTGCCTCTCAAAATAAGAATTACAGCCACTTCCAAAATGAAATTTTCCTTCTGTCCCCAAATTTCTAGCATTGCAGAGAGTGAGTCATACCTAGAACACTTATACATGTTGTGTTTACATTCCCTTGGCAACTCTCTGTACCTCTTTTTCTCTGGAAGCCTAAATTCTATTTCTAAATGCTCAACTGAAGTTTTAAGAGACTGCAATACTAGAAATCTGGGAAGTGCAATGAAATTCCATTAAGGTAAGAATTCTTATTTGGAGAACAATGCTTTCGTTTTGTCCCCAACCCTCTAGCTACATTTCTTTAAAATGAGACACCAGTTCTACTATACAGAAGCAGCAACTCCCAAACAGCTCTGAGAATGAAAAAACTACATGTCTACTATCCTGAAGTCCCTCTGTAATGCTTCACTAATAGAAGTGTACTCACCTAGACTGTCTGGTTTTTTTTAAGCATTGGATTGTATCTTCTGTTCTCCAACTACAATGATGCTCTCTGTCCTAAATGTGCCACTGTCTACTTTGCTCTCTTTTTCTCTACTGACTTTACTCAGTCTACCACAAAATACATTTCCCCAAAAGCTCATTTCTCATCCTTAGAGACTTTCTACCGTTTCACTCTGCTTGTTGGGAGTTAAGCTGCCAAGAGACTTGGGAGATGGACAAGAGCATAGAGAGTTCTTTTCCCCTGAAGTATCAATCTGATTTCTGCATATGTAAACAATGGCCTTTAAATATTGTTATCAACTACCCAGCAACCTAATGATTTGATGGGGAGAGCAAAAATCTACTGCTGACGTATAGATTCCAGGAGATAACTATCCAAATCAAACATCTTGAATTGACCAATAACAAATAAGAAAAACACATGCTCACAAGAAATCAAGCATGAAGGTAACAACACTGAATCAACAACGTCCAAAACAACTTCAGACAAAACTAGCAACTGATGAGACCTCCCTTGGGAGTATCACTGTCCCACAACATAAGTATGGTTTTGAATGTTGGTCAGTGCTCCACTGATCCTTCACAAATGATGAACACCTTAGAAAATTTTTGGACTACAGGTCCACTGGTCAGAGTGATTGAGAGTGTCTTGGATTTAGTCAAAAAAAAACTTTTTATCTCTTTGAATTCTAGTACTAAAATTTAAGCATTTTTCAAGATGTTTCATTCTGTTGTTTTCCATTATGCCCTCCAAGGATTCCCACAGCTTAATAATCTTGTCACATATCTTGGCAAACCTTCTATCCAATGTTTTCTAGATGGCCATCTGTTCAAAGTTCCCCTTTCATCTCCCTCTCCTCCCATTCTGTGTTGTTGTTCAAGGAAGGGGGCTTATCTAGCATTTTGCCAACACTCCTCTTTGTTTCACTTATGACATTTCATGGGCACTAATGAAAATTGAGGCATTCTTTCATCTGCTCTATTCACAGTTTTACCAAGCATAATGTTATTGTAACCGGCCCCTAAGTAAGACACCATTCTAACTGTGCTCTAGCAGTAATTGTGTAGGCGTGCTGGCACATAATTTAATTTGTTCAAATCAATTTCAGTTGAAGGACACTGGAAAAAGGAAACAATGCATGAGTGTCAGTTGTTAAATTTTATGCAGACAGCTGGGAGAAGAAAAGAATCTAATTTTTAGGGAGGAAACCTTTAACAACCATTGGTCAAAGTGCCAGAGTAGTTGCAATTCTATTACATTTCTCTTGAGTAGAAGAAAAACCTTCCAAGTTACTTTGCTTTAAAATTGTACTGCACTTGTCCCCATTTTCTGTGAAGTCACTGTAACAATCCTTTCTTCCCAGACCTTATAGTAATCAGCCCTAGGCACAGACAACTGAAAAAGATGCTTTTTTTTTCTGTACCACACTGCTTCCATTTCCCTCTTCACAACTCTGCTGTTTCACCTGTGCTCCTTAGCATGGAGATCTGTTCTCGTACTCTGGAAAGTACCTTGAACATTTATGCAACCACAGAAATCATATAAAATAACAAAACCAGATTATCATTTTTATGAGGAATCAGCTCTTCCAGACAATAAATTACATAAAATGGAATGTTTACTCTTTCTACTGCACGTGAAGACTTTCAGGTGACCAGAGCACACCAATGCAATCGCATATCCTGACAAAACTGGCATCATCATCACCATCACCATCGGCATCATTATGGCCATTGTTGTTGTTGTACTCATAATATCTCACCTTTCTCTTGACCATGGGACCCAAGGCAGCTACCAACATTTAATAAATGCAAATTAAAATATTCATAAACTATACGTATAAGATTTAAAAGACCATTTATAAAGCTAAAACATTATGCGTTAAAAATATGAAAATGCATTAAATAAATTTAAAAACAATACCAGCATTAAAGACAGAACTGCACAACATTAAAAGCCTAAACCTGGTCAATTTGGAAAAAAAAACCTGATGATACAAAAATGCTTTTACCTGCCATCAGAAGGAGAGTAAGGATGGGGCCATCCTGGTTTCTTTACAAACAAGCAGAGAAGAGCATGAAGATTTTTATCCTGCAGATGATCATGTTAAACCATAAAAGAATCAAGCACTTTTATGATGCCAAGTTTAGGGCCCAAAGCATAATGTGTTCCCCACTACTCACACAATGTTCCCCACTGTGTAAATAACATACAGCAGGTATCTCTACTGATATTTCATGTACCTCCCATACAATCTTATGCTACAACAGACCTGCTATCTTAAAAGTGTCAGATGATTCCAGTCGTTTCTCCTAACACAGATTATTATAGTTACTCTTCTGGAATTTTGCACAAAGTTTCACATGTGCCACTGACCTTCACATATCATCCCTTCTGCTTTCATTTTAGACTGTATGTGACTTCAAGCTGCCTGTCGACTTAGGGCACCCCATGAATTTCAAAGAGTTTTCTTATGCAAGCAATATTCAGAGATGTTTTTGCCAGTTCCTTCCTCTGAAATATAGCCTACAGCATTAGCCACCATATATTGCATTGTTCAACCTCCAAAACTGAGGTTAATCCTTAACTATGGTTTTTTAAAGCAAGCCAACTTCAAATCCATAGACTGAAGTTGGGAAGATGCATGATTTAAAATGTAGGTTTGTTGGGGGTTGCATCAGAAGATGTGGCTATGAAGATGCAGCTATATCATCACAGCTAGGTCTATCATTGCAGGATCTTGACTGGTATGTATATAACAGAAGACACTATGATCAACATCATGGCAAATATACACTAGTTACAGAAAGGAATTATTTCTTCCAACACAACACATGTACCACAAGGTAACTGCTAAAGTGGCTTTTGTAAGAAGATATTGTGTGTTGACACCTGAGTTTCAGTATGGTTGTCCTGGTAACCAACAGAAAGGTAGGGCAAGCAGAGATTCTAGGTGAGAGGACTACAGTGGGTAATAACAAAAGCTTGTTGAAGGTGGGAGGAAGAGTTAAAAATAATTACTTATAATTCTTATTTGAAGTGGGAACACCTACAGGGGAAATGCGAAAAAGGCCAAGCCCTGTTGAATTACACTGTCTATAGAAAATAGCATTGCTTAAAGGTGCCTTCTGGAGAACACAAATGGATTTTAAATGGTGCATTTGATATATCTTGTACTTACTTCATAGCACTGACCAAGCCTATAATGTTGTGTCTGGAAAATGTCATGGATGCACTTACCAGCCATGTGAAGGAAAATGAAATGTTTATTTTCTCTTATGATTAATACGAGGTGCTTTGATTGTCAAAACAAACCAAGATTCCTCCCCAAAGACGTATCACTTGAATTACCATCAACACAGTCCATAAAAAATATGAATATTGCTAATAATATTTGGTCAAGGGTGATTATTGTGCTTGCCACATTTCAGGATTACAGAATCCTATATTTATTGCCTTAAAATATGCTAGTGGTCTGTTTTTGTCATATCTTGCTCCTGTCTGGAACATTCTCCTTCTTAGAAGTGATTTGAATGTTATATTCAAGATGAGAAATCAATGTGACTTCTACTGAAAAGATCCATAAGCAGAAGTCAGCTGAAATCTAGTACCCTATGTTTGCAATCCAGTAGCATAAGTCCTAAAAAGAATGCAGGCTGATGTCTCTTTCCCTCTGTGTAGAAATGCAGTCCAAGTGATTTGCTTCTGCAGGGGAGCTGTATAAGAGCTCTGCCACTGCTGAACTTCTGAAAGCATAAGGTCTAATGCCAAGAAAGGTCCCATATAAGTCAAGACAGTATCATTGAGAAAGGATTCACTAGTGTCACAGGAGCACATCTACTGGCCACCCCTGGTACTTCCACCTGTTCACAATTGATCGAATTCTGTTATAAACACCGCAGTCTATTTTAAACTCTCTTCTTCACCTATTTGTATAACACATATACAAAAAAAAAATACTGAAATCAGGCATCTTATGGAATGCCATGTCCCCCCACACTTTCTGCTCATTCATTCCCTATTTTTAGAATGTTATTAATTTCTGAGTAGCACACAAGATAAACTACAAAGGATAGGCAGGCTTTTCAGCCAAGCGGCACTCTTGAGTCCATACTGCCAGACCTCCAGATTTCTACTTGCCAAACATGTTATGCACTGACAAACTTGGACATCCTCTTACTTCCTGAGGGTAGATTCCCCCTGGTATTTTCTAGATGATGAAGGAACAATGAAGTCAATCTTATATCATGGTGAACATTTTAACTAAGAATAGTAACACAAGAATGTGCAGAAATTAGAGAGGAAGGGTGAAAGTATAGGGTATTTCATATGAGCCTGCATGTGAACTCCACTCCACTTCCAGTTCCCCTGACACTCAACTGTACAGTGACTGGGCTGTTAGTGATATGAGCTTTTCTGTTATGACATTAAGAAGCTGGAATCTCAAAAGCACACTGCTGCTCTTTTAGATGAGCAGCAAGGATGGCTTTATTTAATAGAGCCTTTCCAAGATACTGGTTTTTGTGAGGACTTTAAAAAAGCTACTGCTTGTAACACACACACACACACATGTATGGGTACACATAAGAGACAGAGAGAGGGAGAAGAGGAAAAAGACAGGAGAGAAAGGGAGAGAGAGGGACAGGGAGAGGTTGAGGGAGAATGGGAGGACAGGTTAATAGAGGACAGAGGGAGATGCGCACAACTTATTGTAAAACAGTCCATCTATTGTTGTGTTCATTTCCACTTGTGTATCCCAGACTGAATTCTGTTGTCATCTGCACTGGGGAGAGGCAATCAATATTACAGGGAGGCCACGCTTCACATCTTATGTCTGTTACAATCAAGGTATACACATGTTAAGATTGGAGAAACCTGTCTTTCTACGAAGCCATAGCATCCTATGTTACTAGTAGATACTAATTCTTCATTTGCACTGTAGGCCAAAGAGAATTATGTCTATCAGACTGCAGGGACTGCTCAAAAGGATCAACCAGCAGCAGAGCATGACAGTTTTACAATCAGCCAGTACAAACACAGAGGTAGCTGCAAAGGACTTTTTTTACAGAGCCTGAATCTGCACAAACGTTCCCAGTCAACTGAACCCAGTTTTCTCCTTATTTTCTACAATTATTGTTGTCTGCGGCAATTAAACCACTACAGGTGTAATAACTGGCTAGGACTGATTAGCTTCCAGGAGGCTGTCTCTAGTTTACACCTGCATATAAATATTGTTCCAACAAGTAATCAAACAGAGCAAGGGAATCCTCGCTAACGTCAACTTCTTTGCCATTTTAACTTAATCCTATTCTGAACCACTCAGGGTTGTGAAGGAGTGGAAAGGCTTGTACGGCACAAAAGCAGTAAAACATCAATGAAGATATCTGTAGGAATTTATGCCTTATCTGTCTTGTTAGCAGCCGAGGCTGTCTTTCAAAAAAGTTCGACTCCCATCTTCCTTCTACTCATTATTGTCATAGCCTATACACATACTCTGTTCTTCTTTAGTGCATTGTATATAAATTACCCAGTGAGTGACAGATCAATTTCACTTTCCTGACAATCACATTCTGCAAATTTTCAGGCTGTTTCCTCTGACCAAAGGTTGATACCAGAGATTGGCTAGGTGGCTCCAGCAAATGAGGGAGCCGCTAGCATGGGTATGACATCTGGGCAGTTCAGATGGACTGCAGTGCTGTGTCTAATAACACAACGCAGCTCAAGAAATGACTTGGGGTGATACCACAGCCAAACCCTTGAGAGATCAGCATCTGACACAGCTTGTAGAAAACTGCACAGATGTTTTCCAGATGACAGAAGTGCCCCCAAGCATCTTTGTTTTCTACCAATCTAAGTGCAAAGTGCAGACGTGCCGCTCATGTCTGTCCAGTAGTTGAAAAGGAACAGAGAAGGCACATGACATTCTGAGCAAAAGCATTTACTGTAGCAACTGTGTGCTGAGACAAGTTTCATGTGTGCAATTAAGCCAGATCTGAATCCTACAAAACATAATAGCATGCATTAACTGAAATCAGCGTTTCACAGAAAAAGTACCCACCCCTCTTTAGGAATCTTCCCCTTTTAACTGGATTCAGATAATGCGGATCTTCATAAATTTTAAGATGTTATTCAAAGGCTTTAGCTGATTGCATAGACTTGCTTCCCATTTACTGTTTAAGGATATTCCTCATTTTCCAAATATATCTTTTTTAAGGATATTCCAAATCTTCAGCTGACAATCAAATCTACAATTTCTACAGGTTGCAATGCAAAGAATCTGCCCCCTACCTGGAATGAGTAATTTAATAACAATTATGGCAAAAATTGTATCACCAATCCTCAATCCACTTAATCAAAAGTATTAAAGCCTTTTTTCCAAATGTTTTAAAAGTCATAGAGATATGGAACTGCTGAAACCTACAGGATGAAATGGAAATAAAGAACATTTTTGTAATTTCTCATTATGATGACAAAGCCATTAGCTCTGGCTTCTTGTTGCATATATTTATGAATAGAGATATCACTACAAATAGAAAAGCTTTCTCCTCTCTCACTGAGATATTAATGTATCTTAATTACTTTTATGGTTCCTCAACAGACAGTTCCAGAAAGCCTACAATTTCTACCTTGAACACAGCTGCAGTCTCTAAATAAGCCCACAATAACATTTTTACCTTTTAATTAACGGAAGAATTAGGACCCCCTGCCAAGATGACTGAGTCTACCTAAAAATAACTTTGTATTAAAAGCTCACTGAAAAACAAGAAAAAAAATTCTATTAAAAATAGTAATAATAATGGATGTCATTACTTTATGAATCAGAAGAACAGCTGTCAATGGTATCAGTAAAAATGCCGCTAAAAATCTTTCTACTTCCCAATGTTCTGCCTTCATCAGTATCTTCATTTGCATAGGATGTCCAATAGTTATGGGAGAATGGAAAAGAATCTATGAGTCTATGAATTCATTATTACACAACAAAATCTGTGTCTTCAATTTTTCTTTTAGCAATTTCATGGACGCATGCATTTTCTGTGTGTGTGTATGTGTTTCTTCAAGTCATATGGTGACCCTAAGGTGAATATATCATAGGGCTTTTTAGCAAGGTTTGTTCAAAGAAGGAGGTACGACTATGTCTTCCTCTGAGGCTGAGAAGGTATAACTTGCTCAAAGTCACCCAGTGGATTCCTATGGCTGAACAAGGATTCGAACCCTGGTATCCAGAATCATAGTCCAATGTGCAAACAACTACACACTAGATAGTGAGTCCTTTAATTTACTTTACTTTTCTTTTTTTAAAATGGGCTTTTCCAAGAAATAATGCCACACCTGCTCTACAGTGAACCATATAGGCTATTTTGTCATCTAACAACTCCATTTCTTCTAATAATTTTAGAGGATTTGGAGAGGTCATCAGGAAACATTTAAGACAGGCCATCAGAACTGAATGAGATAAGAAAAGGCTGGGGAATTCTGGAAATTGAAGTCCAAATAAGTACCTTTTCCAGGCTCTGCATGAATATAACCTATAAAAAGCTCATTTGTCTAATTTTTATAACATTCCTCTTCCAAGTCTCATGAAACAAAATAGGCAAGAAATTATTATAATTAAAATGATGTTTGCACAACTGCTATCAATGGTTGGGTGGTCATTCACTTATAAGCTACATTTGGAAAAACGACTTACGTAAGTCGTTTATCTGCAGGTACATAGAAATATCAGTCTTTGACTCCACAAAACCTTGAGATGTTTCCAGGAATCTCTGAAAATCTATTCCTTCCTTTTTAAATACATAAACTTATGAAAGAACAGAGTGTCTGAGTGGGGTCTTTACACATAGGTAAAGGATTTTGGTACCTACTACTGTGGCTAATTCTTAAAATAAATATTCTTCAGATAAAAAATTGCAAACAGAGATATGAACAGAAAGAGAAGAAAAAAATGAACATAACCCTTGATAATCAAGGCAACAAACATCCCACGTGTCCACAACACACTGAGGTTTGCATAATTCTCACCCCCACCCATGCTAAAAAGGGGAGTTCAGATGGCCTTGCATGCCAATTTTTTAAAAAATAAACCATTGTTTTCAAGTACTTAAATGTCACTTTCCAACGAAAAATAGCCTCTATCACAGTTATTTGTGGGTACTCATTAAGTACAAGAATGTGAAACCACCTCATTATAACAAACCACCTGAGTCTCAACAAGGATAATTTTAAGTCTAAACTGATGGGTAATATAAGAGACTTAAAAAAAGAATCTGGTATGTGGTCCTGGCAAGGTAACTTTTTTTTTTAAGTCTATTGTTAAATAATACTTTTAGGCTGAGACTTTGGGATATTTAATCCTCTCAGGGAGGCTCATGAGATTAACAGTAAAAAAGAACCATTTGACAACATACAAATGCCAAAATTAATAGTAAAAAAAAATGAAAATAATAAAGCAGACATAGCACCCCCTTTCTCCATATTAAAACCAAGCAAACTACTGCACTCAGAACTATCAGCATTCGCGTGACTGTCAACAAGACTACAGTATGTCGCCCATGCACATTACTCAAGAGAATGCCATGGAAAATAAATGAGTATTGATGGTTTTCATGAATGCCAGGAGAGACAGGGCTTGGTAGGCCTGCGTTAGTAATGCATTACAGAAGTTATGGATCCCCTGGTACGGTAAAGGCAAAAATTATGGAGGAGAAGCAATACGCAGCAGGAAGATGATTAATCCTCCATTAACCCAATGCCAATGAGCCAAATTTCTTCTAAAATTGCCCTCGAGACTCTATTTAATCTCACCAAGAAATCTTCAAAAACAAAAAAGAATATCCACCACCATCACCACCACCAATAACAACAACACAGACACAGCAGGGCATTTGCAGGAAATAATAGGTAGGAACAGAAGGGGATCACTATATGTTCCACCAATCTACTCATTCTTTTAGCATTCAGTTACAGTCAGCCCTCCACATTTGCAGGTTTCAGTTATGTGGATTTGATTATTCACAGATTATTTGCTGCCACCTCTGCTGCCTCCCTATGCCATTTTTAACAGGGACTGCAAGCCTCGTGAGACTGAGAAACTATGAACAGGGCTCGTAAGTGGCTATTAAAAATGGTGTGGGGCAGCAGTGGAGGTGGCAGTAAGTCTAACCGGCCACCCACTTCTGCCTTGTGAAGGAACCCTAATGCCTTTAAGGAAGCTATGATGGGTTGAATATGGTGATCATACTTTTTGTGTGTGTTAAATATGGTTTGGGAGGGTCTAGAGGAGGGATGACTGTACAGTCAGTCATCAATATAGGTGAGGTTTTTCCATGTTTTTTCCACCTTCAAGGGGGTTCTGTGCATTTGCGAATGTGGAGGGACGACTGTATCTCAGCAAACACAGGTTTGAGGATCCAAGCTAACTGGTCATTCTGCCCTGAGACGCAAAAATTATTAGTCAGAAAACTTAACATCAGGCAACTGCTTCATGCAAGGCAACTTCTGATGGAAATTTGAAAATGGAATATAGTCTTCCCTCCATATTCACAGGTTTGACCTTCACAAATTCGATTATCTGCAAGGAACATGCTTGCCTCCCCTCCACCATTTTCCTCCTCCCATCCCTTGCATTCTTTACCCCAGGCTTGCCAGGCTTATGTTTAAAATGGACCTTTTTCCTTTTTTGGATAAGCAAAGCCCCCTCCCACTGCTGAAGGCATGGCTTCTCTGCCATATGGTTGCACATTCTCCTGTGCATTGGCTGCTGATTGCTCAGGTGCTCCTTTCCCAAGATGGCTGCAGGAAATAATTAGAACTCCAAAACTCCCCTCTTCCCTGACTGAAGGGAAAGTACCAGTAAGCCTTTCAGGTTGTCTTTTGGCCCCCCGCAACACTGGGCCAAGAGCAAAGGAATGGGACAGGGGAAGCTCCAGAGGGGAATGGGAGGGGAATCCAAGGGGAGAGTTATTTACGGTTTTTCCATTTTTGTGAGGATTCTGTGCCCCAAACCCTCATGAATGAGAAGGGGGTACTGTACTTAAAATGAAGTGTTTAAATTCACACGCACGTAAGCACAAAAGCCCAAGGAGTCTCAGCTTCACAACAAAAACATCAAGTTCAAATATAATACAAATCAAAAAAAGCAAAATAACAGTATCAAAGCAACAAACAATGAGATGTTTCCTGACTGCAGGGAACATAAACCGACTCCAGAGAAGAATGCTGTAAGTAGTTCAAATCATTGAGAAGTTGGTCTTTGGCTACTATACCATCCACTTTTCTGTACTAACAGTCATTTGTTCCTAAAAGCTGCTGGATGACTCGTGTGAAATGAGTTGGACAGGTGAAAGAAAGAAAAACAATGAATGTCACAATTGCCATTAACTGGATCTCCACTTTGCAGTCTATACAGAAGAACAATATAATGCACCAGTCAATGAATGATGCTAGATTCTGTCCCTATTTCCAGGTCAACAGCAAAAAAGAAAAAAAAATGAAATGGGAGTATATCACTTGGATGCACAAAGTTCAGCAGATAACTAAGTGAAAGAAAACAAAAAAGATTCTTGTGGCATCATAAATAACCATGCATATGCTAGAGAATTATTTATGGTAGAAAACTATTTTGTTCAGTATCAAGGGAACCTATTTTTTTTAACCAGCTGTTGATAGAGACATGTTACATAGCCTGTGGGAAGTCTATCTAATAGTGAGGGAACACAGAACCACTGTCCTGAAGGCAATGATTTTGAAGAATTTGACAGGGTAATTATATGGGGATAGCCCAAAGGGCTGGAGAGGCATGAATGAGTCACTTATTCTATCTGTGGTTATCATGCCAGAGATCATGTAGAAGGTTTGAAAGTCTATCCTTATTTCTATCTTTTGAAGTATGCAAGAGTTTTTCCTGAGATGAGCCTATCACAAGGTTTTCTTTGCAAGATTTGTTCAGAAGGGGTTTGTCATTCAGAAGGGGTTTGTTGTCCTTGCCTTCCTTTCAGGCTGAGAGAGTATGACTTGCCCAAGGTCATCCACTGGGTTTCATGGATGAGTGGGGATCTGAACCTTGGTTTCCAGAGTAATAGTACAACAATGAAACCATTGGCTCTCTTGCACAAAAACAACAGCCTGAAAGGGTGGAGAACCATGAATGAATCACTTCTTTAGTCGATGGCATCAAGTCAGGGTTTAGTCTGAAAATCCACCTCTACTTCTAACTTTTGAAACACACAAGAGTCCCCATCCCCATTTCTATGCATAGAAGCCAGCACAGTATAGTGGGTTTGAGCATCGGACTAGGAATCTCCCAGGTACAGAGGAAGGCAATAGCAAACCTTGTAACAAATCTTGCCAAGAAAACCCCATGATGTTTGCCATAAGTCTGAAATGACCTGAAGGCACACCACCACCACAACAACCAGTATGCTTATTAGGCAAGGCTAGTAATGGGGCCACTGTAGCAGAAAAACTAATAACATCAAACTTCAGGAAGTATAAAAATTAACTTTTTTGTAACATGTTACAAAATAAAAATTGTTGCAATTGCATGTAACAAATTGCAATAGCTAACATGGTACGCTGCAGTATTGTTTCTACCTGTCACTGCTTTTTGTAGACTCTATCCATGTCTTCATATTTTACATAAATCTTTCCTACCGAAGATATCTGCTAAATAATGCAATACGTGAAAACAATGTGTCTAAAACCTTTTAGGAAGTAGAGCCCATGGCAGCTTACCACCTTCTCTTCTCTACTACTACCTTTTACATACAATTATGTAATTGTAATTCCCTTCAGTTGCTACAATACTGCATCACAAAAGGTGAGACATATCTGTTACATAAAATGCCAAGTGGTCTTGAAACAATAGTTCCCTTCACAACAACAGAAATAACCAAGATTTGTACCCATTTCTCATTCATTGCTGGGTGTACACAGAGGTTATGATGGACTGTATGGGAGAAAAGTATGGGGCTAGTTCTAAACAAGGTGTCAATATCAAAACTAGTCTGCAGAAGAGATGGTTAAGAGGGGACATGACAGCCATGTTTAAATATTTGAAGAGATGCCATGTTGAGGAGGGAGAGGGCTTGTTTTCTGCTGCTCCAGAGGCCAGGACAAGGAGCAGTGGATTCAAGCTGCAAGAAAGGGGATTCCACCTGAACCTCAGGAAGAACTTCCTGACAGTCAGGGCTGACCGGCAGTGGAATATGCTGCCTTGGAGTGTAGTGGAGTCTCCTTCTTTGGAGGTTTTTAAGCAGAGGCTGGATGGCCATTTGTCGGGAGTGCTTTGAGGGTGTTCCTGCAAGGCAGGAGGTTGGACTGGATGGCCCGTGTGGTCTCTTCCAACTCTACATTCTATGATTCTATGAAATGTATGAAGAATTCACAGTGTGCTACTTCTAGGCCAAGTAGGGACGTGATACCTGGACTTAGCCTATTGTTGTGCAAGAAAACATTGTGTTCAGGACATCTTGCACTTCAAGTGAAATTCCCATCATATTTAATTACTTGTTTGTTGGCTCGAGCTACTGAGAATGCCACAATGGAAGGAAAGGTGTTGATTGCCTATGTAATCATTTGGCTCACATCAAACACCTAACAGTGCAGAGACATGCAGAAAGGAAGGGAAATCAATAGCCTTTTACAATGTATTTTTGTAACCAACATTCTTTGTGCTTTTAAAAAAAGAGAACTGACAGCTCACGTGTATACCAGCTCTTGAGGTAACAACATGTCTGTCAATTAAAAAATCAAACAACAACAACAAAAAAGCTACTTTAATTAGAAACACATCTCTTCCAATCAATTATTGGTATGTAAAAAGTCTTCTTAAGTGCAAAACTGATGTTCTACTGGTTAAATCAGAAACAGTTAATCAGTGAAAACGTGACAGTAATAGTGGTGATTTCAAGACTGATGCAATGGTTCTCATTTATAGAACCCGTTTTAAGTGAGACTACCTTGCAAACTGAAGAGAGCCAGTGTGGTGTAGTGGTTTGAAAGCTGGACCACCACTCTGGAGAACAGGGTTTAAATTCCTACTCAGCCACGGAAATCCATTGGACAAGTCACACTCTCTCAGCCACAGAGGAAAGGAAAGACAAACCCCGTCTAAACAAATGTTGCCAATACAACCCCCTTGACTGGTTCACCATTAACTCAAAAATGATTTGACAGCACACAACAGCGACAACAATCTTGCAGATTACATAAGTTTGGGCACAGTATCTATTCCGTACTATCTCTTGAGTTTTGCTCTGCTGTAGACATTCCAATTACTTTAGATTAGTAATTTTAAAATCTGTCTTTCCATGCCAATCCTTGGGTAAGTTGCTCAGTTACACCCACAATGATAGCAGCAATAATACTGTGTATTTTATAAGGATATCCAAACACAGACATCCTTGGTGCCCAAGTTGACAAGATAATGGAAGGTCTTATTCGTCAATTAGGGCTTTACATTTTGGGAAATCTTTGGACTGGGGAGCATCCTATTAGAAGCATAGACAGGTTGCAGGTAACGCCAAATCGTCCTGAATAAACCTACTTGATCTTTGCTAATGTTAGAATCTGAGCAGGGTCAAGCTTGGTTGGTTACTTGGACGGAAAACTACTACAGAATAACAGACCTCCAGGTAGGACTAGAAAACAATCCTGCCTGAATCCTTGGAGGGACAACAGTGGATATATGGTCTGACTGAAAGTAATGCTTCCCTTCTTCATATTGTTGCTCTCCAAAACTAGGAGAAGGCAAAGATCTGTATTTAGACTCTGCCTGTTTCAACCCCTGGAATCTCCAGCTGCAGTTGAGAAAGATTTCTTGTCTAAAACCCTGAAGGCTTCCTTCCAGAAGCGTAGACCAGGGTGGCCAAATGCACAGGAGCAGAAGCTATTAGATGCTAAATTGACATGAGTGTACCAGTGCACCAGAGGCCACTGTAGGGTGCCACTGTAGTGTAACAGAGGCAACTGGATGTCTCAGCGCACCAGAACTGAGCTCATGTCACTTCTGATCTCCATTTTCAATCCAAAGCTGGCTGAAAAAAAATAGTTTGGTTTGGTTTGGTTTTTTGGACGGGAAGGTAAACTCCGTATGTGTACAGTTTCTGGACAACTTCTTTTAAAATACGTGTGACTAAAGAAGATTGCCAAGGGGTTTGGGGAGTTGCTTGAGTGGGGCTGGGAAGGGGTCACATGTACATTGAAGGCTGAAATTTCACCTTTGTTGGGACAGATTGGGTAATGGTCTGGATTTGGATAATGCAGCTTGCTTTGTGATACACATATCTGTGTGAATCCTTAAGGCAGCTCCTGGAAAACTCTTTCTTTCCAGATAGCATTAGATTTCAGTTCCCATCAGCCTCTAACATTTTGGACATTCTGAGACCTGAAGTCCAAAAATAACTTCTCCAAGCTTAGAGCTCAATGTGATAAACTTCAGGGTGTATCTGGAATATCTGCAAAGCCCTGGATCAGTATGACCCAGAAGATACTTAACTACCCTTAGGCCCTCTAATTATACTGTTTTATAGAGGTTCCACTCAACCATATCACTCTTGAAATAACCATGTAGCAGAAACTGTTCCCCGGCAAATGAACAATCTTTTCACTGACCATGTAGATGATGGAGAGAATATGGATAAATTGACTGCTACATTGTGGTATCATTTTCCTCTTCACATTACTCTATAGTGAGCATCCCTTCAAGGCATGCTACAGAAGCCATAAGGGGCGGGAGTAGCACATCTAAAACATGGCTTTGATTTAGTACATCCTGAAGATACACTGCTAACAACTTTGTGTCCTTTATTCCTGGAAAAATATTAGATAATAAAGTATATATAGAACTGGCTACATTCTACAATAAGGCAAGTATTGTTGGCTTCCGCAGGGGTGCCATATCTTCTTGAATTTTTACTGGCCCGTAGAAGCACCTATGTTTTTAAATATAAAATCCTAAAGTTAATGGCCCAGTCCCATGCCTGTTTACACAAAAGTCCCAGTGAGTTTAACAGGAGTTATTTGCTAAAACTGCAGTCTTGGTGTTATTTTACATTCCTTCCTTAAAATTATTTTTCTTGATTCTTGATTTATGTCCTCATTTAGTGCAAGTACTGGCAGTGTTACAGCTATATTTTCTAAGGCATGAATAATTGAACATTGCCCACTGCAATCATGCACAAAAAAAAAAAATCAGATAAAACAGCAGGATGTGTGAGTTTCCTAAGGACAGAAAAATCAAATTTTATTTTGCTTTGTAAAAGACAAAAGCACTTCAAAACATTTAAGCCACCACTGTGTCATGTCTTTTTCAAATAATGGACTTAATATTTGTTACTAGCAAGATTTTCTTTGAAATTGAAAGTAAAGTAAGCCAATTTATCAGAGTCTCTTTTCTGGCATACTATTTTCTCTGCAGTAATTATTACACTGATTTAGCAGTGAGGTTTATGTTTTCTAATCATTTTGATTCATTTGTTCAGATTGTATAGAACCATAAAATACACTAAAGTGACCGCTTAATGGCATCTTTGAGTTTTTGCAATATCCCACAAATAGAATGCCTGCAGCTATTTACTGTTACACAATTTTCTATGTTCACTTGATCCAATTTGGAAAAGCAAAAATCCAGTCCTATTGTTCTGAGACCTTAGAGCAAAAGTGGGAAACTTGTGGCTCTTTGGATGCTGCAATGCCAATCATCCCTCATCATTGTCTGTGTTGGCTGGAACTAGTGTTATCTAGAAGTATCTGGAATTGATGAGTTTTCCATCCCAGCTTTAAGAGTACAGTCAGCTTTTCCACATTTGCAGGTTTGACTTTCACACATTTGATTATTTGCAAGTTTTTCCAACCCCTGTCTCCCCACCACCTCGGGTGCTTCTTTTCTGGGGGAACCTTCCTTCTTGGTGGCTCTGATTATTCCACTCAGCCCTTTAAAAACCTGCTTCTGGTTCTTCACTTTCTCTACCAGCTGCTGCCTAGCCAGCTAAGAATGGCTCACAGCCCTATTTCTCAGCACCACAAACTCTCTCCCGATGCCACCGCACACCCAAGGAAGGAGATGAGTGAGACAGAGAAA
Source organism: Iguana delicatissima (assembly GCA_948472985.1). Lineage (NCBI taxonomy): Eukaryota > Metazoa > Chordata > Lepidosauria > Squamata > Iguanidae > Iguana > Iguana delicatissima. The sequence continues at coordinate 166,406 of CAOKZL010001026.1, forward strand.
ACATAGGGCCACCATGCTGACACACCTGCATTCCCTCTCCTTTCACTGACCTAGTTTGGACCTTGGGTGCCTATTCTCCCACTCATGACTTGGCTCCTTCCCACAGATATACACACACATATTTGGATATTTGCAATTTTTCCACTTTTGCTAGGGTCCAGCACCCGTAACCTCAGTGGGCATTGACTGTACAAGAAAAGCCCTGATGGATCAAACCAAAGGCCTATCTATTCCAACTTTTCTTTCACACAATGGTTAGCCAATTACACAGAGGATTTCAAGTTCCTTAGCAATTGATACACACAAGCATACTGCCTCTGATACCACTTTAAAGGTTTTCAAAGGCAAAATACCCAATTCCCAACCCATTTTGTCTAATGGAGCACTCAGAGTGTATTTGAAGAATATGCAAAGCACTTCAGAAACTGAAGTTATTCAGCTCCCTTCCAGGTCAAGGAATGCTTCACATATGCAATCGAAATGGAGCTCGCTCTGACATTTAAGTGAATGGATAGCCCCTGTTCAATCTCCCTTCCTCTGTCTCTCCTCTCATTCCTCTTTGGATCAGGGACAAGATAGATCAAGCATAACATGGCAATGTGAAACACAATCTGGATTTATTCTCAAGTAAGTATCTGATATATCAGACTGAGTATTAAACAAAGTAGGTTCTCCAGGCTGAAAATTCTATAGTTCCAAGCTAACCACTAACAAGCACAGCAGCAATACTACTGTCTCGTTCATTTGGTTTTATAAATGAAAGTAAAACACCTAGTCCAGTGCATGATCTGACCTTCTCTTTTATATATGCCTTGTTCATTTCCTCCTTAATTATAGAAAGGATATACAATAAAAATATATCAGAGTCACACAAACCTCTCTCAGTAGTTTACTTTTGTAAGACTTATTGACATTCTTTGGTCAGGACAGGAAATACGTATTGTAAGTACCTCCTCATATAATATTTCCAAAAGAATAGCAGACTTATTAGTAGCAACACAAAGAGTCCTTTAGTATTTTAATGGAAAAAGGTATTATAAAACCAAGGTAAAGTACCTTTCAGTCTCTTTGATTTCAATCAGAAAAGCTGAGATCAATAGAACTTATGGATTGTGCCCTAAGAAACTGATTGTGGCAGCAACTTTTCTGTGGTAGATATCATTGTCTTTCCTGTCTTTTGTGCTTATTTTATTTTGCTTTTTTACACTTTGTCCTCAACTTTAATACAACATCCTGCATCTGTAAAACTGGGTTGTAACCCAAGAAGGCACTGATCACAAAGTTATAAGAAAGAACTCAGAATTCAAGAAGTTTACACTCAGCTTCTCACATTTGAAAGACTTCTTTTGCTTCAACTGTTAGGAATAAATCTAATAGCTAGTCTTAATGAGATTAGTCCCACTGAATGAATAAAATTTACACAACTGTTGACTTACCATAATCTCACTAATTCATTGGGTCTACACTTCCAAACTAAAAACTGGATTTCAGTATGTGACAGCTGTTGCATGCTCATCAGTGGTATATCCACACTACATGAGTCAGACCTCGGTCCCACTAGAATCACTGGGTCTTAAGTAGTCATAGAGGTTGGAAAAGTAACTTTTTGACTATAATTCTAAGAAACCCCAGTTATGCATAGTACTCATGCTGAGTTACTCATACTGAGTTCAAGAGCGTTCAAGCAGAATGAGCAGTTTAATTCTAAATCAAAACCATACCAGTTGTAGGGAATTAGGATTTGACACATGCCTCTTTCGTCAGAAAAAAAAAAACTTTCCTGTAGCTTATCTCAGAGATCAGCCAAAAGAAGAATCAGCCACCAGAATTCCAGTGCTAGTTAAGATCTGCCAACAGAAAAGCCAAAAAGACAGAGTACAAAGGGATAAACTGGCAAAAACAAATAACAGCTATCTAGACCTGCTCCAGTCCAGGGACACACCCACAATAGCAATACACCAGCTGGACTGAAAAGAGTCATCAGTCATTTCTAGCACCCTTGAGCTGGGAGGGTTTCAATTTAGCAAAGTTCACCTAGCATATTTTAGCTCAGCCACTAAGGCCCTTTCCACACCGGGGACGGGGGAACGGGGAGCGCACGCAGGGACGGATCTTACCTGAAAACGGGTTGCTCCGTCCCTGCGGGGAGCGCGCGTTTGCCGCTCCACACGCTGGCGAGTTTCGGCGGCGTTCGGTGGCGCCCAAAATGGCGGCCGGTGACTTCCGGCGGCGCTCCGCCAATCAGGGCAGCACGCCAGCCGGAAGCCCGCCCCCGGGCAGCTCTGCAGGGACATGCTAGTGCGTCCCTGCAGTTTCACACGGGGCGCTGCAACGGGTTAGCGCGCTCGCGTTTCGTAAAAACCACATAAAATGTGGTTTTTAAAAAACGCGCCACGCCACCCCTTGCAGCCGCGCTAGCGCGGTTTGAGGTGTGGAACCTCCACTATTCAAACCGCTCTAGCGCGCTCCACGGTGTGGACGACCTCCGGATGAGGTCACCCTAAGCCGTTTTTTTTACCCCGTGTGGAAAGGGCCTAAGATTGCACTCTAGTTTAGCTTTGATTCAAACCAACACTGGTATTATTGAATGTAATATTTAGTTTTTGGCAGATTTTAATACTGGATTGCAGTCATGATGCTTGAAAATATATCAGTTCAACTAGGGGATTTCTCCTGAATAAATTATGTGCATATGTGGAAAGGGTCCTCCCCTCACTACCATTACAAGCGATATTTCAATCACCTCATATTGTCTTGGAAAGCAAGCATGATGTAGTCATTTAAGTATTGGACTACAACCCTGGAGACCAAGGTTCGATTCCCATTTGGCCATGGAAACCCACTGGGTGACCTTGGGTGTCACACACTCTCAGCCCCAGAAAACCCCACGATAGGTTTGCCTTAAGGTCACCATAAGCCAGAAACAACTTGAAGGCACACAACAACAGCAAATATTATCTTGACTTGGAAGGGGGCATCATACTTATTTTACTGAGTTTGATTTAAGTTTCAATTTGAGTAATTTTCCAGCTATCTTGCAGGTCATTGAATATTTTGATAAAAGCAGCTGCATGTTTGAGCAGTAATAAAATCATCAAAAGATTATTCACAATTCTTCTCCAGGCAATTTTTTTTAAAAAGCCTCCAAGAGATAATGAAATCGTTTGGTACTATATGCACTACTGATGTATATGAGTATAAATCTATATTACACTTAGAATGCAATAATTAACATTTTAGTAGTAAAAACAGTGACTCAACTATAAGATCAAGTAAGAAGATGTTGACTTATTTATCATCAGTGCTTCATACAAGTCAAGCCAGCTACAGGGAATGAACAAAGACACACTGTAAGGCTCAGGCCAGTTGCAGGTGTGCTCAGGCCACTTATATCAACAATTCTACCCACTGTCTACAGTTTACCTATAAATTACTCAACTCATTTAATGACCCAATAGCCAGCTGTTTCTATTCAGGTTGTTGTTGTTATTTTTGCTGCTGTTGCATTTTATTCACAAGCCGAACCATTTTAACTACATTTAGCCACAGGCCATTAATGTGCCTTTAATTCATGAATCTTTAACTCACTAACCTTTTTTTTCTTTTAAACTAGTGCAAGTTAAATAGAACACTGTAAAATTAATTGGGTATGTGTATGTGGACAGAGACCAGCTTTCCTGCCTGTCGTTTTCAGAACACAGTAAAAGAATGGTCATATCCATTGGTGCTGTTGGGCACTGGATTCCAACAACGCCTAGAGCACTACAGGTTTCCTACCTCTGAGCTAGATAACTAGCTTTCTTATGATTTTAGGCAGCCCTCTGCAAAAAGTTTTTTGGGATGATTACATAGTTCTATTCCTTTCAACCACCACGGCTGTCAGCATTTCATTGTCACATCTTAATCTTTGATGTAGTCTATTCAAATACCAAAGACTTTTAATTTGCAAACTTTGCAAACCATTCTGAATTATAGTGTCAGAGCACTCTGGCAGACAATTCTAACTACATTACTCAAAGTAGAAATCCCAGGATTCCACAGGACTTAGATGCTGAATTCAGTTCTTAAAGACATGGTTTATTTGAACTTTCGTAAGTCTTTGGACAAGTCCTCATCAAAAAGTCTTGAGAAAGTTCAGTGCTCATGTGGTAAGAGGAAAGATCCTCATATTGTTAAGAACAGGAAACAAAGAGTAGGAATAAATGGACAGTTCTTTCAGCCCCTCCCGCCCCCAGGATTATCTATTGGGCACCAGTGCTTTTTAAAACTTGTTTATAAACATTCTGAAATGAAGAATGAATTGTGACGGGGCCAGACTGATTGACGACACTAAATTATTTGAGGTGGTAAAAGAAACAAGATTGCAAAGAGCTCTAGAAAACTCTCATCAGACTGTTGGAACTGATATTAAAATGACATATGTGGTTCGGTATAAGAAAACGTAAAGTGATGAACACGGGGGGGGGACACCTCTAAACATACTCTGATGAGGTTTGAGTTGACAGTGATTGACCAGGAAAGAGATCTTGCAGTTGTGGTGAACAGCACAATGAAAACATAATATTGTATATTTCAGCAAAAACTACATACAAAAATGTGTGCATATTTCATGCTAATTTTTTTTTTATCAAACTGATGCCGAAACAACCTGAAAAGATACTTACCTTACAGACATTCCTAAGTGCAATCCCTCTAAATACCTGATTCCGTTTCTTAAGAAATTGTCTGAAGCACAGGGTCACACAAGTTATTTCTTGCATTCACTGAGAAAGTACAACAGTTGAACTATCCCACATAACTTCTATAGTCATGCCACAAGAACCCCTTAGATGTGCATGAATGAATTACAAACCAAGACCTGTTATCAAGCTTCCATAATACAAGACATCCCATAGCTGACAATGGGAAGCTGACTCACTCGTGAGAGCCCTTACTATACAACGTTCTCATCCAGGCATGGCAATGCATTGCTCCCAGTCTGGGATGCATGCCATTGCACAACACTGTTGTGGTCCTGCTGCTGTTGCATTCCCATACACTGCTGTCATGCCCTATATAATTACCAGAAAAAATTCAGTAATGGCACCCTTTCCCACAATGATCCCATCAGCTGTGGCCATGCGGTAAGGGCTGAAGCACTTGATAACACTTCTTTCCACAGTACAGTGCAAGAAGAGGCGGGCAAAGGGACCCATCACTCATGCTATACTATGGAAGAAAAAAGAGTATTCCTAACACTACCCACCCACTGGCAGCCAACCATGTGTGGTGAGGAGCATTCAGGTCCCAATCCCACCCCAGAAATGGCAATGCTGGGATCCCACCAGGACAACATGATATTGATGCATGGTGCGGTAAGGGCCTTGATTAAACGAGATGCACAAGCACTCTTGATGAAGTATCTTTACAAAATATTTGCACAGCACGCACCATCCAAGCTGGTGATTTACAGTCACAGAACTAAGCCAAAACTAAGCCAAATTTAAGAATATTTGTGTGGGTAGGTATTATTTCTGAATTTTACACTGGCTGTTGATAACATTAGTCACTGTAATAAGCATATTCACATTTTCCAAATAAACTATTCTTTGTAATTTTATTCAAAAGAAACATTTTAAATTTAAAATATATTCAATTCTAGAAAAAGCTAGAGTGCCAAAAACCCAAAAACACTCTGAGATAATTATACTAGCAAAATGTACTGTAGATGCAAATTAATTGATAGAGCAAGCAGACTGTCAAGTCTTATCCAGAAAAAGCCAAAAAAACCTACGTAAATATGCCAAATATTTTTAACATAATTTGTTAAATGACACAAAATTAAGCCCCTTCTTTACAGTGTACATTCTGCTAACTGTATGTTATGTCAACAAACAATTTTCTATGCTGTAACAAAACTCACAGCTGTGTTTGTCTGTCTTCATAGTAGATCTGTGAAATGCTTTGTAAAAAGAGTGATTGGAAGACAGCTTTTGAGATAATTCTCTGTAATCATCTGTGTTTTGAACTCCAGTGCTTGAAATGTGCTGAACAAAACATGACTTCAGCAGATATTTTTCAGTTGTTCTTGTTTAAAAGCTAGTGTTATTATATCTGGAATATCTGTAACAAGTTCCAATGATAGCTAACAAGGGATGGAGTGAGGCAGGGAAGGAGGAGAACTCAACTATAGGCTGTCTCAGAGATCTAGGGTGCCCAAAACCAATAATAATAATAATAATAATAATAATAATAATAATAATAATAATAATAATAAATGACACATGCAAAAAGGTGTTCTTTCTCCTGCCAAAAGGTGTGAGGCATAATTTAATTTTTCAAAATTTAACAAGTGCTTGCTTAGTCTTTTTCTGATGACTTAAGTGGGCAATTGAAAGGTGAGAGAATGTGTCGTATTTTTGTGTGATAAGGAAGGAAGGCACACTTCTCCCTGTAGCCATTTGAGAGGGGCTGCAGAAGAAACCGTAAGTATTTGAGCTGGGGAGGGTGGCCTGTGGAAAGGAAGTCTGGAGAGGGAAACTGGCAGCTGGACCCCACACAGCTGCCCACCCTGCTCTACAAAAAAGTAGAGATCTACTGTGTCAGCTTTACATATTATAGAACTCTCACATGAAGTCACTTCTTCATATGAAAATGATTGTATCTCTATTTGTGCTTTGCCTGTACATATAGCAATTTACATAGAAGATAACAGCTAGATTCACTTGCAGGAATTTGGTATATACTATGATCTTCTCAATCTAAATTGCTGCCTGTAGAGGTAAAATAGAAATGCTGGTACACTACAGCCACTTTGCTTCTTGGTACCTGTAAATAAAGCAGTTGATAACATATGTGGAACTATCAGACATTATGATCTATACACACTGGAAGCACGTTTTATGTAATAAGTAAATTTGCAACATAGGCAATTTCCTTTGTGGGATTCAATACGACAGAGAAGAGCTCTTCATGCACTTTCATTCTCTATCACCTTTTGACATTCTTTCTCTTAAATAATACTCAAGTATTTTATGGCGTTTGGCCAGTACGTTATGCCTTTAATTTCCCTCTGACCTCACTGTCTACAACACCACCCTCAGCTATGGATTATGTATATAATGGGGATTTGTGAATTTAACCTTATGCAAGCTGAAAGATGAAAAAAAACAACAACTAAGAATTAAATTACCTGACATCCACTGCAGAAGTAGTCCCAGGGCAGCAGGGGAGGCAGCACCAAAGCTCGGAAACCTTGCAAAGTGTGCATCTCCTCATAGGCAGGGCATCAAGAAGAAAGGTTGCCACTCTCTAGTCTCAAAAACTGCGAGGCAGGTACGAGCTTTGGCAGACGCCAGCAGGAGGGGTGATACTGCTGCCCTCAATAGTCCCAGAGTGGCCAGCGGTTCCTGGTCAAAGCTCTACACCCTCCTGCTGTTGGCAGTGGGGGTCCCAATCCTGCTTGCTCATTTGCAAATGAACAACCAGGATTGGCACCAACATCCTCAACCAATCCTTAGGCAGCAAGCAATCAACAACTGCAGAGTGGCAGAGTTTCAGCCAGGAGCTGCCGGTCACCCTGGGAATGTTGAGAGTGTTGGTGCTGATCTTGGTCACCCATTTGCGAGGAAGGATTGGGACTAGGATCGGGAGTGCCTCCACTACCAACAATTGCAGGGTGCTTCAGCCAGGGATTGTTTCAGGGTGTTACTGATCCTGCTAGCTCATTTGCAAACAAGTGAGCAGGATCAGCACTGCCCCTGCTGCCAACAACGGCAGGGTAGCAAGGAACTTTGGCCAAGGGATGCTGGCTGCCCCGGAGCTTCAGCAGGAACACGGCAAAGGCAACTGGCACATTTCTGCTGCAGCCACAGCTTGTTGCCATCTCAACTGCTGGCCTCTGCCATTTTTTCATATGGACTTGATAAGGAGTAATTTTTAGTATTTGCAAGGATTCCTGGAACCAATCCTTTGAAAATACAGTGTGCCCACTATACACACCTGGAATTCTGAATTATACTTCATGCATTTGATGAAGTGGGTTATAGTCCACATAGCTAATGCTATCCTCAATTTACTAGTCTTTCAAGTGCCAAGGACCATTTGTGGTTTACAGAGCCTAGAAAAGATATGGAGACTAAATGTGGAAGATTCTTGGAGTTTCAGACTAGTAAAGATGATTATTACTGATGATGTGAACAGTCCAATCTGTAATATATAGTGGCCCACAATTACCCTTCAAAGAAGGGACTATGTAAAAATATTAACCAGAAAAAAGATATTCAAGATGTCAGCTGAGATCACAATAACTATCCAACAAAGTAATGTAAATTTCTATCATTATGGTCCGACAGCTACAATTTGTAAAACTTGCTGGACATCAAACAGCTTCAGTTCACTGTATTCAGAGATGGAGGAACTCAAATATGGCAACAGAGTATTGAGAGGTTCTCTCTCACTGGCTTTAACAGAACATTAAATACTGACCTGCCAGTTTATGTGCTACCCTTTATGCTATACATATAGTAAAGGTTTAGCTTTGACACTTCAATGTGCTGTATTTGAAGCAGAATACAATCCCGACAAAAAGCTCACCAATTAGGGAAATCAACTGAAGCCCACATAGCTGGAGCTGCAATTTGCTATCATTTATTCTAGCGTTTACTACTAATGCCAGACAATGCCTGTTCTGCCACACTAGACACACTGCATACAAAAGCCTTCTAATTTTATATGGAGATGTTACCATAGATAGACTTCTGTAAGTATTCTGCTCTGTTCCCCCGCTCCCTGAAGTTTCACTTCTACCTGACAGGGCCAATTTGTCCATGGCTCTGGTAAAATTTATCTTCATCCGCCCCATCCCACCTCTCCTACCTTTTCCTCATTCTTGTTTCATGCCCAAGTAGCAAAAAGGTAGATCACAGGAAGCTGCCTTATAAAGTCAAACTATAGCTCCATCTTGCTCAGTACGGTCTATACTATACCAAGATTAAGCTACTTGATTCCTTTTAGAATCAAATAATATTTTACAATAGGCCACATTCCCTCTCAAAGTGGTGACAGGAAGTGACACAATGCCATTTGGAGAGGGAATTAAGAGAAAATAGAAGTTTGGGAGGTGGTCTATGGGAGGGTCTGGAGGGGGAACTGGCTCCTGGCCCCCATAAAGTTCCCCATCCCTGCACTAACACACAAGAAACATTCATGTATTTTAGAAATATAACATACTATCCAACTGTCATCTGATTTTGTTTTAAGATGAACAGAGGTCAGTGGTGTTTATGCTTATGATATGTGGTTGAAGTGAAGCTGTACACATAGCCACAGATGATATTCCAGTTTCAAAAGAAACTGCTTGAAAAAAAGTGAATTAATCCCAGAAAGAGCTTGAGAAAATCAATTCCAACAGAGCACCATATGAGTTTCTTTTAACATTTTTGCAGCATAATAGATTACATTCTCTCTTATAATTCACAAAAATCCCCTCTCATCCAAACAGACTACAGCATTGCTAGATGCAGATGGTATTTCTCAGCTGGAAGGATCAACAGTTCTCTTTGTGCAAAGGCAGACTCTCACAGAGAGGGGGAAATGTATACCATTTAACATGCATCAACAAGGAATGGTTAAACTAATCACTTTTAACGGCTGTATAACCACAATGCCAGCCCCAGGTTGCCACAGCCTAATGCTATGACTTTGATCTGGTGAGGATTTAAGTTACAGGCTGGTTTGAAATTGCTCCACACATGTATACTATTGTCATTATTTTCATCCTGACATGGCGCTGTAAATATAAGGCACATTAATTGGCACTCTCTACAGCTGTGTTTGCTTTCAGTATGGCCTCCTGTCTTGCACTCATAGTGCTGACTTTTGAATCTGCCACCATGTTAAAGAAAGAGGAATTGCTTTATAACATTTCAACAAAGAATGGCTAGACGGTGGTGGTGAGCTGGGGTCCACTAGAATTGTACATATATAGCTCTCCTTGTTTTTCCTATCAAGCCCTCCTCCATCTGGAAAGGAATTTCTGTGGAAGAACACATAGCTCTTCCTGTGCTCTAACCAGGCTTGCCTAGCTTGCCCCCTTTCCCTTTACACTTGCCATCTTTAGAAAGAGAGCAGGATACAAATATTTAAATAAATAAACAGACAAACAATCGTCCTGAAATGGGCAAATAACCTTGTGTGCCTTCTTAAAAAGAAAGAAAGGAAAGGAAAGGAAAGGAAAGGAAAGGAAAGGAAAGGAAAGGAAAGAAAAGAAAAGAAAAGAAAAGAAAAGAAAAGAAAAGAAAAGAAAAGAAATAATAAAATTTGTACACTGCTTTCCTCTGCCAAACAAAATGCACAAAGTGCCCAACAATAATGTTGCAGCACAATTAAGGCATCACGCTCTGTTCCTACTCTTGCATTCTTGTATTTGCTATTACAAACCTGTTATCAAAAATGACACCTGATTCTTTCCCCAGAGCTCTACATTGCCAACTTGTCCCCTATTTCGATCTGCCCCCTGCTCATTAAAACACAGCCTGTATACACCGTGCACAGACTGCTACCAGGAGAACTTATTCCTGCCATAATAGGTGACAGGATGATCAATCATAAGCTGAGGACAGCTACCAAATACCAAATACATGTAGTGGAGGTATCACCTCCACTACATGTATTAAGCAGTCTGGATCATCTGCAAGTGTTTAAATTTGAATGACATTTTAAGCTTTTATTTCCAAAATACCAATAATTATGAAACCATCAGATATATCAGCACACAGTTTGACTCAACAACAACAAATCCCAAACCTACCCCTGGAAAGGGAAGGTGCCTGGAAACTCATAATACCTTTCTCAAAACCAGCTAAGAGAATTATTCAAAATAGCCTGCAGCAAAACTTGGAAAGAATGCATGTGCCATCATTCCTATTAAATATAATTCAAAAAGCTGCCATTCTTCAGAGTGGCTGCTTAGCCAGGAAATGACTGATGATGTGAGGAAGGTGATATTATACCCCTGTTAGGATTAAATACTGGGTGTACTGAGAAGACACAGAAAAACAATACTATTAATAACAACAACAGTTCACATCTGCACAGTACATTTCATAGCACTTCTTCACATGTTCAGTCACAAGTTCAGCACTCCTTATAATTGTCATGTAACACGGGCCCATATCCATATAATTCAGTGTCATAAACCGGACTGAGTTAAGAGAATAGCTGTTCGCCTAAGTAACCTAATCACTCCTGAAGCAAGATCTGAGCCCGTTAGAGTAGTTCTCAAAGACATTATAGCTCCCATGCTGAACCAGCTCCAACCAGCAACATCAGTGTGTAAAGTCAACATGGATGCTACCTTCCCAGGTAAGAGAATTAGACTATTAAATATTTAACTCCCTCTTCCTTTAAAGAAAATCATACTGATATTGGAAATTAAAGTGGTTTTGGAATAAGAGTTTTACAACAAACACAGGAACAAACGAAAAGCAATTTAAATGAATCCATATGCACACAGCTGCATAATTTTACAACCGGATAATCAAGAGGAAGTGGTAGACTTCATTCGACTTCTTTTAATAAAAAAAGTGCCTAAAATAGATTAAAACAATCACTTTTCCATTTTTTTCATTTTTATATTCAGTTTTTATTATAAATTAAATTGCCCCTCAGCCATTATCATCAATTAAATTCCACCACTCATGTTTATTATTATATTTATCTTTATGTATAAACGAAACTTAAATGTATTTAAATTGACTTTAATATGATATTCAGTATAAATACTAACTACTAAATCTGATAATAACTGCAGTCATTTAATGTTGTTCCTTACCCCATGGATTACAGAGTGACTTTAGCAATTTGCCACCTAATTTTGGCAATAAACTGCAATGCGAAGGATTTTTTGAGAAGTTTGGGAAGTGCTGGAAGGCAATGGGGGACATTAAAAATAGCTGGGAGTACACATTTTCCTTGGCATGCATTTTGCCCGACCTGAACTATAATCATGTAATCATATAATCTACCTTCTTAAAAAAAAACCAAGAAGGTATTTTAATTCAAACATACACAGTTTCACCAATTAAATTAAATCAAGGTAACAGGAACTGTGTAATTAATTCCATGTGGTCAATAAGGTTCAGGGCTTATATTTTTCAACAATAGTTCCCTATAATGCTTTAAAATATGTTTTCTTGAATGACAAGAAAACTGCTGTAATTAATAAGAAAGGAAGATATGCTTAGAGAGCACTTAGCTGATAAGCAGTATAGAAATACACATGCTATTGCTATATTACAAGGTCCATAGAAGTAATTTGACTTGTGAAAAACAGTTTTATTTATTTATTTATTCATTCATTCATTCATTCAACCTCTATCCTAACCTTCCCAAAATGCACATTGGGCTGTCTTCTTCTCCCCGTTATTCCCAGACAGAGACTGGTTCAAGCAAGATCACCTACTGGATTTCACAGTTCTATGAGGAGTGAAACATGCAATGAAAAGCTACTGCAATGCTCTAACCACCATGTAGCACTGGATATCTCCGTCTAGTTAATTCCATGACCTCTTGATCTTGGCCTTATTTTTATAATATGCTATCTGCCTTTGACTGCAAAAGAAAATGAGAATATTATACTCCAATAATGCTAAAGAGAATTATAGCATTAATGCTATAAAGGTAAAGGGTACCACCTACCTAACCACAGACCAACACAGAGTTAAAAGCATACTCTCTCAACTCAATTTTGGACTGTGGCCCCAGTTATTTATTTTATTTTATCTTTGTAAAAGCAAACTCCACCCAGATGTCTGAAAATGCACATCTGTTAGGAATTGTACCATAAAGCCAATTTTCTGTTCTGAAAACATATTGCTTCAATAACAACTAAAGGTTGCTACCTAACTATAAGTCACACACACTATATTGCCAAAGTAAATTGAAAGCAGCAGCTATGGAGGAAACAGAACATCAGGGGACTAACTGGCATCAACAATGAAGAAAATCTTTGCTTCTGTGTCTGTACGAAAGGCCAAGTAAATAACAGTCATAGATGCATAGGCATGGACACTATGTTATTATGCTGAACATGGTGTAAAACATATTTGTGTTCTGTATTTCTCAGCAGTGCCAAAAGCATATTTAACATTTATGGCAATGTGCTTAGTTCACTACAGCCATTTCCATTCACCCAGTAAAAATGACACAAGGTTTATAATTCACATTATGTGGCCACATGTTGAAGGCATAAAGGCCCACAAAACATCTGCACAATGAACCCACTGCTGGTACAAGTAAGCTGCACTATAGTCCTAAATTCAGCCCATTCTGCTGCTGCTGCTGCTTTTTTGGAGGTAGGCTGGTTAATATAGCAATTAATATGTAATTGTTATTATGTGCAGACATCCTGAAATATTCAAGTATGACAAATAAGTTTATAGATAAGCAATTTGCCTTTTTTCCCTTTGAAATCATAAGGCCATGATCCTTATGATTTCAAAGGGAAAAAAGGCAAATTTATATCCCGCTCTTCTCCCAACAAGTAGCTTAAAGCAGTTTACAACCAGATTAAAGCAAGATACCACTAAAAACCTGATGCAATGTCAAAAAGAATTAAATTAGCTTTCAGGTATAAATGCCCTTACCTTAAAGCACTATAGAATCACTTGAGAGACATAACAATAAAGATAAAGCCAGAAAACACAAGCCCCTTTTTGCAGCCACCAAGAAATCCCTTTCATGTAATCTCATCAGACAGACCTGTGAAGATGGTGAGATCATGAGAATGCATTCCCACAAGGACCTTTAGACTCTCATAGGGAGAAATGGACTTTCAGATACAGGCATACTTCAGTTAGCGAAGTTGATTTGTTCCTGAGTATGACTTCTTTACCAGAAAATCTGGTATCGGAAGCACAAATGAGACTGAAAGAACAGGGACAAGTTACTATACCACTAAAAAAAGGAGGGGGCAGTTCAACAAGTTTCAGCAAATTTTGTATTCACAACTAACAATGCATGACATGAAACCACCAGATCACAGAAACCTCATATAAGCAAATAAAAGCATGTTGAACCTTCCACAGATCACTTGAAAATTTCTTCCAAAATGCATCCAGGGTGAATTTCTTTTCCTTTCACCAACCACCACTTTCTTATGATTTCCATTTTGGTGGACAGTCTTATGGATCTATGTTTTTTGAACACACTGAGAGGGTAGTTTATCTGTTCTCCCCCTTTCTATCTGTTCTGCTGTCCATATATGTTCAGCAAGGGATTGTGGAGGCAGCTGCTGTTTATCTTGCCTATTATAGACAGGTGCACACACATGGCTACAGCAGGATCAGCTAGAGTATTATTCTCGTTCTTTCCCAGACTAATTTTTATTGCATTGTTTACTTCAGGCACACTGCTGCAACCTGGAGCCTATGTTTATTGAGTCCTCTTCGCCACCCTCTCAGTGCTGATGACACTACAAACTTCCAGCTAGACATTATGAGGAAGACAATAGGTGCTGGACAGGCATAAAAAGACTCCATAAAAAGATTTTTTTTTCAGAAGCTTTGTTCATTGAGGTGTTCTGGACCTAAGCTGCATAGGGCCTTTTAGGTCATAACCAGCACTCTGAATTGTGCCCAGAAACAAACTGGTAGCTAGTGAAGCTGTTTCTACAAGAGAGTCATATGTTCCCTGTAAACAGCATTCATTAGCACTCTGAGTACAGAATTTTGGACCTGCTGAACTTTCCAAAAAGTTTCCAAAGTAGGGCGCATTAAACTAACCCAAAAAGGATGAAATCAAAGCGTGTGTCACTGTAGCCAGTAACATCTCCAGGAACATTAAACATTATTAAATCCTATGCAATGCACTAATCCTATGCAGATTTACCAGGAAGCAATCTGATTTAACACAATGGATCCTGCCTCTTAATAAACTTAAACATGATTGTTCATTATTTCAATGGGAAAGTTTTAGGCACAGACAAAAAACTATGGGACCTTTAAGTGCTAAAGCTAAACTGCACACTCTGACAAATACGCAGCCGAAGTACGAATGGGAAAGATGCTTCAATATTTCTCATCATCAAGAAATGTTAACTTGATAACCGAGTTTACAAGGAGAGCTTATTAGTCTGTTTTTGTATAAAAAAGGAAGGAGGGGCATAGGAATCAAGTGCCCAGTTGACTGAATAAATGAAAATTGTTCTGGATGCATATGTAGATGAAGTGAAGCTTCATGAAGGACTGTCTTCAAAGATTCTGTATACTCCTTTGGCTTAGGGATGCAGTTCACTGCTAATCTCATACTAGTAACATGAGATATTAATTGCTATTTGGGGCTAGTGAGGTAATTAAATAATGAGAATGATTTTTGTGCTCATTGTGCAACTGCACCAAACTACAATAGTTCTGATAGTTATTTAAAAATAAATATTAATCAATCAGCTAGCTCATCTGTGCTGGCTGTGTCAGTGTCTATATTTTTCTTTAGAAAGAGAAAAGACAGAGACTGTTTTGTATATATGTGCAAATCACAGAAACTTTCTAAAAGCAAAGTGCAAATTATCTTAGTCTCACACTATAGGCAAGAACTCTCCTGGAGCTACCAGGGCTATCATACTTTTGTGCAACTGCAAAACATGTGCAAAAGTCTTCCTTACTAGGCTAGGTTTCCTCACCAGAAGAGCAGGAAACACCTTACCATCTCACAGAAAAGAACAAAAATTATTCAATATTTTGTTTTCATGCACCAGCATGAGCCCAGCAACAACTTACATCCCTAAGCCAAAGAAGCATACAGAATCTTAAAAGACAGTCTTTTGTGATGCCTCACATATACTAACAAAACAGTGTTTGGTTATCTAGTCTCTATTGCCGAGTGTTACATACATGTGCATTTATTGAATAAACAGACAATAGTTTTTGCTTTCCAAAGAGCTGAAGGTAGTTGTCATTCTCCTTTGCATCCATACTCACCCCACTAACAAACTCAGTTCACAGGTTTTGCAGGTTTGCATTGATTTTCAAAAAGACTCTAGAATATCTGCTTGGCCAGTCAGATTTTGGACATATCATGAGATAACATGATCCACTAGAAAATATGATAATGCTTAGTAAAGAGGAAGGCTGTAAGAAAAGTGAAAGACTGCATTACAGGTGGATTAGTTCAATCAAGGAAGTCATGGCCGAGTTTGCAAGACTTGGGCAGGGCAGTGATCAGCAGAAATGTTGGAGCTCTCTCATTTATTAGGGTCATCATAAGTCAATGTTGATGGCAATTAAGAACACCACAGAAAAACAAAAAGAATCATAGCATCCTTAACCCCTGCTGGTCTCTGTTTTAAGGTCTACTGGCTAAGAGAAAAAAATACATTGCTTGTCTTTACTAACTACACCATTTCTGGAATCCAGTATATATACATCTCCCATAGCAGAACTTCTGAGTAGCCATGCTTGTGGGAGACTTCTGGGATCTGTAATCTCAATAAGTAACTTATCCAAGACGTCATGATGCTTGGTCTTCTCCTTAAATACAGAAAAGAGGGCTTAAATAATCCAAGCACCTGTCAATATGTCACACCAGACTCAGCACCCAGTTCTGGTGGACATAAGCAACAAAGTACTCGTGGATCCCCTTTGGTACTATGTCTTCCTACTCTTACTCCTGAGAAAATATAAACAAGATTGCATTGTGAAGCTGCAGCCTTAAGCAGATTTTCCTGGGAGCAAGAACCACATGTTGGACATCCAAAGGATTATAACGGCAGGCCCTATTCACACAGCATTATCCTTTCTATTCCCAGAGCTATAAAAATGCCCCCTATCTAGAAATATGCTTAGATGCAGAGAAGTAATATGCCAAAAAGATTCTTCTTGACATGCTGTATTTCTAAATGTAGAGAAGCTCTTGCATTTCTCTTTTTGTTCTTTTTGGATTTGGGGGATTGAGAGGATATTCTACTTAGTCCAGACTGCAGTAACATATAGCTTTTAATAGCAGATGGAAAACTCTTAAAGTAAATTTCTACCACTGCTGTATTAAAAATGCTTTTTCTTTTCCTTTGAAGGAGAACGTATGTGTCTCTATTCTCCTCTCCGTTATGATATCTGGCAGAGATTTCAGATTCACAAGTGGAATATTTGCTAATTATGATGTTTAATATCACTTGATTAAGACTTCAGTTCATATTATTCATACAATGCACATTCTGGAATGGAATTACAAACACTCCAATATATTACAGGCAAAACCCAGGACACATGTGTCCAAGCAACATCAGCGCATGGTTGGAAGTTCTTCTAGCAGCACAGTGAAGGAAGGCTGGGAAAATACAGAATTGTCCTTGTCCCTCTTGTCCTCTGTCTGGCTTGAAGCTTTTTTAGCAGCATAATAAAGGAAGGCTGGAAATATACATAATTTCAATGTCTGGTTTCAGCAGCACGTCTGCAGTAAATAATGCAACAAAGCTTGAGCTGAGTAAGAACCAGATTCTGCCCTGGCTAATCCTACTGCAGCTGTAAGCCTGCCTACAAAAGGCAAGATAAACAGCAGTGGCTTCCGTAAGCCCTTACTGAGTAGGCACGAACAGCAAAAGATAGACAAAATGGGAAAGCTGATAAGCCTGCCTCACCAGCTACATCCAGCATGCTAAAAAGCATTAAAACAGAAATTGGCCATTAAAATAGAAATGGCAATTCCCTCAATCCATTTTGGAAGTAGCATCCAGGCGCCCTCTAGAAAGTTCAAAATGTTTTTGTTTACTTGTGCAAGGTTTACGTAAGCTACGTGGATGTTATTTCGCACACATACACATTTTAGATAATCAATTTGCTGAAATAAACTGTTTCAAACTTCCTTTGTGGAGCAAAAAACTACTCTTATATTCCTTCTATGTTATTTTTGCTCTAGTACCAATTTTTCTGCTAAAGAAGAAATGCCCAGAACACCTCTGTTTCATTAGCTAAGGCATATCTGTATTACTGTAAGGGTAGGTTTTTAAAAGAGAAAGTTTTTAAAGATTGGGCTAAGGCAGTGGTTCTCAACCTGTGGGTCCCCAGATGTTTCTAGACTTCAGCTCCCAGAAGCCCTGAGCATTGACCATAGTGGCTGGCACTTCTGGGAGCTGAAGTCCACAAACATCTGGGGACCCACAGGTTGAGAACCACTGGGCTAAGGGGTGCTATATTGTTTTAAACTGAACTTCTTTTTAATACCTTTTTATCTTTTTAAAATTGCATTTTATTCTTTTAACTTGAGGTCAGAATTGTTTTAATCCTGTGAATAGCTTAATTCTATTTCAATGGTCACTTTTTGCATGTTTAAAGTTATTGTTTTAAATTATAAGCTGCTTTTTGGGAGGAAAGCATGGTACAAACAAACAAATAAATTAAAAAAAAACTTCATTAACTATTTTGGAGGGCAATATCAATTGCTCAAGCTACTGGTTTTACATTCTGCCGCAGACTGCTTCTTAATGCAGAGGAGAATAATTAGCTGTCTCTAAAACAAGCACAGGCAACTGGCTGTTGGTTATGCACTCCTTCAACCTTCAGAGATGATACCTGGGAAAAGGTGTAGCCCCAGGCATTCTTTGCAGCAGTTAATCCAAAGTGAGGTATTCAGGGAACATTAGAATTAGCAGAAGCCCCCACCCCCATCCCAATGATCAGTGATGTAGACTGACTCAGACTCAAGTTGTTTTCGTGACTCAACTTGGATTCAATTCAGGAAAAAAATGACACACTGACTTGACTCAACTTGTATATTTTTAGAGACTAACTTACTGCCCTTGGTTCAGTAACATAACACATTCATCCAGAAACTTCATGACTTTGAACAATGCTTCCATTTCTTTTTGCCTACTGGTGATGTGATGACTGTCTCAAGCCTGAAGCATGGGCACATATTTTTGGAGAGGAACAGCAAACGTATTGGGCAACAGGCTTGAGATGGGGTTGAGGTCTGCTTGGCAGCCTGTCCCTGCTGCATATTGGAGGAGCCTTCTAAAACTTTTCCTAGTAGCCGAAAGCAAGACTTGCCCCTAGAGCACAGGGCACATTTCTCAGAGGGGAAAAGTGTTAGGCAACAGGATTGAGGAGGAAGGAGCCTACCTTTTGAAGCTTCAATAATGGAGAATAAGAAGGATCCTGTTCCCTGCTTTCAAAAAGCCTCCAGCCTGGGAAATGGGAAGTAAGAATGTTCCCTATTCCCCACTTCAGAAGCTACAGACTCTTTTGTGTCCATCGATACAAAAGCCTCCAGCTTGAGGAATAAGGAGTAGGAAGGATTCCATTCCCTACTTTTGAAGCTGCATGCCACTGTCCCTATCCCATACACCCCACCACCGCCTTTTTTTTTTCTGTTAATGTTGGCTCCCACAGTTGAGACTTGACTTGAAACTATCTTGCAAGGACTTGAGACTTGAAGGTAGAGACTTCAGACTTGATTTGAGACTTGGAGTAAAAGACTTAAATACATCATTGCTAATGATCCAGTAACCACCCCATAATGCTGTCCAATCATACAAGGCCTGTGTTAGGTAGTTCCAAGGAGCTGTAATTCCCACCTCCTCAAAGTCAACCCAATCCAATGCGAGGTCAATCCAATTTGAGAAGAAGTAAATCATTCACAATCACCGCCAAAGCTGCCCTTCATGGCAACTTGACCTTTATCACTAGCACACGTTTTGAAATAAGACAAAAATCAGTTATTCTTGGAGATAAAATGCAGGATGCACAGAATCAAGCAAAGCTACCTAGAGTGAAAATAATCAGATCTGAATCTAACACTTGCTTTGGAAGAAAGTACGCATATAAAGGAATCTTCTCCTTCTCCTTGCACTATATGCATATTAGATATATGCACTTAGAAACAACCAAGACAACTTACAAGAACAGGCAAACAATTTAATTGAAATATCCTATTTCTTAAAAACTGATATTAAAGAAATAAACAAAAATAAGGATATTGATCATGTAGTTGTATGCAACCTTAATCAATCCAGCAATGAATATGTAATAGCTGTTCAAGATAATTCATCACTTATTATTTCCCTAATCTATTTCTATTTTAAATCCTATTAATTACCAATATCTGACAAACAGGATAACTCTACTTACTCTGCTAAAAATCCAAGATATCTCATCTAGAGCATAATCAGTTGAAAAGATACTAGTCAGTAGCTTTTCCTTGTCCAACCCAAGAGAAAGCAACAATAGCAGTCACGAGAGCAAACCCAATGGATAGGACACATTATATGAAACTAATCAAGGCGTTCTTGGATACTACGTACACTGGGATAAACCATTCATATATATGCAAACAAACTACAGTAAATGCTTCTTATATGCTTTTGTCTAATCACAAGGATGGCCATCTGAAAAAAGAACAGGCTTTCTGTACCTTTAATATATGCGGGGGCAGCCAAAATTTCATCCTATGTAGTTTGTCATGCAAGCTGCACCTACTGAAATTCCTTCTCCTACATAAACAAAGGTACGAGAGTCTTATTTCTTTTATGTGGCCCCCTCACTCTGAAGAAATACGGAGCAGGAACATGAGAATCCACAATCCATCCATATTGTTTGGCACTGGAGTTGTTCCTTGCGGAATACAATATACTGCAAAATGTGATTAAGTATACTTTCATCAGCCATCATATGCCTTTTTGTTCCTTTGCACTAATTCTATAGGAATATTCTTCTCATAAGTGATTATACAAAATCCACATATAATTCACCAAGTTGAAATAGCTTAATTCTAAATGTGTGTGTTAAAAAACCAATTTATGAGTGACAATGGCCCACAGGAAAAGCACTAACTCCCCATATCCTCCATCTGTGTTTGAATGAACACCAGATGCACACACTAATGTGAAAATCATCGATTACAAAAGCAGAGAACATGCTAATAGCATGTTAATACTTTCCACATATAAAAGGCACACAATGACCCAAATTCTTTTGTTAGTTCTGACTACAGTAGACTTATTGAATCAGTGGGATTTTACTGTGTGTTGACTCACCATTCAAAAATTGATTATGTGGGTCTACTGTAGTTGGAAGTAACCAACAGGATGTCAGTAATTACACGGATGGATTATTTATTTATTTTCCTGCCTTTTTACCAGCCTGGGATTCAAGGTACCCTACAACCATTTACAAACACAGTACAACTAAAAAACTATTGATATAAAAGTTAAAACACAAGTGAACCAGAGTTCTCTTTATAAACACAAGCTAAAAGCAGTTTTAAAAACATATAATAAACATAACAAAATAGAAATACTACACCACCATTAAAAGCTCCATCTACTATGATGAATTAAAAGCGAAATACCTCCACAAAAATTTTTATGTTATTTTTATGTAAAATGTGGTTTTACCTGAACAACCTGCAGAACAACACCAGGAAGAGACTGGATCTCCCAAGAGAAGGAGTTCCAGAACTTGGGAGCACCTATCAGAAAGGCTCTCTTCCATGTCCTCAGCAGACATTCTTGTGGAACACATGAGACCAAGAGAAAGACCTCCCCTGAAGACCTTAGAGCTCAGGTGAGCTAATATAGGGAGACATAGTCTTTCTGACAGT
The DNA here is from genome assembly GCA_948472985.1 of Iguana delicatissima. NCBI lineage: Eukaryota > Metazoa > Chordata > Lepidosauria > Squamata > Iguanidae > Iguana > Iguana delicatissima. Next base: position 187,976 of record CAOKZL010001026.1, read on the forward strand.
CTGGACCCAACTTCATAAATGACACTTTGAATTCTGCCCAGAAACAATGTGGCTGCCAGCAGAGCTGTTCAGCAAGGGGGTTATATGCTGTCAACAAATGGAACATGTGAACAGGTTGCTTACCTGTAACTGTGGTTCTTCGAGTGGTCATCTGTGCCCTCATACATTAGGAGCTTTCGCGCCTGCGCGGTAGCGTTCGGAAAATTCTACAGCTTGTTAGCTTTGGCGGGAACCCCTCCCCCACGTCGGTACTGCGCATGCTCCTCCCGCCGACTAACGGTCTCTCCTCAGTTCTGGTCCGCCGAAGCAGATGGGACCTGAAAGAGAGGGGAAGGCAGGGCGGGGATGTATGAGGGCACAGATGACCACTCAAAGAACCACAGTTACAGGTAAGCAACCTGTTCTTCTTCTCGTGGTCTCTGTGCCTCATACATTAGGAGACTGTGTAGCTTACCAGAGGATGGTGGGTCAGGTCCCAGACCCTACAGCACAGAAGACAGCACAGCACGTCCGAACCGGGCATCTCTCCTGGAACGGCAGTCGAGCCTGTAGTGGCGCACAAAGGTCGACGGCTGGGACCAGGTGGCCACACGGCAGAGTTCCGACAGGTCGACGCCTCGCAGGAGGGCAGCAGGTGTCGCCACGGCCCTGGTGGAGTGGGCCCGAAACAGGTCTGGAGGAGGCTTCCTGGCAAGCTCATACGCCAGTAGAACAGTCTGTACCACCCACTTAGAGAAGCGTTGGGTGGACACTTTGTGGCCTCTCCGGCGCCTACCATAACAGACAAACAGGTGGGGTGTCTGTCTGTAGGCTGCAGTCCTGTCCTTATAGAAGGCCAGCGCCCGACGCACGTCCAGGGAGTGGAGGGAACGCTCCAGAGGTGTCGTCGGGTCCGGGTAGAAGGCCGGTAGGATGATGTCCTGGCTGAGGTGGAAGTTGGACACCACCTTCGGCAGGAAGGAGATGTCAGGCCGGAGGACCACCTTGTCACGATGGAAGACCAAGTATGGTTCATCGCACCGTAGTGCCGTCAACTCTCCCGCCCGCCTGGCAGAGGTGACGACCACTAGGAACGCGGTCTTCATCGCGAGCAGCCTGTCATCCATCATGGCCATGGGCTCGAAGGGCGGCTTCGTCAGCTGGGACAGCACCAATGACAGCGACCACGGCGGTAGCGGCGGCGATACCGGCGGGTAGAGGTGCTGCAGGCCCTTCAGGAACTGCTTGACGGTACCGTCCCTGAAAAGAGTGGCCGACGGGGATCGTGGCGGCTGGTATGCCACGATCACGGCAAGGTAGACTTTGAGCGACGGAAAGGCCAGGCCCTGTTGCCGGAGATGGAGGAGGAAAAGGAGCACGGTACGCAAGGTAACAGGCGATACCGGCTCTCGACGTTCCTCGGTGAAGGCCACAAAGCGCTGCCACTTATAGTGGTAGTTCCTTCGTGTGGACTCTTTCCTGGCCGCGGTCAAGACGTTCCCGATGGCTGGGTCGTCTAGGGCGATATCCTCCAAGCATGGAGGGCCAACAGCGGCAGGTCCGGGTGCCACACCAGTCCGTCGGAGACAGCAGGTCCGGTACCGTGGGAAACCTGAGAGTCCTGCCCCGGGCGGCCTCGATCAGGGGTCCGAACCAGTGCTGCCTCAGCCAGTAGGGCGCCACCAGGATCGCATCCGCCTGGTCCGCAATGATCTTCGCGATCACGCGGCCCAGGAGCGGGAATGGAGGGAAGGCGTAGATCAGCCCTTCGTCCCACAGGAACTGGAAGGCGTCGCCGATGGAGCGGCGATCGTGACCGGCCCTCGAACAGAACAGGCGGCACTTCGCGTTCTGGCTGGTCGCGAAGAGGTCGATGGTCGGCTCGCCCCACCGGTCTCGAAGCATCCGGAAGGCCTCGTCGGACAGGGACCACTCGTGATGGGAGGTGGTGTCCCTGCTGAGAGCGTCCGCCGTGGTGTTCTCCTGCCCCGCCAGGTGAACCGCCATGGGGTGTATCCGGAGCAGGACGCACCAGTTCCAAAGGTCGAGCGCGATGCCCAGCAGTGCGGTGGAGTGCGTCCCGCCTTGCCTGTTCACATAGCAGACCGCCGTCGTGTTGTCCGTGAGGATCAGCACCGAGCGGCCCGTGACTAGGTGTCGGAACGCTCTCAGGGCCTTGTGGATCGCCAACAGTTCGAGCGAGTTGATGTGGAGGAACAACTCGTCGTCCATCCACTGGCCTCGGACCCGGAGATCTCCGGTGTGCGCTCCCCAGACGAAGAGCGAGGCATCCGTCGTTATCGTGACCGACGGCCTGGGTTCGCGGAACGGCATGCCCGACAGCAAGTTCCGGTACGACAGCCACCACAGGAGCGACCGACGTACCTCTCGGGGCAGACGGTACCAGCGGCGCTGATCGTCCCAGAGTGGATCGAAGGCCCTGACGAACCAGTGCTGGAGCGGCCGTGCGCGTAACCGGGAGAGATAGGTTACGGCGGTGGTCGAGGCCATGTACCCGAGGAGCTGCTGGACCCTCCTCGCTGACAGCGTCAAGGGCTCGAAGGCAGCGGACGCCGCCCGACGAAGCGTCCGCGCCCTCTCGTCCGGGAGGAAGGCCCTCGCCGATACCAAGTCGAGGGTCGCCCCGATGAAGTCGAGAACCCAGGTGGGCTCGAGATGAGACTTCTTGGGGTTGACCCTAAGTCCGAGCCGAGTGAGAAGGGACAAAGTCCGATGGATGTCCCTGTACAGTTTGTGTTTGCAGGACGCCACCAAAAGCCAATCGTCCAGGTAAGGGTAGACAGAGATGCCTCTCGTCTGCAGGAAGGACACGACCGGAGCCATGCACTTGGTGAACACCCTCGGTGCGGTGGAAAGTCCGAACGGCAGCACCCGGTACTGGTAGCTGATGCCGTCGATCGCAAACCGAAGGTATCGCCGCTGCTGCGGGCGGATCAAGATGTGGAAATAGGCGTCTTTGAGGTCTATGGACGCAAACCAGTCCCCTCGGCGGAGGAAGGAGAGGATCGACGGCAGCGTGACCATCTTGAACCTCTTGGGGCGGATGTATTCGTTCACCCCTCGGAGGTCTAGGATGGGCCGCAGGGATCCGTCCGCCTTCGGCACTGTGAAGTACCTCGAATAGAAGCCGGTGGTCTTGGCTGAAGGCGGGAGCCTCTCGATCGCTCCCTTCTCGAGGAGGGACTGGACCTCTTCCAGTAGAGCCGAGCTGGCCGGAGTGGAATAGTAGACACCCCGTGGCGGAATAGCCTGGAACTCGATGGCGTACCCCAGGCGGACGATGGTAAGTACCCAGGAGTCCTCAGTGATCTCCCGCCAGCAGTCGAGGTGTCTGGCCAGGCTCGGGTGGTGGAAGAGCTCTACTGGGAGGGCGAAGGATGGCACGGGTGGAGTCCTGCGAAGGCCGTCAAAACCGGGACTTCGCTCCCGAGGACGACTTCTTGGACGACGAAGATGGGCGTCGTCTGGGAAGCCTCCTGGAAGCCGAAGAGGTCGACGGCCTCGACGCGGTCGACCGCGGAGACCGCGGCTGGTACGCCGAAGAAGAGGAGGACCTTCTCCACGTAGGCCTCGGCTGGAAGGAGCGGCGAGTCTGGGCAGGCTGGTTTATGCCCATCTTCTTCGCAGTCAGCCGGGCCTTGACGAGGTGATCCATGGCCTCGTCAGTGGAGGAATGAAACAGCCCTTCGCCGTCGAAGGGAAGGTCTTCAATCCTTCAACGGCTGTCCTCCTGGAGCCCACAGGACCGGAGCCACGCGTGGCATCAGAGGGCTATGGCACCGACCATCACCCTCGAGGTAGCCTCCGCGGCGTGCCTCGAGGTGGCGAGCTGCTGAGTAGCCACCGCAACGGCCTCGCCAAAGATCTGATTGGCTGAGGCGCGTGACTCCTCCGGCAAGTCAGCAAGGAGCGGGCCGAGTCGGTCGAAGAGGTTTCGATGGTATGCCGCGAGGCATGCCATCGTGTTCACCGTCCTGACCACCAGGGACGATGCTGAGTAGAACCTTCGGCCGAAGGCATCGAGTTCCCTCCTTCACGGTCCGGAGGGGTGGTATGCGCTCGATTGCCCCCCTTCGTCTGCGCTGACTCGACCACAATGGAGTTTGGTACAGGGTGGTGAAAAGAAACTCCGCGTTTTCTTTCTGAGTCCTGTACAAATGCTCCAGCCTGTGGGGGATAGGCTGTGCTGATGCCGGCTTCGACAACGGCTGCTTCATCGTATCCACCAAGGTAGGCAGAAACGGCAGCGGTGCGGTTGACGGTGGGCGGGCTTCCAAATACTGGAAGACGGGGTCCTGGGCTTGAGGAGCAGGGTCGGTCACCTTAAGGCCAAGGGCTGTTGCCATCCGGAGGAGGATTGCCGAGAACTGACGGACGTCCTCCGGCACAGACTCCAGAGCTGGCTCTCCAAACCCCAACGGTGGGGATTCATGAGAGGAAGGAGTGGACTCCCCAGAGTCGGAGTCGGAATCATAGGAGGCGCCCGATGGAGATGGCGACCTCTCTGCCTCCTTCTCCTCGGATGCCTCAGGGGCCGGAGGTGCCAGGATAGCCGCCGGAGCTGCAGCCTGCGTCGGTACCGATACGGTCGTGACCGGTATCTGAGTCACTTGCAGGGGCACGACCGCGGGCCTAGGGCGGTGTGCCACCTGCGTGGTGGAAGTCGCCGCTACCGCCGGCTGGGCCACAGTGGACTGTGGCGTCGGGCGGGTAGCTGTAGCCGTCGTCCGCGGCGGTGGAGAAACAGCCCTGTAGCGAGGTGAGGGCTCTGGGGACCGACGGCGACTCGGCGAGCGACGCAGAGGTGACCTCTCATAGCGGGGGTAGTGAGCCTCCCGTGGTGGCGAGCGAGACCGGCGACGAGACGACCAGTACCAAGGGTCTGGGTGGTACTGGTCCCTGTAGGACGGCAAGTACAAGTAGTACGAGCCGGCCGGTTCGTGCCACACCTGCTCCTGGGCGTACCGTCCAAGGGTGGCCGGAGAATACGCTCTCTCTCTCGAGCGATGCCTCTCCAGGCGCATCTCCCGATATCGCGGGGATGGAGGCCTGGCCCGCTGCTCCGGCGAGCGGGACTCGTCGCGTCGAGAGGCCGGGCGCTGTCTGACCACGGCTTCCTCTCAGCGTTCTGCCGAGGGCGGACGGCGACTAGGCGGAGTGATTTCCGCGACCAGCTCGGGCGGTTGAGGAGGCGAGACCAGCACGGCCTGCTCCTCGTCCGATACCTCGAGGATAACGTCCTCATCCGGAGGCTCCTCCTCCACGGGGAGCTCCATCAGCAGAGCTTCCTCGGCGGGCTGGGTGGGTGGTGGAGTCGGGGGTCGCACCACCTTCGATGGAGAGCGTTGTTTCTCCTTCTTCTTTTTCTTTTTTCTTTCTCCCCCAGGCCCTCAGTGGCTGGGCGTTTTCTGAGCCGTGGTCAATGGCCTGCAGGAGGAGGTTGAGGCCTGCGAGCCCGCAGGATCCTCACGTGCCCGAGTTGCCGAGACCTTTGGTATCCTCGGCAACTTCATTATCGGTACCGAGCCCGGTACCGATGTCGACGAGGTCGAGGGCACGGCAGCCGCCGCTGCTGCCGAAGAAGAAGAAGAAGACGACGGGCATTTCTCGGCCATCTTTACGGGTCCCTTTGCACGAAGAGACTCCTCCCAACAATGGGACTTGAGCCTTGCCGACCTGTTGCGGAGAGTCTGGTGGGTAAACTCTCTGCAAATGGAGCAGGCCTGGACGTTGTGCCCCTCACCCAAACAAATCAGGCACTTAGAGTGTCGGTCGGAGAGAGCGACCTTCCTTCCACAGGAGGTGCAGCGTTTGAAAAGAGCCGACATAAACGGAGGGCAAGGCCAGAAAGAACGCCAAACACAGTCCGAGACCCGAAATCGTCGTCAAGCCAGAAAAAAGGTCAAACCGATCAAGAAAATTACCAAGTCAAGTCCGAAATCCGTGAGGGGTAGTCAAAAAGCCAAATCCGAAGTCGAAAATACCGAAATAACCATCCAACAAGCAAGCCAACAAGCAGAACCTTCTGAACGCTGAGGCGGACAAGAAAGAACTGAGGAGAGACCGTTAGTCAGCGGGAGGAGCATGCGCAGTACCGACGTGGGGGAGGGGTTCCCGCCAAAGCTAACGAGCTCTAGAATTTTCCGAACGCTACCGCGCAGGCGCGAAAGCTCCTAATGTATGAGGCACAGAGACCACGAAGAAGAAGCAATGTTTACAACTGTCTAATATTGGGTAAATGCCTCCCCCACATCAGGTGGCCTACTTTATTATTTCAATGAATTACTGAAGGCAATCTGACGCTTTCACTTTTCTTTTTCTAAATCTCACCATTCCATTGTCATTTTTTAAAAATTGTAATATACAGGATATATCGAATGTCCTGTTGAAACAACTTCACTGGCTGCTAGTTTGTTTCACAGCACAATTCAAAGTGCTGGTTATGACCTATAAAGTCCTACATGGCTCAGGTCCAGGCAACCTGACAGACCATATCTCTCAGTGTGAACCAGGTTGTGCTTTAAGGTCATCAGGAGAGGATATTCTCTCAGTTCCACTACTGTTGAAAGCATGGTGGGGACACAAGAGAGGGCCTTCTTAGTGGATGCCCCTAGGTTGTGAAACTCCCTTCCCAGGGAGGCCAGAATGCCCCCCCCCCGTCCTTCTGGAAGCAGTCAAACAAAGTTTCATTCAGGCAGGCATTTAATATAGAAAGTTTTTAAAGAATGGGCTAAGTGGTGCTGTACTTTCTTAATTTTAATTGCTTCTTTTAATATCTTTTTATCTGTTTTAATTCTTTCATTTAATTCTGTTTTAGTATATACTATTTATATGTTTTTAAATTATATTAATTTGTAAGCTGCTTTGAGGTCCAATGTTGGGCAAAAAGCAGAATATAAATAATAACAACAATATTGTGTTGCATACATTATTCCTCCACAGAAATATAGGACAGATACAAAGGCTCCACTTTTCTGACTTACTTATATGGAGGAACTCCTTCCACTGGTGAAAAACTATTTCTAAACCTTTGCATCTACTCCTGCTTTGCACAATATATAATATTATGTTTAACACATTGTTTATATATTAAAATAAGATAATGTGGACATTGCAGTCAGTTTAACAGAGCCACACATGGAATTGCATTTGTATCAATCAGCTGTAAACCAAAATAATTTTAAATGTCAACCATACATACTGAATACCTTACTATAGCTAGCAAGATATAAACAGGTCAAAGCATAGCGAACACTATCTTGTAATATATACACACTACTCAGCATAGTGTGATTTTAAAACTAAGTTATTTTTAACCCTAGGGAATGGCCGCTTAAGTCATAAGTATCAAAGCAGAACCATGAGTTATTTCTGCACGGTCATCCTTAGCATGCAAAAAATAGCTTGTTTACGCTGGGGTTACATGATACTCTGACACTGCTGTCAACTTAGATGGTTAGCTAGGGCTTATCTGAGCAGGAACACACATTGTGAAAAAATAGGCCACTCATTTGCTCTCAATGCTTAAGATAAGAAGAAGAAATATAGGTCAAGAGGTCCAAAGGTATACACATCAGCATGCAGCTCCAGTAGAATCTTGACTTTCTTCTTCTCTGTCTCTTGGATACCAAAAACCTGCTCAAATGCAGGGATATACGTTTTCTTATTTTATTTTTATATACGAGTATAAATAATTTCAAAAGATTTCTCCCCACTGAATTAGAAAGAGATTGTAAGAGTTTCACATATTTTTGAAAATTTTTCACATTTCAGGACTTTGTGCATTTTTTCCCAAAACACTAAACCAAAATAATTTTTTGTGTGTTTAAGACTGTTAGTTGGGGCAAAAAAACAAAAACTCTCCCACAATTTTTCTTTGTCTCTCTCTTTCTCTGACACACATACACACACACACACACACACACGCACGCACACAGACTGAGGTGAGGGAGAGGAATTAGAGGCAAAGAAATACTTTTGCACAAATTTCTGAGAAATGCCTCTAAAAGGCAGTAAGAAAAACTTGCAGTGGTAAACCATTTTCTCAGTTCAATACACACTCAAGCCTCCTCTTCTTGTTGGAATGAAAAAAAGAAAAATTATAACCGTTCGTTATATTCCTACTTAGTGGCTCCCCAGGTTTTCAAGGTGCACAGAGAACTCTAGGAAGGAGGAGAGATTACTAATTCTGGTTGAAGTGCATAACATGGATCCTGACCATAAGTCACTAAGTATATACAGCAAGGCAAGTAGCAAGACAGTATTTTCTGCTTTTTACACATAAACTGTTCTCACTCAAATGCAGTGCATTCCAAACCAGAAGTAGCCCATGATTTTTGTACAATGTTCAAAAGAACACAAGTATCTATTTAAAATTCACTTTGAGAATTAATCAGTCAATATCTTATTTATGCTAAGATCCAGTGATAAAAAGATGTTGTGTAGAAGCAATCATTTTATGCAGAAGAACTCAAAAGTATGATGAATTCCACAGGTGTATCAATAAAGAACATAAGTTACTTTCAAAAATCCCAAAAAGCCCCTTTTCTGTATCAGATTAAAAGAATACTCCTACTGGGTATACAAGAGACTGTGGGGCCCGAGGAATCCAAGATCTGTGATCACAGCAGCACAGTTTGCATACTTGCTTTTACATTCAAACTTTTCTTCTCTAGTCCTACAAAGAATTTAGCACTCATATGCATCTCCATACTTCCAAAATTTGCTAATAAAATCACTAGGACAACAGTATGATGGCATCCTGAAAACCATGGTTTTCAAATCTGGAAACAGCCTTAGAATCATTATCTTCTTTGTTCATTTTAGGACACACATTTCTCACAACATTATTCTGCTGATTCTAACCACAGATCAGCATTAAAGGACAAAAACTAGCCTCATGTCTCCACTTAACTAAGGTTGGCGAAGCCTGCTTCAAATGCTGGTTGCCATTAACTCCATCAGCATCAAGGAAGATGTGGATTTGAAATACCAACAGGGAGAGCGAATTTATACTGGAAAGCAGAGAGAAAGAGAAAGCGTGTGCTCTTACTTTTCTAAGCATAGTTTGCAGAGAGTCAGAGCAATGTTTTCATCAGACTTCAGACACGGATGACTGCTGTGAATGGTTTTTATTGACTCTAAGACATAAAAGTCTTTAGATGCAAACCCCTGCAATTGAAGCTCCACACTTCAGCTGTGTTACTGCCAACCCATACAAGTAGTAGTCACCTTTTCATGTTTCCAATATATGTCTCAGCCTGAGCAAGCTGAGAGAATGCAATGTTATGAGAAAACTTTCAAGGCCGGTTTTCAGCAACCCTGATTTTATAACCTGTTTTCCCACTGGAGTCACTTTGTATGATACACAAATAGAAAGAGTATATAAAACACTGTGAAAATGATATATATGAGGTATTAAGTTTCAAAGTTTAATAATCTCTACAGGGGACTGGACGTTTGAGTATTCCTCAATACTCTTTTGGCAGAATGGATTTATAGAAAAATGGTTTCAGCTGAGAACACAGAGAAATTACTTCATCTAAATCACACATGGGTGGACACAGAGTCTGCTACTAATAAAAATTAACTGACGAAAGGAGTTTGCAAGAACACAAAGAGGAAAAGAGCAAGGAAATTCTGAAGAAAGCTGCCGGCAAACAAATTCAGTAGAACATGAAAAGAATATGGGGGGGGGGACTGACGAGTGGAATAACAGGAAGCTTAGTCAGTTCTGCAAGAAATAAAGTGTGTTTTGTGAGACAGAAGTAGGAAGGTAAATCATTGTACCTGAAGCACAAAAAGGGTCTGACTGAGTGTTTAAAGGGAAGAAAAGAAAAAAGAATGAATTTCACAGAACCTAGAAAAACTACTTTTCTGTACAACTGAATCCCCCACGCAACTAGGGTCATGCCACCTGAGAGATTCTTGGAGTTGCAATCTAAGAAAGGAACTTCCAACCCCTGGAATTTCATAGGATACTAGTCACATTAAGCCAAAATGTTTATCTTTGTAGCATATGATATCAAACCACAGAATCTAAAACTGAGTAAACAAGAAAGCAAAGTTGAATATATTATGGATTGAAACTCTGTCTAGGGCACTACACTGTTTCAGTGTTATTATTCCCCTTTCAACATCCTGTGGAATTATGGGCTTTGTAGTTTACTGAGGCCAACAAGCTCTCTGGCTGAGAATTCTAAATGACCTCCCTAAACTGCAAACACCAGGATTCCACAGGATACTGAAAGTGGAACAATAGCACTATAACAGTGTAGTGTGGAAATGGCCTAGGAAAACAGAACCTAGCTGCCCTGATCGGCAATCCATAAAAAAACTAATTTAAAAAAAATCAAACAGGACAATCTTAATATAATTAATTATTCATTACAATATTTGTTTTGTACATTTCTAAATTTTAACTAACATTTTTACAAAGGACATAAGGGAAGATCAAAGATTTGCAAATAAACTGAAATGCTACCCAAAAGAAAAACATAATCATTACATCTATGATTTACACTGAAAATGAACAAAGCATTAGCCCCCACTCAAACATTCAAGAAAATGAGAGAAGGATTAAAGTAGAAGGACAGCCAGAACATATATGCAAGGCTCTACTGTCACAATGTGTACCCATTCTCTCTCAGACTTTCACACATTAAGCAAAAGGTGGAGAAGGCACTCTAAGTGTACTTGGCTGCATATATTCAGAAACTTCCCCTTAACTGGGAATCCTGGTAACGCAAGGGTGTTTCTAAGTATGCTCACCTTAATGCATTTATTAGATCTCTTCATATTTCTTCAATGAAAGTGAGAAAGTTTGAAATATGGCTGATATGTAGAAGAATTCTTGGAGGGGTCTTCCTTTCATATATTAATTATTTATTTATAGTTTCTCTTCCGGACAGGGTCCACAGAGCAATGTCCAATAAAATATGAAAATACAACTGGTATAAAACATTCTTTGAAAAGAGATTCTTTAGAACCATTGTAAAAGCCAAAAACCAAACACAATAAATGCAGTTTTATCTGCCTGTCAGAAACTCAGTGAAGACAGCAGTCAGATGAACCTCTCTTTGAAGGAAAATTTTGAGCAGAAAAAAAGCCCAGTCTTGTATACTCACTAATTTAACCACATAAGCTGAGGGACATATCAAATAGTCTTTTCTGAAGATCTCAAAATCAAGGCAGGTTCACAAGGGAGGAAGAGTTCACTCAACACTGCTGTTGACTTAACGATGATCCTAATTTATCATGGGATTTTCTTGGCAGAATTTATTCAGATGGGGTTTACCTTGGCCTTCTTCTGAGGCTGAGAGTGTGATTTGCCTAAGTTCACCCAGTGGGTTTCCATTGTCTAAGTGGGGATTTGAACCCTGGTCTCCCAATGTCCTAGTCCAACACTCAAATCACTAAACCATGCTGGCTCTTCACTTTGCTTCTCTCAATATATCCAGGCCCTTTTGTGCTCTTGCTTTTCTTGCTGGTGTAAGCCTCTACATATTCACTCAAATGCCAGGGCTAATGATTAAAGATGAACTGGGGAAACAGACAATTTCTACAGCTGACATAAAACCCTACCCTTCACACATTTTAATAACTAGGAAAACTGAAATGCAGCACCTCTTTCTAAACATGAATCAGATGAAATAAGTGATATAGCTCAATTCATCTACTATGATCATCCCAGTCTCCTCTCTTTCATTTCCTGTATTGCTTTCCAACATATATTTTTTAACACTCTTCTATGCTAGTTTTCCCCAGACAGTTAAAACTACTTTAAAAAAAATCAGTTGCCCTCTATCAAATACTTAGCACCATAAGCCAGAGGAAGAGAGTCTGAGCTCAAGGACAACTTTCTACTCCTTCAGGGGGACCAAGCAAATGGAGATATCAGCCTTTTCTTTTCCCAACTGCACAGAATTCTCTTCTTTAACCTTCACAGAATAACCACGGGCCTATTCTTGAATATGAGGCTCTGGAGGTTTTGGACCTCAAGAAATAGATTTTTAAGGCAACTGTGCCACTCTACGAAGGTGGAACATTGCAGCCCCCTTGGGCATGCTTAAAATCTGTATGTGGCCCTTTGTATCTCAACCAGTGGCAATCCTCATGGAAAATCAAAGAATAAACAAGATTTCAGCATAGATCTTTAAAAGGTACAAAGATCAGTGCTTGTTATGACATAAAATACATAGAAACAGGCGCAGGAGAAACAGAAAAAAAGAGGAAAGTATCCAAACTGAGCTAATATGTTAAAAATTTAACCATTTTTGGTAAAAGAAAGTTGAATATTTCAACAACCCCAGCTGATGATAAAATGAAGCAGAAAAAATTAAGGAACATTCAAACTCAGTGAGAGCAGTAAAATGTAAATGTTATAATCAATGGCATGCTGTTATCCTATTTCTGAAGATGATAAAGCTAAACTGGGAATCTTGTAAGAAAACTGCAATCATTTCACCAAGGACAGTGAAGACTGACTTAATCACAACAACTACTGTGTCTTTTTCATCTAGCAATTCTGAGACTGCTCTACTAGAGTCTTATCTTTGTAAGTGATCATGTAATCCAGACATGGGGTCCATTGGTGATGGGGCCCATTGGTCAATTCACCTCCCCAGAACCCATGCTGTTTGTTGTTGTTTGTTGTAATTCTTGTGTGCCTTCAAGTCATTTCCAACTACAGGATATGTATTCTTCTCCCCCATGACAAATTTCAGTAGGAAGATAGAGGAAACCATTAAAACAAGCAGGAAACGCTTATTTTCATTGGGCTTTCCCAGTTTGCTGATGAATTAAATGGTAGAAACTCTTTTAGAGTAAGCATTTTCTTCCTGCTTAAATGACATGTTTTGGTTTGCCTCCAAAATCTGGTGGCACAGTTCTGAAGGCATGCTAATCCTACTATGTCAATTTCCCAAATTAAAGGAAGAACTGGTAAGAGATTGATTTTTTGAAAAAAAAAAAAAATGGTACAGAGGGATTGGAGACCAATATTGTCCATGGTCAGTGCCAATGGTGAGTGGTTCCTTTAAAGTGGAATATGGAGCTTATTACTCATAGAACCAAACAAGTCCAAAATGCTGGAACATCAGAAGACAAACTGATATTCAGAATTAGGACCTTGGGCTTTATGCATCTCTGCCACATTTGTACTAGAAGAAAGCATTTAACAGCCCTTGGAGATACAACCTATGACGTGACACCAGTGGATGCAGAAAAACATAAGTGACCTACACTACAGACGGAAAAGAATTTGACTGGACTTGAAATTCTCAATGAAATATCTATTTTACTTTTCCACAGACATTGTGAGACCGCACGTACCTTGCCTGGGAAATCTGTATGTAATGATGGTGGTGGATTTTTTTAAGGAAAGAAATCTGCCCCAACAATGCATAGCCTAAAAAAAATTATAAGAAAAAAGATTCCACCCAAAAATTAGAAAGAACCTCTTGACAATAAGGGCAGTTTGACAGTGGAACAGATGGCCTCAGAGGAAAGTAGACTCTCCCTTTTTGGTGGTCTCTGACATCAGGTTGGATGGCCATCTTTTGGAAGTGATTCAACTGAATATTCCTGCATAGCAGCAGGTTGGACTAGATGGTCTCTTCTATCCCTTCAAACTCTATCAAATATATAAAGTCAAAGTTTGTTTGTCAGTGTCAGGTGAAGACCTCATATGATTGGCTGTATCAGGTGAATGATATTATTGGCTGTGTGAGGCAAAGACCTGTGAAGATTCTATGGAATCCTAGGGTTTGCAGCCTAGGTAGAGGACTTCAGAATTCTTAGCCAGAGAGCTCTTGGACCTGGCCAGTTGCTATGGAGATGAGGCCTAGCAGCAAGGAGGAGGGCTGTATATTTCCCTCAAGAACCCAGCCTCTATATATGTTAATAACTCTGAATACAGATTGGATTGGAGAATATGAGGGAAGTTACAGGTACTGGACAAAACAGTTCAGGGAATTAAGAGACACAGGATCTCAAATCTTTCTAACAAGTATTACCCATGAGAAAATAAAATCCTGGGCATCGCTGGGTATATATGCTAGTAAGTCTATAAAAAATGCAAATGGATAAAAATGCAGACAGTTGAAAAATGCAAATACACATACAAACATATATAAGTTAAGAAAAACGCTTTAATAGATGTTCAGTAGAGAAAATATATATGGGTAATAGGTACAAAGGAAGGAAAAACAATGGATGAGATAAGAAGGCAGATAAGATTCAGAGAAACATAATGAAATATCCAGAGATGCTGTACAGGATCCTGAACAATGAGACTGGGATGAAACACTAGAAGAACAGTTAGTAAATCAGCACCCTCTCTCTCTGCGTGTGTGTGTGTGTGTGTGTGTGTGTGTGTGTACATGCTTTCTAATCACTTGCAACCCCATGAATTTCATAGGGTTTTCTTGTACACAACCCTTTTAGAGGACAGTCTATGGGCAGAGGGGAAAAAGAAAAGGCACTAGTGCCCTCATACTTTTATTATGGAGAAAACACATTTTCCCATCAGTGTAAAGGTAAGTTATAAACAATATCCAGACCTTGTTGCAATTACTTTTTTGAATGCAGCTCCATGAATCTCCAGTCCAAGAACTGTTCTCTAAAAAGGTAACTTCAACAAACTGTAGTGATATCTAGGCTAGACTGTATATGCTAGCTAAAAATCATGTCTCCTCCTCTTGTTATCTTCTATTATCCTCTCAAAGTCTTTTCACAATAAACATTTATCTGCACTACAAAGAAAAAAAAATCTGTCTTTTTCTCATGTCATCCTGCCCTAAGAAAAGCTATTAAAACTTCCAAGCACACAAATATTTAGAGTGAGCAAGTCTTTGTTAATGAGGGAAGTGTAGTTATAGCAATGTTATACATAAATCTTCAGCCTTTAGAGGGTCACTTAACACTTGACACTTTTTTTCTAGATACACAAATTATCTGTGTTTGGTGAGGGGGGTGTTAAAAATGCACACTTTGTCGACTGTGAAGAACATGTAAGGAGATACCTTTCCACTACGTACTTTATCAAGCCCACACTGGAAAGACATTTTAATTTTTATCATTCCCCATTAGCGACCAAATCTGGAAGAACACAATAGGAGGTCTTCTTGCCTGACACAGCAAATCATATGAGGTCGGGTTTTCACCTGACACAGACAAACACACAAACTTTAACTCTTATATATTAGACTAGAATTCTTCAGAAAATACAAATGTTTGTCTTTCTAACACAGAAAGATGAAGAAGAGTGATGTTTCCCTATAATATGTAATCACGGAACTTAAATTCAGATTATTTCTAAAAGTAACTTAGCAAAAAGCTACTTAGTGAAAGGTACTAAATTGATTAGCTAATTATTAAAAGATACCAAGCAAGTACTAACTTATATTCTTACTGGGAGACACACAATGTTAATATTTAGGCTAGAGAATAACTGAAGACACAGCCAATGTAGTATTGGACTAAGACTCCAGGAGAGCAGAGTTTAAATCCCCACTTGACCATGGGGGCCTGATGGGTGACCCTGAGCAGGCCACACTCTCTCAGCCTCAGATGAAGGCAATGGCAAACCTGTACTGAACAGATCTTGCAAATAAATAAATAAATACCTGTGATACATATGCCTGCATGTTGTCATAAGTTGGAAACAACTTCAGGACACACAGTAACAAAAACTCCATTATAATATATATGGGGGGGCTCCATAATATATATGGAGGGGGCTACAAAATATTTCTGTGTGTGTGCGTGTGTGTGTGCGTGTACCAATGCACAAATGTAAATACTGACTAATACACATATATATTGAGAAGGGATGACGTTTTCTGGGGTAGACCCTTGTTACTTTCAAAATTCAAAAGTACTACCGGAGAGAGAGAATCTCAAGCCCCGTCAAAGGACAATGGTTCAATTAGAGGCTCCAGCCCAAAACTGAGTTGGAGCAAACTTGTGAACAAGTAGCCAAGTTGCAAACAATGCAAAATGCATACATATAAACATGTCTGTGTGTCAACTACTGTCTAGAGTTGAGACAGAGTTTAGACATGTATTCAGACGTTACACAATAACTCTTTCACACCACAGGTTGGGTCCAATGACAGTGTGGATCTAGAAGTAATGAGAGCCTCTTTATATGCTCTGGCAATGGATCTGAATAATGCAAAGACTTCTCCTAGTCTCTCCTACCAGCCACCAAGGCTAGTGGAAATAAGATACTGGAAGTTCAGCTGAGAAGCCCCACAAAGGTCTCTCCCTGGTAGGCTGGAAAATGCCATTCCTTTCACAGGATACAAAGTATACTCTCCAGGCATTACAACTAGACCAGTGGTTCTCAACCTGTGGGTCCCCAGATGTTTTTGGACTTCAGCTCCCAGAAGCCCCGAGCATTGACCATAGTGGCTGGGGCTTCTGGGAGCTGAAGTCCACGAACATCTGGGGGACCCACAGGTTGAGAACCACTGAACTAGACAGTGACAAAAAAAAATTCATACAGACAAGCTTTTAGTGATCTTACATACATGGTTTGTTTTGCTGCACATTGATTATTAGATTATTGCATTCGTACAATGTTTGTTACCCTTTCGAATAATGCCTGTAGCTAAACAACAGCAACTACAAAAGCATCTGCTTTATTATTAGATTTTTAGTCTCCTTGAGTGTCATGTGTTGAAATATAAAAAGAAATATTTAAATAATAAAAAATAACAAATACAAATGTCCTAGTCTTCAAATCAGTTACCTCAGTAGTTTTTCTATTAGTTTCAAGGGAATAACTAAGAAATAATTGGTTTGGGGACTGGAATACCCAAAAACTTAAACAAAGTTTGCCATAGACATTGGCTTCATTTGGATGTCAGGATCTCTAATCATCTAAACCAAGGTTGTAGGATGAGGAAAAGTCTTGTTGCTTACCTCTCCTTTTCTTCTCGACTTAAACATTCAGCTTCCACAATTTACTATTATGTCTAAACCAACATGGTATGAATAAATCTCCCCAATAAGTTCCTGGTTTGCAATCTTCGTTTAAAGGTAGTGGGTCAACTCAGTGCTTTTATGAGGAATTAAATCACAAGCCCTTTAGAAGTCCACTTCATTTCTTGCGGGAGACCACATGCATCTAAAATCAGACTTCAGAGCGATCTAACACAGGACTATCCATATAGTAAACATAACGAGTTACAGTACAAATTGATAAGTGCCAATGGATAAGTGGTGACCTTGGGCATGTCACACACTCTCAGCTCCAGAAAATCCCATAGTAGGTTCACCTTAGGGTCATCATAAGTCGGAAATGGCTTAAAGGCACACAACAATGAAGTGTGAACAAATTTAATATCTCCCTTTTTGCAATGCTGGAAATTTGGAGTCTGAAACACAATTCCACGGGGGAAGCAATAATTCTTGGGGGAAGAGCAATGTCCTCAATTTGACCTCCCTATAGTTACACCCCTTGTGGAAAAGGGATCTTACTTATGCATTGTACTCCTGCACAAAGTCCTGTTTAAAAGCTACAGCAATCAAAGCACAAATAAATATTGCGGGCGGGGGGAGGGATGTAGTAAAAACAATATGAAAAAAATAAAAGCTACAAGGCTACTGGTTTTCTACTCTGTGCGCATACTAAATGTTGGACTGCACAAGTTTTTGGTCTGATTCAGCACAGCTCTTCTTAATTCTTACGCTGTTCCTAAAGAGAACATAATCAAATTATCAAACTTTCAAGGTTGTTTGCTAAAGTCACATTATGAAATCTTAATAGCATCTTTACATAAATCTTATCTGCACGAGAAGAGGAAAGGTCAATATAATCATTTAGTCACCTAAAACTGCTCACTTACACCAACTCCCCCTCCCACCCATCCCAAAAAAAGCCATTGGTTTTAAACTACCATGAAAATGATTTAGATACGTAATAAGCTCTGAGCTGGTTTCAAAAACATAGCTACTAAAGATATAGACTTTATTTCTGGTGATTGGTTACAGCACTTTTGCTAAAAAGGGAAGGCCAAAGCTTCGGTGGTATTTATATTATAAAAAATAAGATTAAGGAATGAAAAACATAACATGATGAAGATTTCTAAAATTATGTATGTCCATAGTCCAGGTGGGGAACTTTTAGTCCTTCAGATGACTGAGATGTCAACTCCCAGCCACATGAGCCAACATCATCAATGACACAGGATGGTGGAAGCAATAGTAGTCCAATGCAGAGTTAATGTTCTTCACCCCTATTATAGTCAAAAAAGGCCAGGGGAGAAAGCATAGGAAAGGGAAAAACTCTTCCTGTCATTACATCTGAAAATAAAATTGACTGGCAGTAAATTCAGGAAAGATAAGAGAAAAATATTTCTTTAGGCAGTGCACAATTAATCTATAAATTACTTAACATGAGGAAAAAGTGGTAGCACACATGGCTTCAACAGATCCAAGAAACTCATGAAGGATAAGATTTTCTTGGGACCTATCAATTATGAGGGCCACATGTGACTCCAGGCTCAAAAGCAGTATGAAACGTGAGGGTTTCCATTTATCTCTACCTCTGCCATCAGTGTCTGGACTTCCTCTGTCCCACTGCTGTGGTCACCAATTGTGAGGACCTTCCAGATGCTTTCATGGTTCTTGTGCAATACTTTATTCATCTTATCTGCCCCCTGGACACCACCTGCCTTGAGAAATTGCTGCCACCACAGACACTGTGTCTGAATTCAAGCTTTCCAGTACGTAGCATTCTTAGAGACTCAAGTGTATAATACAAAAATAATGATTTATTAAACAGAAATTGAACATAATATTACAGACTACTTATTCAACGCATATAAATCCTGACTGATGCTAACACACATCTTTCACTCATTCATATTCTGACTAACTCTAACTCTCCTCTATCTCTGATCTATCTCTCCTCATCACTCAAAACCTTAAACCCCACTAACTAATCCCTATTTCTGACTGATCCCACTCTTGCCTACTGCCATCCCCTCCTCCTTGTGTATCATTTCTTTTGAGATTGTAATCCTGATAGAACTATCAAATTAACAATTGTAAACTGCTTATGTAAAGCATCATGTACACTAATGGTGCTAGATAAAAGGAGGAGGAGGATACAACACACTCATGAATACCAATTCCAAGAGAATAGCAACAAGAGGAGGCTCAACGACTTCCATGTCAGCAGGACAGCGAGTTCACTTTTCTTCTTTATTCTCTACTTGAAAAGATATATCAAAGATGTGGAACTGATTCTGAGTTTTTAAAATCTGGAATAAAACCTGCAGCAGATGCACCACTCCAGTGACATGGAAGCTACACACCATTACCAAGGAGAGCTATAGGATTCAAGCTCTCATTATGGGCTTCCCAGAAGAAGTTTCTTGGCTACCATCGGAAACAAACTGTTGGACTACATGAAATTCTGATCTGACCAGCAGGGCTCTTCTTAAAGCTGCATGAGATTGCAGAGCATTTATTTGGACTACAGTTTTCAGAATTTCCAAGCCAGTATGAATAAAGGCTTACCATATGTGACTACAACCCGCCATTACTTTTTCAGGCTGCAAATCTTAGAGTTACTTTTTGGGGTGCTACCAATTTTTTGGACTACAACTCCCAGAATCCCAAAGCCAGCAGTCACTGGCTATGATGGCTAGGAAATTCAAGGAGCTACAGTCCAAAGTAATAATTTTTCCTAGCTCCGTTGGATCATTAACCATTAGCAGAGTATTTAATTTGGACTCAAAGTTAATAAGCTACATAGAATGAAAATTTAAAATTTCTACACGTATTGAAATAAATGCAATGGCATGATAAGTACATAGCCCTGCTCGGTTTAAAACATAAATTAGCTTTTCATTATCGGCTTGTAACTGACAAGCCATAGCTGTAGCCTGGATAAACTCCTATGCAATT
This sequence comes from Iguana delicatissima, assembly GCA_948472985.1. NCBI lineage: Eukaryota > Metazoa > Chordata > Lepidosauria > Squamata > Iguanidae > Iguana > Iguana delicatissima. Next base: position 207,899 of record CAOKZL010001026.1, read on the forward strand.
ACAATTACTGGTATAAATTCAACAGCAGCACCCAAGTCAGTCGTCTTTGAAAATCTGCATCAGAGCTGTGCACTCAGTTGGAGACAGTGCTCCCATTATTGGCTGTGCCTACTGGCATTTTCATTATAATAAGATCACACAAGAGAGTGAGAGAATAGGTAGTGAATAGAATTTATAAGCCATGTCCAGGATCTAAATGGTGAGTATGACAAAGCTTCCTTACTCCTCGGCAAATGCAGAACTTAATATCATTTCTTTAAATATACAGAAGACACATAATATAAAACATGAGCTTGCAACTATAAATCCACAATAATTCTGCTGTATACTGGAAACTAGTGGCAGCTGGAAATGAATCCATTCTGGGTTTTAGTCCAAATGTTAAAGAATGTGTTTCACAAACAGGTTTGGTGCCTTGACTAGCTCCTTTAAAATTCAAACTGAGACCCAGAACAGATTTACTACCCCACTGACATGGAAGCCACCAGCTGCCATTAATTTACCTCTATTTCTCCTGCTCTGCATGGAGTAGGTCAGTAATAAAAGCTGCTTCACGCATGCATTTTAATTGTTTGATAATTGCAACATCAAGTGAGGCCTCCCATGTGTGATTTTAATGCCACCAAAAGAAATTCTATATCTCCACCTGTTATCTTAATTAGAATACCTGGAGCTCGGAGGAAAATAAATGGGATAGAATTAGAAGATCCTTCCCATATAACTTGTTGTCTGCAACAGTAAAGTAGATTATTATTACAGTCATACATTGCTGACATTTGTGCCCATTAAGACTACACAGAATCAAGAATGATTTGTCAAAAAAAAAAATGTTGGAGAGGCTGTAATAAAGCAGGCATACAGCAATACATATGGGTCTCTTACCCTAAAATAATTCTAGCTTGGTAAGAGATTTTTGATTGGATTATCAAAATAACTAGTCAAAATATACGCTTTCAAAGTACTTCACTGATTTTCTCAATTTAAGATAAAGTACATGAAAATGTTTTATGTAAAGATTTTATATCTACCTTACTGTATACAGCAAAGATAGAGATAGCAAGGGCACTGAAGAACTTACAAGGTTTATCCATTAATCACTGGACTCGTGCACCATGAGAGAAATTGACAGTCAAACTTTGCCTTGCCAGAGGTGAAATAGCTGGAGACACTTTTGAGACACGGCATTCATTTATAACAAATATGTCACATGCAAATTCTAGACATAGCTACCTTTTGAGCTAGATTTTGAAAGCCATCAGTACTATTTGGATATTGATTACAGCCTGCTGACGTTAGTCTTTGATAGTAATTGGCTGATTACACTATGACCATTTCCACACGGGGATATAGCCCGCGCTGGGACGACCTCACCAGGAGGTCGCCTACACCGCGGGGTAAGCTAGGGTGGTTTGAAAAGGTGAGGTTCTACACCTCAGAGCCCCCTTGCGCAGCCGCGGAGGTGGCGCCGCGTGTTTTATAAAGACCACCTTTCAAGTGGTCTTTTTAAAACAAGAGCACACTAGCCCGTTGCAGCGCGTCCCTGCACGCAAGCGCGTCCCTGCAGAGCTGCCCGGGGGCGGGCCTCCGGCTGGCGCGTTGCCCCGATTGGTGGAGCACCGCCAGAAGCTGCCAGCTGCCGGTGGCATGTGCAGCGGAGAATGTGCTGCTCCCTGTGGGGACGGAGCCACCCGGATTAAAGTAAGCTTCGTCCCCGCGTGCGCCACCCGGTTCCGCTGCGTTTTGGGGCTCCCCATGTGGAAAGGGCCCATGAATCGTTGAACGTTGACTGTGTGAGGAGAGAGGATAGGCAGAGGATAATTTGTTGCTATACTATGTAAATTGCTAATGTTCTGAATTCTCAGGGAACAGATCTAAAACAGCACAAATAAATAAATAAATAAATGGGTCAGTCATATTTTAAAGTCCAATGGATAAAAAGAGCTTTTCCGCACTCCATGCTAGACCTCTGAGTTCAGTTCAGTTCAGTTTGAGTTCAACAAACTGAGTTCAAGTTGTTCTAGCTCTTGCTACTGGCTACTTTCTTGCTTCTTTCTTACTCTTTCTGCCAACAATTCAGATCTAGAAGCAACAACTGTTAGTCCACAGCAAGTTTCTGGAATGAAAGAAACAGTTTTAGCCAGTGGGCACAAACATGGTACTAGTCTCTGGTGTATCAGGAAAAAAATGGCAATTCCACCACATCAAAAAGCCTGAGAAGTGCTAACATACCAAATCAGAGAGCACTGCTCCTGCTTTCTCTTTTTTCAATACTTTTTCATGAGGATAAGTGTTTTACGACTGCTTCAAATTTCTGTGTGCTTGAAAGTGCTTGGAAGACAAAACCGTCTTCTCTGTTTCAATAGTATTGCTGTTTTCTTCATTCCCAGAAATGGGCAAAACCAAAGAGGATCCTTACAGTTCAGGCGTTCTTTACCATTTAGGACCTTGTACCTCCATTTGCAAGAAAAAACAATACAACTTAAATATTAAATCCAAGTTGTAACTTGTAATCGAAAATGGAGGGGAGACAATTCCTCTCCCATAGTTTCAAAATTTCCAGAAGCAACAAATCTCTAGACCTGTTAAGGTCGGGAGTTCAGTCTCAGATTTGTATTACTACAATCCTAGCACTTCCTTTCTAAATAAATAGATCATGCACGCAATTATAAACTGATTCTATGCATTTGCTTGGATGTATTTTATGCTGTGTTCCTGGCAGTTTGCTCCAGGTAGGTTTGTACTGAATTTTATCCTTAGATTTACAAAGCATGAAGCCATTGTCACTATTTGCCCCTAGGATAAAATTCTCTGCTAAAAGCACAGAATTTCAGTAGCTAATGTCACAGAAACAGCTGTCTCCCACCTTAATTAAACCAGCGTGGGCAACCATGGCAGGCCTAAGGCCCAATTTTCTGTCCCTGGGACCCTCTGGTGGACTGTCAAAAATGCCAACAAGCAACCAAACAAACAAACAGCACAAGAGTACAAGAAGTCCAGTTCTGGTTTTGAAGAAAAATAAGTGTGTTTAAAAAAACGTTAAACAGAGCAGGCAGACTCTGAAACCTATTTAAAAGGTGGATTACTGCCTGGAGGCTTCCATAAGAGACAATGTATCCTTATTTTGGCTAGAAATTAAGGAAGACAGTCTGAGGAGTGTGGAAATGTCAAGAGGTACAAAAACATCTTGGCGGCTACATGCAGCCCAAAGGATACACTCTGCCCACTGCTGCTATACATGTTTAATCTGAAGGAAATCCCATTTAATTCAATAAGGTGTACTGTTAGGTAAGGGGGTACAGAACTGCAACATCGCAATCTCTTCCCTCACCCACACCCACTAGTGCAAATGAAAAGACTTCATTCAAATTGTTTGACAAGCTCAATTACTCCTAACATTGAGTTAGAACTCTTTTCCAAACCTTATTGCTCATTTTGTAGATCAATATTCCAGGAAGATAACCATGCATTACAGATAACTGTCTAATCAGAATGTTATCTAAGAAGTAAGCACACTTTTTGAGCTCTGTTTGAAAGAGTGGGAACTGCTTATCACACGTAGCAGAGGGATAATATAATAATAACAGCAGAGCCACAACAGGTTGGGATTCAAAAGTAAAATAACGATAAGAGTTAAATCAGAAGGCAACGATCCACAACCTCTGTCAATTTGCAACAACCTTCACAATAATCAGCCTTGCTACTCTATAGCATGCTGTTTCAGGACTACACACTGCTAAAAGAAGTTCACAAAACACTCAAACCATTAAAAAAAATAACAACACGTGACACAAACAGAAGACAAATGGAACATTTATGCTTATCTACAGCAAGTCGGTGAGAAAGTTATGATTTGTTGTCTTTTAGAGTTAGGCCTATAAAATAGGATACATCTGTATGTCCAAACAACAGGTAGTTAAAAAAAACCAAGAAGCTACAGATGTTTTTTGTTTCAGTAATTCTGGAAATGCCACACTACATGTAATGGAAGTTGCTATATATACATTCCACAGGTCTTGTCCATGTACATACAAACGGGGAGAGGGATGTTCCCAGTGCGTTTAGGCCAGACGGTACACACAGGTGAGAGAGCCGACCCATCCCCTCTCTACTTTACCTTCTATATCAGTGGTTCTCAACCTGTGGGTCCCCAGATGTTCGTGGACTTCAGCTCCCAGAAGCCCTGAGCATTGACCATAGTGGCTGGGGCTTCTGGGAGCTGAAGTCCACAAACATCTGGGGACCCACAGGTTGAGAACCACTGTTCTATATGCTTTTGTAACAGGTTCTTTTCTCCCTGCCTGACTCCTATACCAGTGTAAGGAGACTACAAAGTAGCAGCAAGTGTGGGCAGACAAGTCCAGTAAAAGGTGGGAACAAATGAGGTGCTTCACTGACAACCGCCTCTACTAACCCTGGTGGAAAACTGCAAGGGTACACAGGCCTGGCAAGCAGCAGGTTGCTGTATTGGTAAGGTAAAAGGGGACAGTTTCCATATGTTGGCAAAGGACTAAAGGAATGAAGAAACAATTAGGTTCAAAACTCTTTTTTTTTTTTTTACAAAATTTGGTGGTCTTTTCTTTCATACATTAATTGAAATAACTCATCAACATACAGAAATTTATTGAAGTACGTACTAGCATGATTGCTCCTTTTAGCTTTTAAGTTCAAATGAGGTGAAGATTTTGACACTGTATATATTTTAGCATTATCAGCATTCTGTCACTCCTTTTACAAACTTGATTGTGTTCAACTGTATATAATATCTATAGTTTGTGATCTGAGATATTTGTCACTTTAGATAATGGCTCTGAAATACAATTATGATTAAAGAACAGGATTAAAATAGAATGGATATTTGAATAGTGCCAGGAACAACAATAAATAAATACACACACACATACATACAAGAGATTTACAAACAAAAGCAGCAAGTGCTTAAGGCTAACCTGAAGTAGGCTACCACAAACACCAGGACCTAAAAGAGCTTCCACCACTGTTGACAGAGAGAAGAAATAGGCATAAGGTCTGTCACATAATTCATCCCCACATGTTTGTATGCCTGTATGTATGTATGCTGGGAAAAAATACTGATATGAAAACTCAGGAGGAAAAAATGGAAACACATTCTTTTCTTAAAAAAAATTCCCCTACCTGTTGTTTCCTCTCCCTCATTTAAAAAAAACAGGAACCTCTTCCACATTATGAAGTATCTCTTGATTGGGACTATGATTTGGAAGAACACGGCTTTAACCATTTGCCATACCAGAGTATAAATCAAAATTCCCACCACTACAGCCACCGTCACAAACCTATCAACCACAGTAGGAGCTACAAAGAGTTAACAACACATGTGGACACAAACATGTCAGAATACTGAGCTGGATTAACCATCCCCACAAAAATGTTTTTGTTTGCTTATTTTAAAAATCCATTTAAGATCAAAGCATGTGACAAAACCATGTCATGTGTCTAGATCATGCATAGTTTGGCGTCATGGCTTGAAGATGAATCTGCACGCAGACAATCTGAGCACGGCATAATGGAAAACCATGTTGAACCAGGTGTGTCCAGATGTAATATTCAGTCCAAGCAGACCCAGATTAGATGCCAGATGACCCTCTGAATGGATTCATAGGTGGGGCTAAGGCCTGAATAACTGAGTAATAGACTTGCAGCCCAGTGACTGGCATAGCTGCCCTTTGATATGGGTAAAAAGAAAAACAGGGACCTGCTTTATACTGCATGCTATTGTCTTTTATTAGGATAGCATGGAAAGAGTGGAGCTGATCTGGGGATGTGAATCAAATTGTTGGTAAAAGAGCTGTTTATCTACAAGGATCATGTTTGCAAAATTTTCTTCAGTGGTTAACAGGGGAACAAAGAGTGCTGTGTAAAGCTGTAACATGTGGTGCTTCCTAAACAGAAGCAACCCTACAAGGAAAGACATCTGCGTGAAATTTGGTTAAGTTCCATTCCAAAGCCAGCAGAGCCTCTTGAGGAGATGTCAAGAGAGACATTTATATCAGATCAGGCTTAATCATAGGATCAGATGGCATAAAAGCACCAGAAAAGCTAAAAATCCTTCAGCGTGGTCAATCATCACTGAGGATTAAAAACATCAAAACTTGGAAGAGTTACTTCTTTGGACTAGAACTCTCAGAATCGCCAAGTAAGCATAGACAGTTTGTTCTTAAATCTCAACTGAAACCTATGGGTCTCCCCTCAGCACACACACACATAGTTTGTTTTACTGTTCCATTTACATAAGAACTAAACATCTTCCCCAGCAATTCACTGAAGCCAAATTTTGATCTGTTCAAAACAAAGCTGAGTATTTACTTAAATGCAAAAAACAGAAAAGCAACATTAAAAAGTAGCAGCACTTTCATTTACAGCAACAATGTTGTGCCAAAAATATCTAGATAAAAATGTGGTAGATCCTCATAATGATATCTAAAAGTACTGGCTGTTCTTAACATTGTTTAGTCTCTGGAATCATAAAAGCACTGAAAACAGCCTTCCTCTTTTTATAGTGGCTTATGACGGTCTCTTGACAATCAACTTTCAACTGAATTATATGTGGGTTAACTTTTGGCTGGATTGTGCCAGCTAGTAGTTCAACCCAATGACTGCATGTCTGAAAATGAGAGACAATGACAATTGGTAATACATGAAAAATGTGAGTAACACAGTCTATTCAGAAGCAAACTGATGAAGCCAAATCTTAACGTGGTTCTCATCTGGCATATATGCCTGAATGTTGTCATATTAAACTAAATGGGATCCTCCCTCTGGATCAGCCAGTAACAACTGACTGAAAAACACCACTCTCTCACAAAATTAAAATACCCTGGCCCAAGCTAAGTATAAAGATTTAGAAGGGACATGAGGCCCTCAAAGGTAGCTATTTATGGGATAAATATACCCAGTTCAGCATTGGGGAGGGAGGAGGAGAAGACAGACTCAAACATTCTGTAGCATAAAACCTAGTTGCCTACATATCTTTTTAACATTATCTTTCTCCAAATTTTTCATTAATAAAAGAACTGCAAAATGACTAATATAAAATTCAAGTTGCAAATAAGTATTTCAATGGATTAAATACTTAAATTGCACTTTCACTGCAGTTTTACGGTAAGATAATTTCATCACTATGCGATTGAGAAATGAGTTTTCATCCTCAGTTTCAAAGCCAACCACGTTGATAAAATAAAATGCCATGATCAGACTCAGGGATCAAAGGTAATTATCCCCCAGTTGTTTGTCCTTGAATGTTCTAACTCAGTGGTTCTCAACCTGTGGGTCCCCAGATGTTCGTGGATTTCTGCTCCCAGAAGCCCTGAGCATTGACCATAGTGGCTGGGGCTTCTGGGAGCTGAAGTCCATGAACATCTGGGGACCCACAAGTTGAGAACCACTGTTCTAACTAAAGCAAAAACAGAGGGTTGGTCCGCAGGGAGCATCAGAAACAGTTTGGCTTCTAGTTTCTGACTTCTAGTTCAATGAAATGGTAAACTAAACAATTTTTTCTGGTTTAAAGGAAAAGGGGAATGGAAACACTGTGTTTGATGAAAGAATGGAACTTCTGAATACAACATAAGGTTTGGATTATAATCAGAACAAATTCAGTGTTAAGAATTTCTCACAGAAAATATGACTGATAGATATAATCCAATATGAACCTGACAATCTGCCTTTAACTCCATTTCCACACGGGAATATAGCCCGTGCTGGGACGACCTCACCAGGAGGCTGTCTACACTGTGGTGTGCACTAGGGCAGTTTGAAAAGGTGACATTCTACACCTCAAAGCGCCCTCGCGTGGCCGCGGGGGTGGCACCGCGTGTTTTATAAAGACCACCTTTCAAGTGATCTTTTTAAAACAAGAGCGCACTAGCCCGTCGCAGCGCCCTGTGAAGAACTGCAGGGGTGCGCAAGCGCATCCCTGCAGAGCTGCCCGGGGGCGGGCTTCTGGCTGGCGCACTGCCCCGATTGGCGGAGCACTGCCGGACGCTGGTGGCGTGTACAGCGGCAAACACGTGCTGCTCCCCGCGGAGACAGAGCCACCTGGATTAAGGTAAGCCCCGTCCCCGTGTGCGCCGCCCTGTTCCGTCGCGTTTCACCCCCCCCCCATGTGGAAAGGACCTAAGTCTGGTAAGTTTATCACAATACACTTACTCTCAAAGAGATGAACAGTAAAATTCCTTGGGGATTTTCTCTCTCTCTCTTTTTTTTAAAAAAAGAAGAAACTGAACCTTCACTGAAGGCAGAACTACACATTCTGACCCACTCTGTCCCCTCTTCAAACTGGGGTTGGATGGCTGGGAATTACAGTGATGGTGTTCCTGGTAGAACTGATCCTATTCCCTTCCCTAGCTGTCATTTTTCTCTCACAGCTCTATTAATCACTGCTTTTCCAGGTTGATTCCAAATTCTTGTTTCCACTGCAATTGCAGATGATACGTTGCTAAGGAAGTCAGACCGCTATTCTACCTAGCTCAGTATTATTTCCACTAACTTCCACTGAGTTCTCTAGGTTTTTTCATACAGGTCTCTCATAACTTTGCTTGGATATGCCATGAACCGAATCTAAGAATTTAATCGGTAAAGCCCATTCTCCACTGCATTCTATGACCTATTCCCAAATTGAGATGAAACCTCAGTTGTATGAGATATATCTCACAGTGGAGAGAAAGAATGATTAAGTAGCCTCCTCATCTGTCACAAGTAATCCTAAATTATACATTCTCAGTCCCAATCTGCATAGGACAGGTGGGCAACAGAAGCCACTGGATTATAACTCTTATCCTAGGGCTACCATGAACTGAAATCCAACAACTTCTTGATGATCACATGTTGCCCACCCCAGCACAGAAGAAACAATGAAGAACTTCAAGGACATGAGACAGGCACTGCACATGTACTTTTACACACAAGGGCTTGAACACTACCATTAGTCCTGTTTTGACCCACTGAATCAATTGTATTTATTAATGCCTTTATTCACTATTCAACATGAGTCTACTCTCATGTTGGGCTAACCAACAGGATTCCAGATAAGGTTCACTGGGAAAGAGCCAATTATTGATTAACACATTTTATGCTCTGAGGTTCTCTGTAATGGTCTATTACTGTGCTACTATAACAGGATGCTTTCATGCATCTATATCAGGGGTGAGCAAAGGCCGTCTCTCAGGATGCATGTAACATCCGACAATGTGTCCATGGATCTTGACATCTCCAGAATCCCCACACTGACTTATTTTCTAACCCAAAAATGAAAGCCTCCAGGTATACCAATTTATTAAAAAAAAATCTTTCAAAGCCATCAAAAATACCCATTTTTTAAACCAGAAGTAGACTTCTGCCACTTTGGGTTTATTCCCCTAGTAGTCCTCACAACCCCTTGAGGGCCCCTCAGACTTGTCACAGTTGACTAAAAATAGAAATACTCAAGGAAAATTAATTTGGGAACCAATCTGAGCTAGCTAATGTAGATCTTTATAGTATGTCACCTATCTTAGGAAATAATATATTTCTCTCTTGAAGTCATTAGCATTGAAGTCTTGTTCCTCCTACAGATTATGGGATATGTGCTTAAGATTTCTCAGGTGACTTGAATTCATATTTCATAGAAGCTAAAACTACTTCAAAATAAACTAAGAGCAAAATCATCAGACCAGTTCCCTCAGTTAATTTATCAATTTGAGAATCTTTTCAAAAGCATGTTTTTTTCCCATCTAGTTCATACATAATACTACCAACTTTCAATAGGACTCCACCTCACTCTTTATGGAAATCTGAGGCACCTAGGTTAACATCAGGTGGCCTAAATACCTTAAAGATGCCAGACCCCATCTCAACTTGGAAGCTAAGCAGGGTCAGCCCTAGTTAGTACTTGCATGGGAAACAATAAAAAAATACCAGGTGCTGTAGGCTATATTTCAGAGGAAGGAACTGGCAAATCTACCTCTTGAGTATTCCTTGCCAAAGGAAGTCTTATGAAACTCAATGGGTAGCCGTAAGTCAACAGGCAACTTGAAGGCACATACACGCACACCTCCCACCTGACTTATATTTCCTTTTAATTATTTATTATTTTGGTTCTTTTTAGTAGATATGCAAAATGCTTAGTTGCGATAAACTGAACTGAGATATACTCCTGTTACTGTTCCCCAGCAACAGTACCACACGTGTAAGAAAAGATCTGAAATGCTTCTGGTGCTTAGGAAAGCCAATCTATTGGAGTATGAACTCTAAGTAGGCATAGGACTTCAGCTTTAAAATATCAGATCTTCTCAAGTCACACATATATACGGCCTTCAGAAATAGCATGACACTACTGAACCAAATGTAGTCTGTCCATTAATAAGCATATAAGGGAGCCAGTGTTTTAGCATTGGACTAAGACCCTAGAGACCGGGGTTCAATTCTCCACTTACCCATGGGGTAACCCTGGGCACATCACATGCTCTCAGTCACAGAAAACCCCATGATGGATTTCTCCTTACGGTAAGCATAAGTCAGAAATGACTTCAAGGCACACATAATCACAACAGCAACAAGCATATAATGCAGGAATGGAAATAATGCAAAACCTCCAAATGTTTTTGGACTGCAAGCCCCTGCCTTTCTTCAACATTGGCTAGGCTACCTCAAGGCTACTGAGAGCTACAATTCAATAATACCTGGATGGATACACTATTCCCATTCCTACACAATAAAAATACCAATGGTCCAATTAGACATGGCTCAGCAGAATCATGACTAGGGACCTAAGACGACGACATAATTATAATGCTATAGTCCACTTGAATTGCCATGGCTGCTCCCTACGAATCCTGATATTTGACACTTAGGGAGGTGAATTTGTAATTCTCAATTATAGAGCTCAAGTGTCCCACCAAACTACAGATCCAGGGATTCCACAGAAAGCAGCCATGGCAGTTAGAGTATAATCATAGTGCTATAATTGTGTTGTGTGAACAGATCTGGATCTCCTGATATTTTAAACCTGCAGTCCTCATCTACTTACATATACTGGTCTCAGCCCATTTAATTCAACTGGACAGACTTTTGAGTAGATCTGAATAAGACTGCATGGTTAGTTTTACTCAGAAACAGCTATAATTAGATCCAAATTGGATCAGAGAAAGAAAAAGGGTGGAATTAATTTTTAAATTGCCTCTGTTGTTTGCAGTGGGGCTGGGGACTACAGAACACTATGGAGGGAAGGTTAACTACTGCAACTCTACTTTAGTCCAGCCCGGAATCACATACAGTTGCCTGTTTGTAAGCAAAACTTAAACTCTGGAAGATCCCAGATCAGAGTCGGTCCTTGGAATTATAATTATAATTATGACGTTGGAGCTTCCTACTTAACGTTTATCCAATTATTACTGAAAAATGATCAACAAGCAACTTTGTATAATGCAATAACAAAACTGCTTCCCAGACTTAAGCAATCACGAACAGAGATCCTCAAAGGTAGTTGATCCCTGACAGCTCAAAACCACAAAGGCTAAATGCTGCTGTTATTTAATGTGCTATGTCTTTAAGTGCATATTTAATTGCAAGAAAAGGAACTGCTCCAGCTTTTGTTTAACACAAACAGTTGCATGAAACAATTCTTGTAAAAAAAAAAAGACAAAAACAAGAGATGCTAATTTTCTCAAAGAATGAGAGGGAAAGAACAAAAATGTCAGACTGCACAACCACTGAAAGGGGGAAAAATACACTCTGAATTCCAAGGATGCATTTGCATGGAAGAAGGAAAAGTGGGAAATAATGTGAAAAGCATAAATAATCTTGCATTGTAATCATCTTTCCTACCTTCCAAAGACAAAGAAGTAAAATATAAACAAAAATATACCTCATAAGCCAGCAAGCCTCAAATAATCATAATACAGAAAATTTCTAAAGAAATTTATTTCAAAAAAATGAATTTCTAACAGACGTCTATAGCAATGCAATGCTCTTCCATTCACAGAACATGTGAGAAAGATTATCAGGTTGAGGAGGTTAACATGTGGAAAAAATCAAGGCACAATTAAACTGATCCCCTGATTTATCTGGAATATTCAAATAAAAGTAAGCATTAGCATACTAAAGGTATCCCTTTAAAAACATGCACTAATACTAATTGTCATGCCTTTTTAGTTTCTGCCTATGCAGTATGAATTCTAAGCCAATTAAGGCTCTGTACAACACAAGAAAGCTCAAGATATAAATGCAACCATCTATGTAGTTCTGTTCGTGCCTGCCTCTGCAATGCGATTTGCAAGCAACTGTGTCAGTGACCTCCATTCTGTTCTGAATGCCACTGAGAGGAGGAAAGAAAACGTTGTCTGCATTCAACCAACAGGACTGGCTTTCTGCCACAAACATAGGAGAATATGGTGGGTGGACGGGGATGAATTTCATAGGATTACTTATGATACAGACTGTGTGCCCTCCAGGACCTACCATTTTCACAGTTATCTATCAAATATTTATATACCATAGCTCTGCCATCATACCAAACACATCTATTTTGTTTCTTTCATTTGGGAACTGGATATCAGAAATTTGCAATGGATGAATGTAAGCATTCAAAAACCAAGGTATACTGGTTATGAGATATTGACACTACAAATTCATAGATTTGTTAACATCCGCATGTAGACAAATGTTTTATGGGTTCTTCACAGAGCTAATGTTAGGATTAATGTTAGGATTATGTCAGGGCCACGGGCGTTGCCGCGCCAGCGGGTGCCGCAGAGGCCGATGCCGCTGTTACCTCTGAGGAGGAGGAGGCGGGGCCAGGCCCGTCGGAGGTCACAGCCGACGACGGGGCCGCGCGGCCGCAGCGGAGGGCTCCACCGCCGGGGGGATCGCTGGGACGCCGCAGCGGACACCGATCCCGGCGAGGGTCTCCCTGGTGCAACGGAGGCTGCCGCTGCCGCCGAGAATTGTCCCAGCGCTGCGGAGGCCGCCGGCCCGGCTCCAGGCTGCGGGGCGTGGCGGACGAGGACCCGCGGGAGGAGGTGGGCCCCGCCCGATCCGGGGCACCGCCTACTGCGAGGCTGCCTCGGAAGAGGCTGAGGCCACCGCACCGCCGCCAACATTCCAGCAGCGGCGGCGGCTGGAGGCCAGCCGCCGCTCCCGGTGGCTGCAGGAAGCACCTGGGGGCAGGGAGCTCCCAGCTGTAGCACAGCTGCGAGCCCGGCCATGTGCTCGGCATGGATTGGCCGCAGCCCGGCCTGCAGGCCTTTTTAGGCAGGCGCGGGGCTGGGGAAGGCACGGAGCAACAACCGTCGGCTTCCCGTGCGTCTGTCGCCCGTGCCTTGTTCCAGTCCAGCCCGTGTCTGCGTTCCGCTGCCCAGCTCCACCAAGACCCTACCCTGCATTAAAGGTGCAGTAACCATTTTGTGTTCGGAGTGAGACAACCCCTTGTTATTTCCATTGACGCCTGCTGTTAAGGCAAACCTCAGTTCAAGGCCCCTTGCTGGCTGCAGAGCCCCTGTGGGACTGATTGGGACGCTGCTGGCGGCCACCTCCGGTCCGGCCCCTGCTTGACCTCAGCCCGCGCTGACAGATTGTTCTCCGTCAACCGGTCAGCAGGATGGAAAGGGAGAACGCCGCCCTGAAGGCCCAGCTGGCCACCCAGGCCCATGAGAACCAGGGTCTGTGTGCTCAAGTGGATCAGCTCTCCCATGCCCTGCAGGCCCTGCAGTTCCAGGTCGGCCAGCTACAGGCAGCCCGGCCCCTGCCAGCGCAAAGATCCCATGGCGGTGCCGCCACGCTTCACAGGAGAGCCCTCTGAGCTGAAGATGTCGTGGCCGGCTGCCGGCTGTCGTACAGGTCCGTGCCCAAGACTTTCCCAACAAGCAGGCCCAGGTGGCTTCACGATAGCCTGCTCTCTGGGATGCCGGCCAAATGGGCCACGCCTCTGCTCCGCCAGAATAGCGGCATCCTGGATGACATGGCCGCGTTCCTGCAGGCTTTCCGGGTGGTGAGGGACCCGGTGCAGGCTGACACGGCCAGTCGCCAGCTGTGCCAGCTGCAGCAAGGCTGTGGTACGGTACGGGACTATACCACCACATTCCGCCTGCTGGTGCAAGACCCGGCCTACAACAACTCCGCCCTCCAAGATCAGTACCGGGTTGGCCTCAGCCGAGATCTTGGATGAACTGGCCCGCAGTCCCCCGCCGGAGACTTTGGAGCTGTTGATCCAGCAGGCCCTCCGGATAGACGGGTGCCTGGAGGCCAGAAGGCAGGCCCGTTGGGTGGGCTCCACCAGCGCCCGGACCTGGACACCGGCTCCCCGGGAGGCCCCACCCAGCCGGCCAGGGACAGGCACCTCCGCCAGCGGAGTCAGTGGTGAAGAGCCCATGCAGCTCGGGGGGGCGTGGCCCCGCCTGACCGCCGAGGAGAAGGAGAGGCGGAGGCGGGCGGGTCTGTGTCTGTACTGCGGCCTGGGAGGTCACTTCGCTCGCGTGTGTCCTTCGAAGTCTGCCGTCCCAGGGGCTCCAGGAAAGCGACCCCCAGGTCTAGAGGGCCTGCGAGGCCTGGGGGAGCCCGGAGGCGGGACAGACACAGACGCCTCGGCGCGACAACGAGACCCACTGCTGGTGGCCGCAGCAGTGTGCTATGGCGAGGCACAGCCCATCCCCGTAGGGGCCATGATCAACTACGGGGCGTCCAATAACTTCCTGGACCTCCAGTTCGCCCAGGACCACCAGATCCCATTGGTGCCGCTGCCAGAGCCACGGCCGGTGGAGACCATTGATGGGCAGTTGCTGAAGTCCGGCCCCATCACCCATCAGACGGTCGAGGTGGGTTTTGAGATCCAGGGCCACTACGAGTGGACAAGCTTCTTCGTGGCCGCGGTGCCCTGCTTCCCCGTGGTCCTAGGGATGCCCTGGCTCTCGCGCCACGACCCACACATCTCCTGGGCGCGGCGCGAGGTGCTGTTTGCATCCGAGTACTGCCAGGAGCACTGCTGGCCCGAGAAGTTGATGGTTACCTTAGAGACCTCCGGGGCCCGGATATCCGTCGAACTGCCGCAGAAGTACCGGGAGTTTCAGACGTGTTCAACCAGAAGGAGACCGACCGCCGACCCCCGCACCGGATCTACGACTGCGCTATAGACCTGGTACCGGGGGCCCCATTCCGGCAGGCCGCATCTACGTGCTCTCGGAGCCGGAGCTGGCAGCCTTGTGGGAGTTCTTGGAGAAGAACCTACGTCGGGGCTTCGTGCGACCTTCGACCTCCTCGGCCGGGGCGCCGGTGCTGTTCGTCCGCAGAGTAGGGGAGCTTCGGCTTTGCAACGACTACCGCGCCCTCAACTGGATCACCATCCGCAACCGCTACCCGCTGCCCTTGATCCCGGAGTTGCTGGAGCGCCTGCGCCACACGACGGTCTTCACGAAGCTGGACCACCGCGGGGCCTACAACCTGGTGCGGATCCGGGCCGGTGACGAGTGGAAGACGGCATTCCAGACCCGGTATGGGCACTATGAGTACACCATCATGCCCTTTGGCCCGTGCAACGCGCCGGCGGTGTTCCAGCACTTCATGAACGACGTCTTCCGGGACTACCTGGACCGCTTCGTCATCATCTACCTTGACGACTTCCTGATCTACTCCCCGAATCAGCAGGTCCATGAGACACATGTGCACGCTGTGCTGCGGCGGCTGCCGCCAAGCTCGAGAAGTGTGCTTTCGATCTCGCGGAAGTCGACTTCTTGGGCTACTGCGGGTCTCATCGGGGAGTAGAGATGGATCCAGCAAAGGTGGAGGCCACTGTGTCCGGGCAGGCCCCGAGGAGTCGCAAGGATGTGCAGCGGTTCCTGGGTCGCCAACTTCTACCGGAAATTCAATGCCGACTACGCGTCGTTGGCTGCCCCCATCACCCAGGTGCTCCGTGGCAAGGCGCCGTTCCAGTGGACCCCCGAGGCCCAGCAGGTGTTCGACCGGCTGAAGATTCACTTCACCACGGAGCCCGTCCTGCAGCATCCCGACTCCAGGCGGCCCTTCGTCCTGGAAACCGACGCCTCGGAAGTCGCGGTCGGGGCGGTCCCGCTGCAGAACTCGGGTCCGGAAGGGGGACTCCGGCCGTGCGCCTACCACTCCCGGCAGCTGACCCCTCCTGAGCGGAACTACACCATCTGGGAGAAGGAGCTCCTGGCGGTCAAGGCGGCATTCGAGGCCTGGCGGCACCTCCTGGAAGGCGCGTTGCACCCGGTACAGGTGCGGCCGACCACCGCAACCTGGAGTACCTGCAGACCGCCCGGAAACTGACACCGCGGCAGATGCGGTGGGCCCAGTTTCTTCCAGCTGCAGTACATGCCCCGGGCCCGCAACCGGCGCGCGGACGCCCTGTCCCAAAAGCCCAAGTACGCCACCGCCCCAGAGCCAGAGAGCCGCTCGACCATCCTGAGCCCTGAGAACTTCGCGGAGACCGTGGACGTGACGACCCTGGCAGAGCGGATCCGGGAGGCCCACGCCCGGGAGCCGCCCCGGGAGACCCTGTGCCTGGGGGACGCCGCCTCCCGTGGTCGGAGCGGGGGGCTACTTACCATTGCGACCGGCTCTTCGTGCCCCCGGCCCCTGTCGCGAGGAAGTGCTGCGCCTCTGCCATAACGGAAGGCCCGCGGGGCACTTCAGCCTGTACAAGACCCTGCACCTCGTGACCTGGGAGTTCTGGTGGCCCAGGGTGCGCGGGGACATCGACCGTTACGTCCGCTCCTGTCCCGTGTGCCGCCGCGCCAAGGACCGGACGGAGAGGCCCTCGGGGCTGCTCCAGCAGCTGCCGACCCAAACAGGCCCCTGGCGGACCATCTCCATGGACTTCATCACCGAGCTCCCTCCATCCAAGGGCCACATCGTCATACTGGTGGTGGTGGACCTCCTTACGAAGATGGTGCACTTTGTCCCATGTCTGGCGCTACCTTCCACGAAGCAGACGGCACGCCTCGTCCTGAAGCACGTCTTCCGGCTGCACGGCCTCCCCGAGAGGATCGTGACCAATCGAGGGAGGGGCGCAGTTCACCGCCCGGTTCTGGCAGTGTCTGTTGCAGCAGCTGGACATCGAACCCCGGTTGTCATTGGCCCACCACCCGCAGACCGACGGCCAGACCGAGCGCACCAACGCCACCTGGAGCAGTGCCTGCGGTGCTACAGCTGCTACCAGCAGGACGACTGGGTCAACCTCCTGCCCGTGGCCGAGTTTGTGTACCAGCAACGCCGTCCACGCCTCCACCCAGCAGTCCCCGTTCCTGGCCAGACTACGGCTTCCACCCGCGATGGTCCCGCCGGTCGGGGCGCCTTCCGCGGTGCCCGCCGCAGACTGATGGCTCCAGGAGTTGCGGGCCATCAAGGAGCTACTGCGGGAGCAGCTGGAGCGTGCTAAGGAGCGTACAAGCGGGGAGCAGACCGGCACCGGCAGCCAGGGCCGCCTCTGCGGGTCGGGGACCGTGTCTGGCTCTCCACGCACTTCCTCCCACCCGGGCACCGTAGCCGCAAGCTGGATGACCGGTACATAGGCCCTTTTGCCATCCGGGCCCAGGTAACTCCCATGGCCTTCCAGCTCCAACTCCCGCGCAACCTGCAGATCCACCCAGTATTTCACAGGTCGCTGCTCCTGCCAGCCACGGGGGTGCGCCCAGACACCGGCCCCGGAGTCCCGCCGGCTCCGGTGCTCGTCGGCGGTGAGGAGGAGTCCGAGGTGGCTGGGATCCTCGACTCCCACCAGCGGCACGGTCGCCTACAGTACTTGGTAGACTGGCGAGGGTATGGTCGGAGGAGCGCTCCTGGGAGGACACAACGGACGTCCATGCGCCGCGGTTGGTGCAGGCCTTCCATCGCCGCTACCCGGCGAAGCCTCATCATCCGCGAGGTGGGGGGCGCCCCTGGGGAGGAGAGTGATGTCAGGGCCTTGGGCGTTGCCGCGCCGGCGGGCACCGCAGAGGCCGACGCCGCCGTTACCTCTAGGAGGAGGAGGCGGGGCCGGGCCCGTCAGAGGTCGCAACCAACAACGGGGGCCGCGCAGCCGCCGCGGAGGGCTCCGCCGCCGGGGGGATCGCCGAGACGCCGCAGCGGATGCCAATCCTGGCAAGGGTCTCCCCAGCGCGACAGAGGCTGACGACGACGACGAGGATTATCACAGCGCTGCAGAGGCCGCCGGCCCGGCTCCCAGGCTGCGGGGCGTGGCGGACGAGGACTCGCGGGAGGAGGCGGGCCCTGGGCCCGATCCTGGGGCACCGCCTACTTGCGAGGCTGCCTCGGAAGAGGCTGAGGCCGCCGCGCCGCCGCCAACGTTCCAGCAGCGGCGGTGGCTCAGGAGGCCAGCCGCCGCTCCCGGTGGCTGCAGGAGAAACACCTGGGGGCAGAGAGCTCCCAGCTGTAGCACAGCTGCGAGCCCGGCCACGTGCTCGGCGCGGATTGGCCGCGGCCCGGCCTGCAGGCCTTTCAGGCAGGCGCGGGGCTGGGGAAGGCACGGAGCAACAACCGTCGGCTTCCCGTGCGTCTGTCGCCCGTGCCTTGTTCCAGTCCAGCCCGTGTCTGCGTTCCGCTGCCCGGCTCTACCAAGACCCTACCCTGCGTTAAAGGTGCAGTAACCATTTTGTGTCGGGGTGAGGCAACCCCTTGTTATTTCCATTGACGCCTGCTGTTAAGGCAAACCTCAGTTCAAGGCCCCTTGCTGGCTGCAGCGCCCCTGTGGGACTGATTGGGACGCTGCTGGCAGATGCCTCCGGCCCGGCCCTCAGCCCACGCTGGCAGGTTAAGGCATTAATTGAACCTTTAATCTCTTTTAATTCATTAATATCACAATGTTCAGAAAACTGTTTTATTAAAGAATTTGTTAAATGATTCATTACACTGTTAAATTAAAAGTGTAACCTAACATTGTTAAAACTGACAACTAAGGTATTAAAGTACTGAGAACCATTGATTATTACTCAAAAATAGCACTGCTGGTATTTTGCAATACAACTAATTAATTAATCAATCAATCAATCAATCAATCATTTTTGAAAAGTTTGCCAAATTAACAAATTAGTATTTATAAACTGTTTCCAATATATAGTTTTACAATTTGAAGACATTTCAGAAGTGGGCTATATACTTTAGAAAAGCTTCATCTGGAGATCCTTTCAGGTAGGGGCCAACTAACTCAGTAGAGCAGCACACGACTCAGGTTCAAGACCCAGCATGTGCATTTTAAAAGGGAATGAAAGACAGTGATTGAAAAGACTGCAAAATTGCTTCCAGTACTGAAGCAAACAACACAAAGGACAAAATCATCTGTAGGAGGCAAATCCCATGTTTCTTGATTTATTATTTACTAGCGTATTTACATGGCATTGCCTGGGATTTTATTTTCCTCTTAAGGACTCACCAAACTGCCTTCTCCAGTACCTGTAACTTTTCCCCATATTTCCCAATACAATCTGTATTCAGAGTTATTTACATACACAGTTTGGGTTCCTGAGCGAATAAGTTCTTGTAGTAGGAAGAAAATGGAAAAATGGAAAAAATTATTCATACCTTTCTTT
The DNA here is from genome assembly GCA_948472985.1 of Iguana delicatissima. NCBI lineage: Eukaryota > Metazoa > Chordata > Lepidosauria > Squamata > Iguanidae > Iguana > Iguana delicatissima. The sequence continues at coordinate 227,440 of CAOKZL010001026.1, forward strand.
GGGAATGACTTTAATAAAAATCAATTCTCTGGGGTATGTGATATTTCTGGACCTAATGGCTCACATTAATTTGAACCTGTGATAGTATAGAATCAAATGACAGTATAGAATCAAGTAACCAGCAGCTAGATACAAACATAACACAATCTCCTCCAATGGCTGTAGATTTCTAGTGACTGTAGCAGGTCACATCTCCCCAGGACAGGCTTGAACCTCGAACTCTTGTTTTCCATTATGCTACAATCTCCTACTGAGCTACTAGGTAGATTCTAAACTTTTATGAAGCGATTGTAGCCAATTCCAATCCTACTATACTCTACTTTTTAATACTCTAATGGCTAACAAACCCTTTGTTACATTTACTGTGATTCTTGTTTCTATCACTATTATAATCCACAACATTTACTCGGAAAAGGAAGAAAAACGTGATGGTTAGAAGTAAGAACATTCAATAAGTCCTCAAGTATGTCAGAAAAACTAGCATCTACCAGAAGTTCAGTGGGCAAGATCCAGATGTGAAACAACACATTTGCAGTGAGCTCTGGATTGGAACAAATTACCTCACGTAGATAGGAAAAAACCAGATTGATAATGGAAACTATTGCTTTTACCAGCTCTCTTCTATGAATTATTAAATGAAATAGATCGGACAGACATTAAAGGTTAACAATATGAACATTATAGTCATATAACATCCATACACTTGCTCTCCTTTAATCTCTTTCCTCCTTTTATTTCAGCCACAATCCTATGTGCATGTCTTTCTGAGAAAGTCCCACTAAAGTGACTGGGGCTTATTTATGAGTGGACATGCATAGGATTGCAGAGGTAATTCCTGCAAGGCATGCAACCAAGATGAACAAAGCCAGTGTTTATATCTTTATATGAATAATTCATGTTAATGGTTTAGGTATTAAGTGCAAGCAAAGATCTGGATTTTTTTAAAAAAATAGTCATAGACAATGACTTTAATTCTAGCTATTACAAATCTGAACTATAACAACAGTATGAGGGGAAACACTTTTTGCTTTGCCTCATATAAACATTACAACCCTAAGGATGTTTATCTGACATTTATGACCAATTGATAGATCTAGAAATCACAAGGACCAGGCTTCCTTGTCAGGTTCATGGGGCTTCCTGTTCTTAGAAAAGGAAACATTTCATGATGGAAATACGTTTCTCTCTTTCTCGAGGGGAAAATTTCACCTTAAGCGCAAACAATGGCCATGCATCACTTACATAATACACAAAACCTTTAGGAGGCAGATCCTCTCTCATAAAAATGTTAACCCTTGCTATTGACTTCTTGACTTTTGACTGAGTATCCTAGCAAGATATTTCTTGCTTTCTACAAAGGCATGATAAGAGTACCCTAAAAAACAACATAACCAAACAGGAATGCCTCAGTGCCTCTTAATTATACTGGACTTACCATACACGACATTCTCATCTCCTGTAGGGGTACAAATTATATATGGCAGAAACCCTCAGTTTTTGTCCATACCATATTTTGCATGTAATCTCTGACAAATTTCTTCTTTCTCATTTCTACATACAACCACAAATATACTGTGCTACAAACACAAACAGAACAGATGGATAGATAGATAGACAGATTTAAATATAAACCTTTGGATGTATATTCCCACAAAATATACATTACTAAACCTATCTAAATGTACTCATTTCTAAACAGATGTTATCATAAAATGCACATTTTAAAGGTATGTTGTTACTGTTTTGAGCTGAGAACAAAACAAAATGTAGAGTATAAACCGATTAAAGAATTTTATATAAAGACAAGTTGCTGTATGGTGGAATACCCTTCACAAATGGCACCTATCATGTTACAGTTTTGGATTCAAGTAGCAACAATATTATTTTCCCAAGTTTTAGGTTAATTAATATTATTGACTTCGATTACTAATGTTGCTGATGGTACATCTGCTATTTTGTAACAAATAATATTTTATTCACTGATTTTTTTCTGTCATTTTATTTATATAGACATTAAATTTACATACTAATTCTAAAGTGCTGTGAGAAAGTTGTTTTTGTGGGGGGTTTTAAGCTAGCCTGAAAAAACATAGCAGGAATTGAGTGGCTAAATGATTCAGCTACGAATCTGGCAATCCTCAGTTTGAATGTCACCTCAGCTCTTAATTCACTTAGTAACCTTTGAGAACTTGCTTTCACGCTCACACTTTCACCTTTAGCTACTACAATAAAGTAAGTGCCTGAAATGCTTTGAATACTTGAAAGTGCTACAGAATTGGTGGTAACAGTAATTAACAACAGAGGAGAGCTGCAAAAGAGAACATGTTTGGGGGAAGCCTGCTAGATGTCTTCAAATATCTCAAGGTGCTGCCAGACAGAAGCCAGACAAGGGACCAAGAGACCTCTCCAAGAAGCAGGACTCCAAGAGGAAGCACTCTTGAATAGAAACTACAGACAACCAAGTTCCAGCTAACTATCAGGAAAGACTTCTCCACATTAAGAGCTCTTCAACAATGGAACAGCTTACCCTTTAAATGTGGAAGGCTTTCTGGAGGTATTTAAGCAGCTACTGTGATGGATACTGTAGCTTAAAGATCCTGCATTGAACAGGATGTCGGATGAGAATACTGCTAAGAATTTTTTCAAAATAAAAGAATATGACCATGTGAATTATGTGAGATTTGCTACCAAAAGATGTAGTGAGGGAAGGATTGGGAAAATATTTGAAAAATATTCAAAAACTGGTGGAAAAATATGTTTCTCGAGTGTCAGCAAAGGAAGAGAATCATGGATTAACAAGAATTTTCTCAGTTATGCTCTCATTCTGCACAAAATTTACACTTTTTGCATAGAAAAGAAAAATCTGTGTGTGGAAACAGCAGAGAAAAGTGCAAACTTTGTGTAGAATGAAACCTCGACCGTAGCATTTGCTGCAAAGTTGCTCCTTCCTGCACAGAAAATGCTGTTTCTCTATGCATAAAATGCTGTTTTCTGTACAAATAAATAAATAATCCAGCCTGTGTAAATTTTCCACAGGGTTAAGTCTGGAACAGCAAATACTCTTCTGTGCATTACTTGTTTGACAGTATGAGCAGAAGCATACCAATGTACTCTTGTCCTGATTGTGGCTTTCCCACGGACACCTGGTTGGCATCTATGTGAACAGAATGCTGAACTATATAAGCCTTTGGTCTGAACTAGCAGAGCTCTTCTTAAATCCTTATACATTTATTTAGCTGCAATCATATTTAACAAAAGCACCCCCAAATAAGGAGTAAAGATACAATCTGCACTGATTTTTAGTCAGGCCACGTCAGCCTGTTTCCCTGCCTGCATCTTAACTGGTGTCAGATGGCTCACAGCCCAAATATAAAGGCTAGTTAGCCAGACAAGATTGAGATAACGCCTATTGGGGGAAAACAGCTAGAGGACAAGAGAAGAACTAGACCCATGTTCTTCCTTAATGGACATATCTGTCATCTGTTTCATAACCCTGAGGTAGGCTCCTCAGCTGCTGCTGCAATCCCAGAGAGCAGCAGCTGTCATCATTGTTTCCAATCATTTATTTGCCCTTGGGGAAAACAGGTAAAATGGTTATCACCTTTGATAGTCTGGAACCTTCCCCACTCTTAGCTTGTCCTTTGAGACTCTGCAAACAGACTAGCACCACACTATTGCCAAGAGGTTGTACTTCAAATTACAAAACATAAAGGGAACAAAGAAAAGAAAAAGATAAGTGTATAGATTATCATCAGTGTCAGTCAAACAGGAATTGCAGTCTTCTAGACAAAGAAAAGCAAAGCATAGTCTTTGCTGCAAAGAGGCTGCTATCTAAGGACATTTAGAGTGAAGTGGTTGGCGGCAAAGGAGAAATAACAGAAGAAACATCAGTGGAACCAAATCTGTTCATTTCCAAATACTTCAGCTCCAATGAGATGTGAAATCGGGTGAGATATAACATAGATGAGTATGACAAGAAAAGGGGGAAAAAATCCTGCAGCAACTTAAAAAAATCCATCACCAGTTACACTATACCACACAGCTTGAAAAATACAGGAGTGCCCTATGCCTACCAGTGATCCTGTGAACTGATTTAGGCAGGATGCTAACCGTGAAGAGCACTCAGCCCCGTCAACTTTTCATGTACTCTGAAATCATGTTACAGTGTTATATGCTACTACACGTACCAGCCTGCGTACATGTTAATATTAAAAACAGCAGAGATCTATAAGCAGGGCCATTACACTAGGTTACACATAAAAGGGTAAATCCTCACCTCATAAAGTATAAGAAAGCCCCCCAAAGTGTATTTCCCTGTCAAAAAGCGAAGTTCGTTTTGAAATCTTATGCAGATGCCTGATGCTGCAAAATCAATCACTTCACTTTTCGGCAGACATCTCTACAAGTCTTGTTTCCAGCTGAACCTGAACTTCAGCATCAATAAATCAAACGGACAAAGTGTAAAACGTTAAGAGCAATATTCAAACTTTGGGACTGCTTTTGGATAATTTACCAATGCAAAAAATACACATAAATTCAAACAAATCTAAACATAGGAGGTATATTAAAGAATAGTGTGCCTGCTGAAAGACTTCTCTTCTTATCAGGAAAATAACACACCCTTTCTTTCTCTCACCCTCTCTCCCCATTCCCTCCCACTTTCTCCTTCTCTTTTTAGGCAAACCCACACACAAACCACATCTCAAATAAACTCCTGGAGCAAGCTTGCTTTCTGCTGCTCCAGAGACTGGGACATGGAGCAACGGTTTCAAACTGCAGGAACAAAGATACCATCTAACATTAGGAAGAACTTCTCGACAGTAAGACCATTCAACAATGGAATATGCTGCCTTAGAGTGTGATAGAATCTCCTTCTTTGGAGGTTTTTAAACAGAGGCTAGATGGCCATCTGTTGGGAGTGCATTAATTCTGTATTCCTGCACGACAGGGAGTTGAACTGAATGGCCCTTGTGGTCACTTCCAACTCAATAATTCTACCATCTGCTCTAGACTAGAAATATTGCTGAAAACCAGCAAGTTTGAAATGTTCCATCAAGTCTATTCAATTATGTTTGAAGAAAACTTGTATCAGTAGGTGGATGCATACATACTTTTGCAAACTAGTCAGGAAGGATTTAACAAGAGACCACATATCCCATTATGTTATATTCAACAGGCAAAGAGATGCATCCACATTTGGACATGTAACCTGTTTTGCTGCTCCAGAGACTAGGACAAGGAGCATTGGATTCAAGCTGCAGGAAAAGAGATTCCACCTGAACCTCAGAAAAAAATTCCTGACAGTCAGGGCTGTCCGGCAGTGGAATATGCTGCCTCAGAGTTTGATGGAGCCTGGATGGCCATCTGTTGGGAGTGCTTCGATGTGTGTTCCTGCGTTCCTGCATAGTAGGGGGTTGGACTGGATGGCCCCTGTGGTCTCTTCCAACTCTATTATTCTATGATTCTGTTATTCTAAGTAATGGACAGCATTTACATCCACAAACAGAAGAACACCTAAGATAGTACTGCAGAGCTTTCCAAACTGTGTGTCGCAACATGTTAGTGTATCAGCTGCAGTGCGTAAGTGTGTTGCGCAAACATAACAGGTGGAGGGGCTGCCTCTCCCCCTGCCATGGCGGGCTAGGCCTGGGTGAAGGGGCTGCCACTGCCACTGCCACTGCCCCAGGCCAAAGAAGAAATTCAGAAATTCATCCTGGCGAGGGTGGTGGCAGGCCAGTTCCAGGTGGAGGAGAGGCCTCTCCTGCTGCCACCCTGGCCTAAGGAAGACCCCGACAAGGGTGGTGGCAGCAGGCCAGGCTTGGAAGGGCTGCCTCCATTTACTGAACTTCTTACTGAATTACTGTGTCGCAAAATGATGCATGTCTAAAAAGTGTGTCAACAACATGAAAAGTTTGGAAAGATCTGTAGTACTGAGACGTTCATAGAAATGATGTGAGCAATTCAGCAAAAAATTCTGCCAAAAACACAGACAGATTTCAGACAACCCTCATGAAAAATATGTCTAAGGCTAGAGATGAGGTTTAGTGATACTTCTGCAACAAAAGAAGGCAGTTTCACATCATTTATAAGTTGTCTGAGTAAGAACTCTCATCTCAAAATAATGTTTTAAAAATGCACCTAGGCTGAGGTTCCCAATTATGCCTATCCAGGTATATTTTGACTGCAAGTCCTGTCAGCCCTCACCAATGTTACCAGTGGTGATGGATGATAAGTACAGCCTAACAATAGATTTATTTTTCTATAAGTCGGTCATAATGGCAGAAAATGCTCCTTTATACAGTGATGCTTTATTTTCCATAGAACATCCAGTACCGATACGGTGTTCCTTGTTCCCAAAGCAAATGTGTCAGTGAGAGCAGATCTGTGCACATAATTTATGTGTGCATGGACTGCCCCATCCACTGAAGCCTGTGGGATATAGGCAGCATCTATAAGAGCTCTGGCCACTTATCCATTCAGTATTCTGATCAAAATGCTGACATCTATTTGGAGAGATAAGGGAGAAAAAAGCAGGCAGGCAAGCAGGTTTATAACAATGCACAGTAGTAGGTGACATCCCTCCATAATTAGATGATCCACCTAAGTGCAGGCAATTTAGTAGATTAATAGCAAGTGGGGACACAGTTTCTCTGTAAACACCTGATTCACAGAAGCAAAACAATTCTGGACTATGATACTGGCATTCACCCTGAACTACCCACTCTTTTCCCGTAGCCTTAAGAGCTCTGTAATTTCTATAAGAAAACTAGGGATACAAGGATAGTGCCTGAAAGTCTCCAGAATAAAACCAAAGCTCGTGTTTCAGAAAAGCTTGAACCAATGATAATAAGTGTTTTCTCACACAGTCTTAAATAACTAATTCACTGAGTTACACAAAATCAGCTTCTTATGGATGTTCTCTTCTGTCAGACAGCCAATTAGCTTTTGATAATTTGTGTGTCTTGCAGAGAGCTTCTGGTTCTATATTTGCAAAATCTGTGTCAGAGATTGGTTTCACTTCTGCTGATTTCATTTTTTTTTAACCAGGGTCACTGAACTACTGTAATTTTGAAACAAAAGATGCTACCTTTTTACTTGTTGAGTTCAGTTTCCTTCCTCTTTAAATCCCCTCACCCCGCTGAGAAAAAATGTTCTCAATGTAAATTTCTAAATATGTTAGGAACAATGGGGATAACCTCTTTTCCTATCAATAATGAGCCAAAATGCATCTGAGTATCACGAACTTTTGCAAACAAAAGCAGTTCCTATTATTTAGAGTTCTTTTAATCCAAACAATAAATACCAACATACATATATACAGACTAGACTTGAGAAATATTAGCACCATAAAGATATGTTTGTGATGACTCACAATTTATAACTGTAAGGTAAAGGCCACCTTACCTGGCCAGAATGTCCTGCACCAGCAAGTACTTCCACAGAAGAAGTAAAACTTAAGCCCATGTGTAGATTGTCCATACACAATTTTTCATGTGACATTTACATGCAAAAATGCAGCAGTTAGCTGAGGGTTCCTACTATGTGTGCATACATACCATACCAAAACAAAATAAAACAAAACAAAAACCAAATACTTTGAAAAGGCTATCACTACTAATGTGATGGCTAATCAGTTAAAAAAATGTATCCCTGTTATTCCATAATTAGCATCTTAGATACTCTTTGTGGTACATTCAATCAGCCTAGCAAAAGGGGTGGGCTTTGTAACTTGAAAATTGGGAAAAAATACAACAGCCCACACAGGTAGTACCACCTTTGCTCAAAAAGCTGAAGTAAAATGAATACATGAATAAATGAAATGCCTGCACAAATGAATACAGGAACCCCTCATCTTTTGATGTCCCACTATCTGACAATTTGCACTTTCAACACTTTCAAATCAAGAAAAAAGTCCATTAATTCAATGGTGGTTCCGCTATTTCATCAGTTCTTCTTGCCTACAGAGGCTCCTTTCAAACCACTTGCATCCACACACTGCTTACAAAGTGAGCTGGGGGTGGGGTGGAAGGGCATTAAGCCAGCTGGGAGACTCTGAAAGCAGTGCGCATGCAATTGGTCCCAAGTGAGCTTCCTTAAGTTCTTCACGGTCCCTACAGTACAGTACATAGGTTCTTCTTTTCAACCAATTCAGTTTTCTGATAGTGCTCAAGTCCTTAATCTGTCAGGTAAGTGTGGGAAGCCTGTAGACTTTCTGCGTAACCTTGTGCCAGAGGCACCACAGGCCATCAAAATAGGTGAGACCGTAGACTACAAAGTATCCAACCCCGGGGAACTTGGTTTACATCTGGAAGGCTTTCAATGGGATACATTCTGTGGGTTAAATCACTAGTGCTGCAGGACAACAGAAATAAAAGTGTCCTCCCTAAGGGCTGTTAGAAAAACAGAAAAAAATTAAAATCCTTATTAGCAGCAATATCTCACACTCTCCTACTCAGAAGCAAGACCATTTAGTTTGAAATAAGCTGATACAGAACTGTAATTTTAACACACACTATAAATAACAAAATAGCAGCATTAGCATGGCTACTTACATCACACCTAGAGTACTTATTTAATTACCAAAGTCTTTGCTGTAAGGCTGTACTCCATAGTCATGCCACGTGGTTCACCATCCGTCAGGAGCGGAGGCTGCAATAACCACTATTTTAAACTGTCTTGGACTTCTGTTTCTCAGAATGTATTTCTGTTTTTACAGAAATCTGTCAGAGAAAAAATACTTTCCCATTTACACACATCCTCTCAAGCCAGCATGACAAGAGTTAAATGACTCTACAGCTCAATTTGCTTGAATGTAAGGAGAGGTGATACGCTGACCCTGAACCAAGCAAGCATTTATTGTTATATCTCATCTACTGTAAATCATGGAGCAAAAAAGTGGATGTAATGGGGAAAACATAACATTACAAAGTGCAGGTAGCCTTGAACCTACCTTGATTTAAATCCAAGAGACAGCTGATAGTAGAGAACACTGAACTCCTTACTGAACAAACGTCCTCCCTAACGTAAATTTAAGAGTCTACATTCATTCTAACAAGACCTCTTAAGCCTTATGTCCAATTTTCCCTTTGATTTTCCATCCTCAAAGGAATGTTGAAAAATGTATCTCCTCAACTATTTGTTAACAGGAATGAGTGAGTTTTTTAAAACCAGGGTTTAGGCTGATTCAACTGTCTTCATCCACTGTTCTTTTCTTATATCTAGCTTAATTTGACAGAGTAGTCTTTGGAATTATTTCTATTTGATTCATCATTTGAGAATAAAAAAAATATTGCAAGATTGTCTTTTCTAACAAAGTGTAAAATCAAACATGATCATATATATTTACTCATGAATCTGTCTTTGTAAAAATTGAGGCAGAGAAGGTTTTGCGGATCTAATACTGCAACAATATAAAGCCATGCTGAAATAAACGGAGTATGCCTGAAGTCTGGAGTATTCCTCTGTGAAGAAACCTCCTTTCACCTCCTTTTTTATTAAAAATGTTGACTCCTCACACCCAACTGTATACATAAAAAGTGTACATCAATTGTGAATCTGGACTGTCTCCTCAAGTTCAGTTTGACTAAAATCTATAGTTTTGGTTTACATTACAAAATGTATTCCATGTATTCAAGAAAAACGTTCTAAATTTCTTGAGAGAAAGGCCTAAAATTAGTAGGCTATTAACTGACGTAACATCTAGGCTTCTTGAAATTCATACAGAAGAACTTTTTAGGAATATTAGGAATTGCAAAACTTGGTGCTCCTTTGACTGATCACTTTGTAGGATAAGCCTATTCTTTTAAGGAAATATGTTTCACCTGTTAAATAAACTTTTTTTTCTCAGAATGATAAGACTTTGTTGAGAAAGGAAACGCACTATGTACTGGAGCCCTCCATGATCTACATACCCACCTAGACTTCAGCCATCTACTTCAAACTTCAGGTTTTCACATATATCCAAAGCTCCCTCCTTGCCACCAATTTGTAATGATTAGAACAACTCTGCGACAAACACAAGCACACAAAATTGTAGAAGTATAACGCCTCTGAAAATTATCAATGGTCAGTCAAACATTTTGCAGACACTTTTCTGAAATCCTTCTAGGTCAATTTCCAAATCATTTTGTAAGTATTTTATACACACACACACACACACACACGTTTTATTAGTTTAAAGTTTTGTTTCTTGACTAATATGATTTATAAACAACTCAGTATGGAGCATACATGCCCAATATGCCTTGGCCACAGTTGTTATTACACATGTATTGCCGTCTTCCTTTTCTTTTAACAGCCCCTGAAGAAAGTACCACCAACATCCCTGAGTGAAACACTTCAATCTATTTTAAGAAATAAAACCTTCATTTACATATCGTGTAACCATCTCTTTCTGTTTACCCAGATTAATTTTTTTCTATTGAGAGGGGAAAAAAATCCTGAAAAATCGTCATCATACCCATTGCTTATTCACCCAACTGCTTCCCCCAAGGAGCCCTACAATGCCATATTTAAAGATAATTAGTTGAAAGAGAGGCCAAATCACATTATCGCCATGTCTTGTTGAACAAGCACGAGATTCAGTCAAATTACTGACACAGCCCTATATACAATGGATCAATTTGTGTGCTAGCCCTGCAACCTCATTAGGATGGTTCAAAGTTGCATACATAATAGTAGCTGGCTTCTCAGAAAAGAATGAAGCAACACAATACTTGCAGGTTTTCCCTCTCCACCCACTCTTCCTCTCCAGCATCCAGCTCACAGAAGAGTCATAAGACAGAGGATGTGGACACCTGATTGATGTGGGAGAAGAGAACTGATGAATATGGTTTTATATCAGGGGTATAAACATTCAACTATTTTGTTCTTACAATTATTATCACAGTTCTCTCACAACTGTGGTAAACTGAGTATTTCTGTACAGTTCTCGCATGGTGTTCACACAACCTAAACAATTATTATTAGAAGAAATATGCATGGTATTTTGCACAAAACCCATATTCTTATGTAAAAATACATTTTTCTCAACAATTCCAGAAACCCATGTGTTATTTTGTGAAAAAATTCAGGGTGTCTGTGTGTGTGTGTGTGTGTGTGTGTGTGCGTGCAGGCACACAAAAATAAAAATTTTGCCCAGAAACAGATGGAAAATGTGTATGTTTTGTATTTAACCACACCTTGAGTTTTGCACTCAAAAAATTGTGTATATTTTTGTACAAAATAATTTCCTGAACACTTTGGGATCTGTGAACATGAGGTGAATGCTACAAAATTCTTGCCTATGGTGCTATTCTTCAAAACTGGATTTCCCAAGTGTTCAGAAACCTATTTTTCATCTGTGACATCAAGAACAGAAAACATTCTTCATGCCCTTGATTTGTACAATTTCTTTAGAACAATACACTGAAACATTCTCACCTAAACCTAAGCAGCAGAATTTCATGAATCTACCCTTCTTATTTAAAAAAAAAGTGTGCAAAGTTGAAATGTATCTGGAAAAGCAGCTTTTGCTACATAATATAGTGGAATTCAGGAGCACATAAAGGTTATCTTATGCCAAATCACAATGAAGGTCCAAACAGCTTCAGTGCAGTCTATAGGGCAGTGGCTTTCCAGAGTTTCAGAGAGAGAGGCTTTCACAAACCCTCCTGGAGATGTCATGCTGTGACTGTGAATCTCCGTATATGCAAAGTATTGACCATACTACAGAAATAGTGATAGGTTCCCGCTTCTATAAAGTAATGTACAAAACTGCTAGTGCCCAGAGTGAAACGTGGCTACATTTTTAGTCCCAATCTGAATTTCAGGAACCAAAATATGTCTCCAGAGCAAATGAGAGTTTTCTTCCTACCGATAACAGCAACTGTGAGGAGTATCAGTACAAACTGAAGCCATTTTCACACAATGAGGCTCTTGCAAGTTGTCTCATCACAGTCCCAGCAGGGAAAGAAGGACAACAGGAACACCCCCTCTGCACGGGACCGTCTCCCTGCGGAAAAGGGAGTGATGGCCACATCCCTGCCTTCCACAGTGCAGCTGGGCACTTTCCCAGGCTGTGCTAGGGAAGGAAGCATCACCATCACACTTCCTGCCCTTCCACAGGACAGGTAGGTACAGCAGCGTTGCGAGATCACAGGTGCTAAACGGGTTTTATCCATTTACCAAATACCCCACGAGTGTGACACATAGAAATGGGATGGCAGCAGGCCAGTGACGACGTAATGCAGAAGCATGTCCAGTCAACCACTTCGATCCTGTCCCCGTAGCAGGACAGCCCCGTTGTGCAGAAATGTCCTGAGTGTGTATCCAGACTGGCCAAATATATTGAACGATCAGGGTTTTTTCTCCTGCAACCACAGCTTCTGTTTCCAAGATCCAATCAACATTTTGGTAATTCCAGGACGTTTCAGGCTTTTTTGTTGCTCTCAGCAGGGTGTTTTTTATTTTTGGGGTGTTTTTTTTTTAAGAAAAACTAATATTTTCAAATCCTCCAATCTTTTCATTCCCTTTACCTCACTTCTGCTTACTTTAAGTTGGACCTGTAGTGCTTTGTCTGTGGCATGCATGTATGCACACACAATCACATGTGTCCACACAAGCAGAAGAGAGAAGAAAAGGAAAGAAACTGCCCATCTCTCCTTGTTCTGCACAACTGCTCTGGTGGTCAGGGAGAGGCAGTGGAAAGAGGTAAGGAGGATTGGGAAAAGAAATTGACAACATTCCCTGTTTAGTTTAAGGTCTGAAATACTCTCTTGTGTCTGGGATGGGGCATGTGACCTCATTCAGCACAATAATTAATAATAGACCACACATTTTTTAAAAAAGAGAGTGTGAATGTAAAAAGAGGAAGAATCAACCCAAAGTGATACTAACTGCCAGTCTAGAAGAGCCCTGAGACTGTGATGGGGACCAAGAATTAAACACCCTTTCCAACGACACCATAGTCATCATCCATTGGTGACAGAACTCACTGCGGACCATTTTAGTATTCCTTTCTTTAAAAAAAAAAAAGTCATAAAAGATCTGTTAACATGACACATAAGGTTTTATCCATAGCCCATAAAATACTGTTTCAAACAGGAATATAAGCCTAAGGAATGTAAAATATATGATTTCCTCTTTCCACACATCTCCTTCATCTCCTCTAATTTTTAAAGTCCTCATTTGAATAACTCTGTGACACAGAAAGCTAGATAAGATTATCTTGGTACCTGCCGTATGAAGCCCATCCAATACAAGTGGCTTAATTACAGGTAGCCATTTCCTTTTTAACAGTCCATCTGTAATGTGGGTCATAAATTAATAGAGCTGTCAGCCTTGACAAGCAACCATCTCACCATCCTTTTATGAGCCGCTCTTACTGGGCTGAATACAACTACAGACTAATCTCTAAAAACATGTCTGAAGGGATTAGTTTCCCACTTCAGGAGAAAATAAAATATTACAAAAGACTGTGCATCCCTTTAAGATCTCTGACCATTTGGAATTTAACAGAATTAATCTGCAAATGAGTGCAGCCATCTAAACTTCAAAAAGATAACACCGATCCTCTGGAAACAGTATGAGAGAACTACAATCCTATACCACTTCCCAGGATAGAAATACCCCCTTTAACACAGTGGGATTTACTTCTGAGTAGATTCATCTGCAAAAAAAAAACTAATCCAGGATATTCCAAAAAATTCATTTTTTTTTTAATAATGCTGAGTAGGGTGAGAAGTAGCTTGCAGTATTTTCACAAAGTGCATTTTTAATTTGAAGCTGAATTGCACTGTGATAACAGATGTAATAACAGACAGATCTCTTTCCTTGGCCAATTATGTCTCCCACAAATTTATGGCCTCAGCTCCAATCTCTGTGGTTTTGTCCCAGTGCCCTTCAGCTACGTCCTTCATTACAAAACATCTAAATGTCTTACAGACAGATCCATTTGTCTTCTCTCAGCTCTCCTTCTTTACAGGCTTCCTGTATGAATTTTATTTTCCGACTTCTATTTTCTGCCTTTAACTATGTGAAATTTGCAGTGTCATTTTTGTCTAGAAGTTTCAGTTTACAACAGCAGAGACTGCTCTTTGCTTTGGAATGGTACTAATAGTTTCACATGTAAAGAGCTTGATGTCTACTTATGAAGAAGCAAAAGAGCTTCTGTGGTTATGCCCAGAACAGTCTGTACTAAGTGACTTGGGGGGGGGGGTGCAGAAACACCAATGATTGTGACGATAGCCATAGAAAGCTTCCTAAAAATCTCAGTTTTTTATTAAAAGCACACAAATTTCTAGCTCTTATTACTATAAAAATATATTAAAAAGTGTTAGTCTGGTGAAAACCTCAGAAACAGAGAAATTCTAAAGATTTCCACTAGTCAAAGCTCACAGAACCTCTGCTCTCATTGACAGTCTGCTACTAAAACAAGAATTTCTGGAAAGCTTGGAAAAGCTATTTTCGGACGACAGCTACCAGAATCCTCAAGCCACCCTGAGCAGGCGCCATTTTGATTACGGAATCCTGGAAAATGTAGTTCCAAAAAAGTATATTTTTACAAGCTCTGGAAGCAATAGCAGGAGAGGCCTAGCCTTCAGTAAACCCACTTGCTAGCAGTCCAAGAATGCTTGACTAAGGTGGCCAAGAATGTTCATAGGGGAGACTGGATTTCAGCAACTAAATTAAGCTGACGGGGGGCACATTTTGGAGGGAGTAGTCCTCTAGGACTCAGCAGAACCAGCAAGGATTTCTTCCCTTTCTCCTCTTTCTGGAACTGCTGCAAATCTAATTAAAAAGGGGTGGGAGAAAAGGGAGTCTATACTCACCATTTTCAACCTTCCACTGAATAATTTGATTACTTTCTCATAGGCCAGGATAGGTCAAGAACGGCCCTCCAAATGTTGGTTGACTGCAACTCCCAGCACTCCTCACCACCTGCTATAGCAAAGTGGCAATCCAGCAACATCAAGCTACACTCACATTAGCCCTAGCGCAAGGCTGTTCCCTCCACACAATTCCTTTTGTTCCCTTTCTCCAGTACCATCATCAGAGTGATAGATATGAGGGTGGGCCAAAATGGGGGCATTGCCAAGCCCTAGATGAGAATTCTATCACTCAAATGAAATCTTCATGCACTCCCTAAATGGCTAGCACTGCAGCATCTTAAAACTTTGCATTCAGAAACACAGTTCAAATATCCAAAGAAAAGGGACAGGCAAAGTTCCCAAAGGAATAAGACAATAAATGCAAGCATTCTAAGTGTGAAGAGATTTCAATGTCTCACTCTATGCAGTGCTAAAATTTGAGAGTGAAGGAAAATTTCACTGGTGGGGGTAGAGTGCCTGCTGGAAACAATGCCCTCATTTTGTTAACTATAATCCTCATGAACTGCCTCCTGAACTCATCATCAAATCTCTCCCGGTGAAAAACTCCTGAAACTGTCAACATCTCAGGCAAGCCATTCCATGTGCAGTTTACAGTGGGATTTTTAGAGGAGGCAATGGTGAGGAAGGAAGGAAGGAATTTTGCTTTGTGACTGACCAACTGAGAAGACAGGCCTTGTATCGATTATCTAGTAACTACTTCAAACTCAGGCCCTTTCCACATGTGGAGGGGGAAACGGGGGAAACGTGCTAAAACGGAGCTTACCGGCAGCCAGGTAAGTCCATCGCCATGCAGAGCAGCACGAGCTCGCTGCTCTGCAGTCCTCCGGCGTCCAAAATGGCGGCTTCAGCGTCCAAAATGGCAGCTTCCGGCTGGTGGAGGCTCTCCACCAACTGGAGAAGCTCGCCAGCCAGAAACCCACCCCCGGCAGATCTGCAGGCACACACTAGTGCACGCCTGCAAATCTGCATCAGAGCACGGCAGTGGAGCTGCACGGGGCTCCGCACTCAGAGCGGATTGAGGTACGGAACTACAAAAAGTAGTCCGCCCCAGTCCACTCTACGGTGCAGAAGACCTCCATCGGAGGTTGCTCTGCACCTTTTTAATACCCTGGTGCGGAAAAGGCCTCAGTCCTTTCAATGTTTCTTTCGCTCTGTGTCTCTAGCTGAAATCTTTCTCCATTCTCTACTCCCACCCGTAGCTGATTTTCCAAAACTAGGACATATTTACAGAAAGGATTTTGGGTGCATCTATATGGATATATGGAAAGAAGCTGAATCTTTATATGTGTCACTCGCACCTTCACCCATTAATCACTGATACAAGTAGAAATCCTAAGATATTTTCCCTAACAAATATAGAGCTGAAATGCTGTCTCTCAACACATCCCTATGGCCAAAAGAAACTGAAATAGGGATCTTGTTTTCAAACTCTCCCCCTCAAAATTCTAGGAATGAATAACAAAACAGCAGTTCCAGCTCCAGCACAAAATAAACGAGGGAAGAGGTGGGAGATGGGCTGGGATGCTGGCCCAGGGACAGTTGTAGGTCTGACTCACTGAGGGAAAATGAAGAGCTACCAGGAATATGAACTCTGAAAAAGGCAGATATACCGTATCTGCTGGCGCATAAGACACACCAGGATATAAGACACACCCCATTTATATGCAGGCAAATACTATTTGCCAGCATATAGGATGCACTGGTGTATAAGACACACCCCATGTTCAAACAGTATTTTTCAGGAAAAAAAGTGAATCTTATATGCCAGCAAATAGCGTACATAAGAATTTAACAATCTTTGGTCCAACTAAAGAAAAAATTGCACTAGCAGGTAGGAACTTATCTTGCACAAAGCAAAATGTGTTTTCTAGTACTAATGTAAATGGCAGGTTGTTGTTGTTGTTGTTGTTGTTGTTGTTGTGTGCCTTCAAGTCATTTCTGATTCATGGCATCCCTAAGGGGAACCTATCACAGGGTTTTCTGGGGCTGAACGTGTAATGTGGCCAAGGCTACCCAGTTGGTTTCCACAGCCAAGTCGGATTCAAACTCTGGTCTCCAGGGTCGTAGTCCAATGCTCAAACCACTATACCTCACTGATTCTCGTAAATGGCTTAGGAATGTAATAATTTTTCTGTTTCAACCTGAGTTCCTTCAAATCCCACCGGCATTCTTCTTTAGTTCTTTAATATCAGCTTACAAGGCTTTGCATTTTCTTCTCACAGTAGAATTTACACACATTTTAATTAGTTTTCCTAATGCACACTTTTATTTACACAATGTATCCTGTTCAACAAAGTGTATGTCTCCATTTTTTTTCAGTTATGTGCATTTTAGGCACTCTTATTTTGAAATATGCTTATTGTTTTTTGTTTCTTGGAAGCATCTTGCAAGCCTCAAAAATGTGAGAATATTCCAAGACCCAGGTCTCTGAGGGGTTCTATACAGTTAAAATATACAAATAAACACACACACACATATATATAGTAATATATATATTACAAAATAAATGTTGTTTTCCAACAAACTAGAAATTGCTATAATGTCTATTGCTAAATTTGGGGGATGGGGAAGGGCAATCATTACCTCAAGCCCTGCCAGGTCTCAGCAGCTGGACTCCCATCATCATCACCACACAAATACATACGCTTTCCTAAGTCAGTGGTGGAAAGTACCCTAAACCAGCCAAGTTATGGTCCAAAAGGCAAAAAGTTCCCAACGCATCTCTATCTCTGGCAATAACAACAGAATTGCAAAAGCCTGAATCCTATCAGTAGTTCCAAATAAACTCATCGAATCAATTTTTGCACAGTGAACCAACGCTTTTCCTACATCCCTTTGATGCAACACAGCTACTCCAATTGGAACTACCAACAGGGTTTAGGTAAATAATAACAAAACAAACTACAGACTGTTTTTTGATGACACCCACAAACAGCTACCTGAGAGGGCAGGACTAATCCTCCTGAAGTGCTTAAGAGTTTACATAGAGGCTTCGCATAACCTACCATAAGAGATCATTCAATCCATAATGGTTACACGACTGTCCAAAGCTACTGGTACCTGGGTTTTAAAAATCAGTTAGTTGTGAAAGCTTCATTAGTTCTAATACAAGGATAAACAAAGAGGTCTTTCCAATAAATATTCATTATTTGGGATCCACCATTACATTCTTGAGGAGTCTAAATCTGTGACAGAACTGCCTATGTCTTAAACAAATTGGGTGAAGTACAGTTCATGTCTTTCTTAGAAAAACTGCAATTTGCTAATAGCTAAACAATATGTAGCACTTTTATCAAAGTCAGTCATAAACCATCATGAATTGTGTTATTCTAGTTGTGTCACAAAAACACAAATAATTTACAGATATATTTCAGAAATTTCTGTTTTGTTCAAATCAACCCCTTTATGGAAGATAGAAGAGAAAGAAAGATTATGTTTTTAATTCATATGAAAATTGTTGATTTTTATTTCAAATAA
This sequence comes from Iguana delicatissima, assembly GCA_948472985.1. NCBI lineage: Eukaryota > Metazoa > Chordata > Lepidosauria > Squamata > Iguanidae > Iguana > Iguana delicatissima. The sequence goes on from CAOKZL010001026.1 coordinate 245,787, forward strand.
GCATGAAAACCCATGACTGCATCTCTATATTGGAAAGCATCTGAAATCAATATTATCAGTAATAAGAAGTTAAAATGAATGCTTGTACCCTATCCTTGCTCAGACTTGGCAGACAACAAGCATTTAAATAAAAGGTTAACAGGTTCTCTTTTTCTGTTAAAGAAACATTTTGAAATGCAGCCGGTGTTTATTCTGCTTCAGAAAATTATTATAGCCTGCATCTTAAAGACCTCAGAAGACCCAACAGATTCTCTGAGAATTTACTTAATATTACAAATGACAGTTACAAGTATTAAACCCTGGTAAACAAATTTCTGATGCATCTCTGTCAGTTTATACCATGTTCCCTCATCTGAACCTTCTGTATTGAAGGACATGCACTTAACCACTACATTCAATATTACGCACCATTTTGATGATTCAGTCCTATTAGACTGCTTATATTCCATCACAATACTCACAAAACACAGGGGCCTTGATGCCCCTCCCTAAACTGCAAATCCCAGGATTCTGTAGGATGTTGAAAGTGGAATAGTAGCACTATAATAGTCTAGCGCAGAAATGGCCAGGGACTACCTATGCTACCATACATTTCCAAAGCCCATACTAGAAGCTACATTTTTACTAGCCCAGCTAAAAAGGCATAAAATACCCATGTAAGCTTTCAAGACTATGTCTCCCTATTAGACAAAGCTACTTTTTTAAAAAGGAAAGGACATAAAAAGAAAGTAAGTAGAATGATGATCGTACAGGCATAAATGAGATATAATGGGAAGAAGGACTGGCAGACTATCAAACTAGATGCATTCTAACTGCCATGAGATTTCTGGGAATAGGAAAGGCAAAAAACTATGATTTTCTCTTTTGAAAATACATGGAAATCCCCCTTGAAGCTTCCAAACTATGTGTAGCCACCATATAACTCCCCACCCCCATCGTAAGTGGAGAACGAGAGAGTTTCTTAGGCAGTTTCTATACTCAAGTATTGAAAGAAGCAAATCAAATCAATAAATGACAAATTGGATAGCTTTCCCTTTGGTTGGAGATACTATCTCAAAAAAGTAACTTTTCTTAACCCTGATAAAAAGGGACTGAGTGAACTAATTTGATCAGGACACAAGGACAAGTGATATTAGATCTTATTTCTGACACAAACAGCAACTTAGATGATATATACGCAGATGTCTGTCTGTCAAACAGAGTAGAGCTTGTTCACACCTAGGTTAAGCCTTCGATGTAACCTGTTACGTGTAATATCAGCCTAAATAATCTCTTTTTAGTGTTTTTTTATGCTGAGTTGCCTACATTCCTCATTAATTTTTTTAAAAAAATGCAATGAAATCTCTTTTTTTCCTGTTACTATTTGCATAGACCCAAGAAATCACTATACCTTAAATCTTAAAAGTGCTTAGCTTTGGCTCTACCTTTTCATCTCTCAGTAATCAGTCTCACCCAGATTTTAAATTCCCCTTCCTAAATTAAGCTTATCTTTACAGTATTATTTAACAAAAGAAAAAAAATGTGCTCCATATTTGGGGTTTGTTCACCCTATGTGACTAACCAATTTGGCCTGTGTCTTTCAGATTCAGCACTAATTAAAAATAGATGTATTTCTTTAGGGTCAGGTTACAGTATCAACTTTGCTCTCTGGCTCTGATGGACTGGGCATTCCTATTTCAGCACATATAAATACTGATACCACAGAATACTCTTGGATGTTGCAAAAGCAAAAATATGGTTCTGATTTGGCAAGTCTTACACCAACATGACACACATAGTAATGTCTCTTTTATCCTAAACCTCTTACTGACTTTTAGTTAAATGTTCAGAAATTCAACCATTGAACAGTTCATTTGGCATTAAACTATTCGAGTGACAATAAGTGATTATTTATAAAATTATCAAATGCAGTGACATTTAATAATGGTGTTTGCACCTAATTTCTGCTAATAGCAGTTTTAAAGGTCTTTATCTGAAAAATTGGCCATGTTGGGACATTAGAATAAATCACAATTCCAGAGAAATTCAGTTAATCAAAGCCAAACAAGCATAACGTGGCATGCTGCCAGTGGGAACACTTGACAGACCAAAGATTCTTTGTCCATGATTTGTTTACCATTAGATTGGAATCAGAGATTCTGGCTTATCTTTCCATAAAGAAGCTAAAATTATAAGCCATGGTTTGCTGTTGGTTTTTTATTTTATCTTGTCAAAGGCCAGAATCCTCTTTTGGCAGATCATGCTAAACAAACCACGGATAGAAGATCTAGGATTTGTTTATCTGGTCCCGTTTGCAGAAAGAGCAATTTGAGAGTATGTACCAGCACAGTGCTCAATCCAGATAAGTCAAGGTTGATTTGATGTCCAAAGCACCTTTCATATTTTACTATGATCTGACATATATTCAAACTGTAAACTAACTTGCTTATTTTGCAATACACAGATGCAGAGTGCAAAATATTAATGCAATTTACAATGAAAAACAAAACTTTGATCATCACAAAGCCTCTGTTCAGGCATTCTAAATCTTACATGAGGTAAACTTATCGCAGGGATCATGTTTATGTGTGTGTCCTTTCAAGTCACCGGTCAACTTATGGGAACTCCATGAATTTCATAAGGCTTTCTTAGGGAAAAAATACTCAAGGTGCTTGGAAAATCAGCTTTCTCAATTGCATGGAGAGCATCTACACTTAGAGGAAGCTTTCCTCTTCATAAAATCACCTTCCACAGGAAACAACAACAGAGGAGAGAGGCTAGCACAATCTATGTCTTTACACATTTACTTCAGGAGGCTTCAGAACAGGAATAAGAATCATATACTGATCCAATTGTTGCTGGACTCCAACTTCGAGAATTTCTCACTATTAGCTATGCTAAGACTGCAGGGAGTTGCAGTCCAACATCTGAAGACCATACACTTCCCACCCATGCTAGACAGCCTTAAAAAAGGCTAAAGGCATCCACATATGCTGCAGGCAACTGAATTGAAGAATTGTCCTCGTAACAATCTTGATTTAAATAGGTGTTATTCATGAAATGTGAATGTATAGCCACTCCCTATTTTTTTAAAAATGGGATACTACCAAGTGGATATGTGGGGATGAGTCATCTTGCCAATACCACACACACACACACCCATAACATGTAGTCAAGTCTACAGAGTGTGCTAAAATTAATACAGTGGACGCTCCAGATCTGCGGGCCTTGGATCCATGGACTCTCAGGTCCAGCAATGATGTGAACGCAGACATGCTGAAGAATGTCACCACCATTTAATAATATGGGACACAATCATCCACATTTTTGGTATCTGTGGGGGGTGGGGTGTTCCTAGAACTGAAGCATCACCGATCTGGAGGGCCTACTGTATTAACATTAGGTCTCAATTATATTTGGCAGCTTTTTATTACAACTTCAAGCAATTACTTGGAAGTACATTCTTCTGAAATCAATGAGATTTACTTGTGACTGAACACTGTCAGAATCACTCTGTTAATCATGTTCTCGTTTCCTTTAGTTGCTCAACTTGGCACAATACAGAAGGCAACTGCTATCAGTCATGCTAAATTAGACTTATCAGAAAACAGATATATTGGAAACAAAATCTAAAATTAATGTTACACAAATGTTGCATACTATTTAACTATGTATTGTTTGCTGCTTTTCTTTCCTACTGATCACAAATTTTAATCTCAAAAACCAATTAATTTTTTATAAAGATTACGTTTAACCCAGCTTCTAATATTTACATTGCCTGCTACTTAACGACTCATCATAGGGTTTTTGTGGTAAAAGACATTCACAAGTGGTATATCAGTGTCTCCTTCTGTGAAGTACTATCAAGCATTAGCCAAGGTGCCACTGCTATTGTCTCTGTGAGATCCTCTATCAGTGCTATCTCCCACTATTGCTGCTACCCAGTAGCTATTTGGCATATTTAGTCTGGCTTTTCACTAAAAGCCTGTCTAATGTGTGAGACCCTACCAGAAGCAGCATAGCTTCTTGCCTCACAAGAGCACACTGTCCAACCACCACAGAAAAGTAAGTGTCATTATGGGTCTTGCCATGAACTTGACAAAATCCCCAACTATAAAGATATAAAATAGAATCTCAAAGTCAGGATTGTTTGTTCCATTATATTTCTGATTTCTATGTATGGCTGTAAAAGCGGAACACTGAAAACGGCTGATAGCAAGAGAATCAACTTTTGAAATGTGGTGCTGAAGGAGAATTCTATGGATTCCAAGGACTGCCAAAAAGACAAATGAATGGGTATTAGAGCAAATCAAACCTGAACTTTTCCTAGAAGCCAAGGTGACTAAACTGAGACTGTCATATTCTGGACAAATCACAGAAGACAAGACTCATTAGAAAAACCAATAATGTTTGGTAAGGGGAAGGGCAATAGGGAAAAAATGAAGTGCACATTACAGGTGGAGAGATTAAATGACAGAAGCCACAATCTGAGTTTGCAAGAGCTTAGCAAGGCTGTTGTTAATACAGAAGGCTCTCATTCATAGGGTTGCATTAAGTCAAAGTCAATTTGTCAGCAATTTAACAACAACAACAAACAAACAATTTTAAGTAGCTTTGCTCCAAGGGATATTGCAGGATTAATACCAAAGGAAATGCAAGCCTTCTTTCCTCTGAGTAGGTTCAACATACATCTTCTTGCTTTATCAGCCTGCAAAAGGATAGTTCACACTTTAAAATAATTCTGTTCTATGATTTGACAACTTGTACGCTAGCATAAGCACAGCCTTTGTATTTTTTAAAGATGTGGACATTGAGAACTTAAGAGCCCACAAGCTCATTTCACGCCTACAGTGTGACATATGAGGGGGAGGGGGAAAAATAAAAGCTTAAAAACTCAGCTTAAGGAGTTCAGTTTGAGTTGAGGGGAGCTTTATATGCTTCACTGATTCACTACACTTTAATACACTTCTGAGGTTGAAGCAACTTGCAAAATGTCAGTAAAAAGCAATCAGCATAGACACCAGCAAACTGCCTGCGAGTATAAGATGTGAATTATGGAACAAAGCAGTCACTAAACTGTCCAACACTGTATCTAAATGATTCAAGCTTTCACACCACTGTGTTTTCAAAAACACAGAACGAATTTAGTCTGCACAATTGTAGCAGTCTGATACTGCTTTAACTGTCATGGCTCCATCCTACAGAATCCTGGGATTTGTTGCTTGGTGAGGTACTTAAGAATTTACTGATAGCAAGCAATACTATTATAATTCAGAGAAGACTTTGTGGAGAGTGCCATCACAATCAAAATGGTCTCAAACTGCTATAGCTGTGTGGTATCAATAGACTCTCCTAGAATCAGAGAATCATAAAGCTGGAATGGGCTGTAAGGACCTTCTAATACAAATCCCTGTCATGCAGGAATACACAATTAAAGCATTCCCAAAAGACGGCACTTCAGCTTCTGTCTAAAAAGCTCAGAAGGAGAACCTCTCACCCCATACCCCAAAAGGCAGTCTATTCCACTGCTGAACAGGTCTTACAGTCAAGACATTCTTCCAAATGTTTAAATAGAATCCCTTTTCATGTAATTTGAATGTATTATTTTATACTCTATACCCTTGGGCAGCAGAAAACAAGCTCTCTCCTTCTTCAACATGGTATCACTTCAGGTATTTAAAAGATGGCTATCATATCACCTCTCAGTATTTTCCAAGCTAAATGTATCCAGCTATCTAAGCCATTCCTCACAGGGCTTGGTTTCCAGACTTTCTAGACTCTGAGACTGAAGATTCATGCTGTGACACCACACAGAGAAACAGTAACCAACAGATCTCAATTACACAGTTTAAACCACAGTTGAATAATGGCAATAATAGTACAATCCTATACATCCATAGTCAGAAGTAAATCCCAGTATTACAGATATATCTCAGCCAACAAAGCAGATGTATTTCTGGGCATCACTTCTTTGACAGAAAATTTGGTACCAATGGAAGAAATAAAATGGAAAGAATAGGGATAGGTTCCTGCACCACAAGAACAGCAGTTCAACATGTTTTAGGAAACATTTTATTCAATAATAAAAGTAAAGGAATATCTAGGATGAGGCAAGTAGGGCAAGTGCCCTGGGTGTCAATGCCAGAGGGCGCAATAAAGCAGTGCCAGAAGGGGCAGAGGAGGAGGAGGGGGTCCCAGAAGTAGGGGTGCAACTTCCACACTTGCCTTAGGCTTTCTTTATGCTAGATATGCCTCTGATTAAAAGTATACACATGCTAAACGAAATAGGTCGATCAGGTAAGTCTTGCTGAAGTGAACAGACGATTGTGGCCAAAGGCGGGGAAGAGACCACTTGAAACCAATTCTTCCAAACTGCATTCAGGGCTGATTTCTTCTTTCAAGCAGACTCCATTTCTCTTATGCTTTTTCTTTTTGTGGCCACACTTATGGAGGTATGGTTTTTTAAAAAGTGCTGGTGGTAGCTGGAAAGGCAAGCTAATCTGCTTTCACTCCCCCCCCCCCGTTTTGCTATTCATGCATGCTCAGTTTGGGGTTCTGGAGGCAAATGCTATTTACCTGACGTGTTGTGGAAAGGTACACAAGGCTGCAATATGATTGGCCAGTGTAGAATCCCATTATTCTCCACCTTAAACTTTACTGCATTGTTTGCTGCAGACATGCTGCATCAAGGACACTGAAACTCTGTTTCTTCAGCCCTCCTTCACCATCTACCCAGTGCCAATCTTGCTATTTTTTTTTTTAAAAAAAGAACCTTCTAGCTAGAGATAGGATAAGGGAAGAAAAGGAGGCTGGGCAGGTATAAAGAAGCTCCACACTCAGAGGCTTTTTAAACAAACATATGCCTATCTGGGCTTTCAGCCTAAATTTATTTCAGTAACAGGAAACTAGTAAGCTGCTAACCAAAATGGTTACAAAATCTATACACAAACATTCTGAAGTATCTACTTATATCAGTTTGTCTGAATTCATACTCTACTTCTTCAACCTTTGCTTACAAATTCTGACAGTCAAAGGCTCAAAACTTCAGTACTGGGAAGAAATATTTTGCTACATATGTCTTAAGCCTATAAGTGAAAATGTGCATTATCACTAGAAGAGGGAACAGAAATTAATTGCATAGGAACTAACAAGGTACAGTTCTGTTTAAGGGAATGAAACTTGCATGGAGGCGAGACAAATTTCATAGGAGACTTTATTCATACTGCAGCCCAAAAGAACAACATTCTATTTCAAATAATTCGCTTGTTTTGGTCAACATTAACAACACTGACATTAATGAAATTAATCAAAACCAGGTCTGTCTGAGATACTTGCTTCACATTTCTTTCTTCCACATAACTTTTAAGCAATCTAAAGTGATACAGGGAAGTGACCTTTTTTAAATGGAAGTATTAAAGCAAGCCAATTTCATAAACCTATGATGAAAATTGGTTAAATATATTAAAGTAATCCAACTATGAAGGTAAGTCCAAAAGCAAGATTAATAAACTAAATATTACTACTTTCCTTTGAAAAATCTATCAACTTCTTATTTTCCTAGAGGGAAATGTGCTAAAGGAGAAATTAATTGAATCTAAAGTAAAAATGACTGGAATTGTTGATTGGAGTAACCGCCATCCTCATGAAACAATGATTAATGTATCTGAAGCTGTAATAGGTTCCTCAACAAATTGGGAACAAACACACACACAAAAAAGTCGTTCGATTGGCCAGTTGAGGTGTAACACTTCCTAATTGCTGGCTTGTTCACAAACTGTACTCAACTCAAACTACTGTCCTAACACAGACCTTACAAACACTAATTCTTGGACTACAGTCCTCAAAAATCCCTCAGCCTGGATGGTTATTGATAATGGTGACTAAAGGATTATGTGAATTACAGTCCAAACAACAATTTTCTCTAGCTCTGTCCCAAACAAAATTGCAATCTGTTGATCACTATTAACTAGGGTTAGCAAAAGCCATGGTAAACATAATACTATTCATAGTTGGAAAATTTAAATTGGAAAAGAATAGAACTGTTTTTAATGTCTGTTCAGTATCTACTGATTTCCACTGATCTTTACTTTTAAAAGAAATTTTTAGTCTGAAATATTTTATTATTTTTATCCTGCTGTTTTATGATTTTGCTGATTGTTTATGTGATGTTCATTCTATTGTTAGCTTTCAGAAACTTCCCTAACAACTGTATATGGAAGGTAATACAAAAATCTGAGAGATGACAGAGAGACTGAGTAAGGCACGCAAAAAGTAAAGAAGGCAAAGGAGCATGGAAATTGCCACCAGCCAGGACCAGATAAAAGAACAGCACAAAACCAATTATCAACCAAGCCCAAACTAATCAACATGGGAGAGATACCCACTAAATAATTCTATCTCAAAATATCATAGCTGCATGCACACAATCGTATGATGAACGAAACTGCTCTCATTGGGCCCCGAAGTCCACCTCCTGTGTTACTCTGAAGGATCCAACTTCCTTAAGGTCTTAAGGCCATCCTTGTAGAAGACCATTATCTTTTGGTTTACACTTTACCCAATGACTTGCAAAATCTCAACCATTATTAAATAGGCAATCACTTCAGGGGTGGTGAATATGAGATGCTCCAAATATGCCTGGGTGCTAATCCCTACCATAAATCATTACAGGTTATGTTGACTAGGTCTGAGGAGATTTACTAACAAATAAAATCTGGATGGTCACATTTTCTCAACAACACAACAACAACAATAATAAGTGCTCCCTATTATGTTCCCCTCACAGTCAGTGAACATGTTGTGCCTTGCTCATGAAACTGTATGAGTATCCAACACAAATGACAGCAATGTCTTAACATTTCAGCACAAAAAGTTTCTTCTTAGGAAAGAAACTGCCTCATAACAGAACAGACACTGTAACGAAACTTAAAACATTTATAGCATACCTGCAGGTGTTCCACTTGAATTTGCTACTTGCATTTTTTACTAGGTATGGAAAGAATATGCAGATAGACTCCCAAAAAAAGTCAAAAATGGGTTTATTAAGTGTTGAGAAACACTGACAAGGAAAATCCTAGATGACTGGCACTACTAGCAGTTTGGAATCTATTCTGCATAAAAAATACAAGTGGGTTTTTCTGCATAGAAAACAAGTTCCTTGTACAGGAAACAGTCATTTCCCCACAGAAACAATATTTCCATGGAGAAAATAACTTTCCAAAACAAAACCCTGCATTTTCTGAACCATGTTTTTTGTTTTTCGCTTGGCTCAGAATAACACACGTAAACTGCAAATAGTCTTTGAAAATTCTGCCGTTTCCAATGACTTTCTCAAAACAAGGGAAAAAATGGTACAACTATTTCTTCTTGCCTATAAGAATGAAATTTATGAAGATTTATATTGGTAATTCTTAGATTAACCCTATGAGGTTAGTCCGTGTTGTTCCCTTCCATGCTGCAGATGAGAGACCTAAGGCTCAAAGAAGGTTTCTCAACTAAGATCACTGGGAGAATTTAGGGTATAGGCAAGGTTCAAACCAGGGACTCTGTGACCAACCCAGTTTCTTAGGCCTGAATCCCAACTATAGATAGTACAGAAACATTGAATAAGTAATTAAATGATGAACCAACACTTTTCTAAATCACACTGATTGAATTGGCCTGCTCTAGACAGAACTACCAGTAGGAAACAGGTCTAAACACAATATCTTACGCACGTTCTGATTAGAACATTATTCTGACTAATAGCTGAGTTACAAAACAGTTTTGAAAAGTTAAATTCTAGACAACACATTTTAGAATCCCCACTGCTAGGAGAGTTCTGGGAATTGCAGGGCAAAAATGAAAATTTTCCAAGATCTGAGCCATAGTCCCTTGTTCCTTCTTTATCAACTCATTTCACTATTCTGCCTTATGTTGGTTCATGAAAACTTTTTTTTTTCAAAAAGATTTACCGTTTATCAGAAGCCCTGCTACATTATATATAAATATATAAAAAGCAGTACTTGGGAGTCTGGCCAATGACTGAAACAGCATGGCTGAGGGTTCTGCTGTTTCACAAGATCCACTCAGAAAGTGTTAGCTTTGCCTGTACAATATTCTAAAAATAGCAAGAGCACACTGGGCTACATCCATCTCATACTCAAATGCACCTCCTAGACAAGAACAGCAAGCATTTTCTTTCTTACCTTGCTCATCTTTTCTTCTTCAGCCAGGCTTATTAATGGATTAATTTTCTTTCTCAACCTGAATTTGTCACTTCAGTTACTATCATGTTGTTTTTTAATATCTAGCACAAAGAGTGATAACTCATATTGCTATTTTTACTAAACCCCATATTACAGATGCATTCAAATGTTCTTCCCAATATGAAAGGTGAGCCTTTGGGCTTAAAGTATTGTTATTTTTATATGCATTTCAGAGGTGGTTAAACTATTTACAGCATAACAATTTCATAACCATTTTTCCAAGTGAAGTTATTACCTAAGAACGTAAAGAATGTTCACCCTAGTTTTTTTTCCTCAACAAGAAAACAGTGCCCTCAAGATTTTTGTATTCCAGGGCTTTTTGAAAAAAAAAAAAAAGTTTTCATAAACCAATATTTTATACCAACGGTGCACAAAACTTCTTGTAATTTTCCCCAACAGGGAGAAAACATTTGCAATTATTTGTTCTTGTGTGCAGGACTTTTTACATAAATAGACTTTACACAAATGAAATCAGCCCTAAACTTTTAAGCTTGTAATGTACAATACATCTTATTTTTTACAGAAACTAAAACATTTCTGATGACCCTGAATTTTTAATATTTTAAGACTACAATCCTAGGACTACATGGGAGAGAATAAGCTCTACTGAATTCAATGTGACTTGCATCCAAACAAACATCTACAGAAGTACATTATGAGTATTTTTACTTTTAAGTAGAAAGCTAGGGAGATGTGCAGTGGGGTGGTGGTTTGAGAGCTAGATTACAACTCTGGAGAACAGGGCTCAAATCCCACTCATCTATGGAAACCCACCGGTGACCTTGGGCAAGTCACACTTTCAGTTTCAGAGGAAGGCAAAGACAACCCCCTTCTGAGCAAATTTTGCCAAGAAAACCCCACGACAGGCTTCCCTTGGGTCACCATAAATCAGAAACGATTTGAAGGCATACAACAACAAAGCAAAATAGTCTTGTTTTTTCTTTAACTGCCCTATGTCAAGATAGCAGAAAACTAATTAAAATTTGACATAAATGGGGAAAAGATATGTTTTATTTTACTGTCAAAAGTAGAACAGTAATTTCTAGTATATTCATGAAATCATAAGCCTTAAAAGGAACCCAACTGTTGTTTGGTCCAACAACTTGGCTAGTGTCCATGAATATATATAAAGATTTTTAAACAGGTGTGACAAAGAATATATTATCATACATGGTGCACATACTTAGACCTTGAAGAAGTAATTTTTGGGACCACAATTTCTTGAATCTGTGGCTAGCATTGCTACTGAGAGCTACAGTCCAAAAAGGTAACTTTTCCAAATTCTGAGTATATCTGAAATGTCCCTAAATTTTGTAGATCCATATCAATGCCTTGGTAGCTTTCAGATTGACTACTGCAATGCACTCAACACAGGGACAGTTTACAAAAACAGTTTAGCAACTTCAGCTAATGCAAAATATGGCATCCTGCCTGTTGACAGGCATGGACAAACATTCTCATGTTTCACCTATTTTGAGACAGCTACGCAGGCTGCCAGTTTGTTCCCAAATTCAATTCAAAGTATTGGTCTTGACCTTTACAGCTTAGAGACTGATTATGTCAGACATCTCCTCCTCTTTGATCCCTCCTTTCAGATTTATAAGAACTTTGGAGCTCCTGCTCCAGATTCCATCTTGGAAAGCAACTACATTAGCCTGCAGACACACACACACACACACAAACAAGCAAGCAAACAAACAACAGGGCCTTTTCTGTGGCAGCTTATGCTCTGAAAGTGTCCTTCTTCCTTCTTGCCAACCCTGCAGAAACAGCTGAATAGGGACCTTTCAATCTTGATTTTCATAATGCTCACTAGTTTTTGTGGTGGTTTTTATCCCATTTAAGTTTTTTTAAAAAAAAATTAAATGATTGGTTTATTTTATTGGCTTACATTTATTTGAGTTTCTTATTTTAAACTTGCATTATTTGTCTTAAATATTGTTCACTTTCTGTAGAAACTGTAAATCACTACCAGTTTTTTTAAATGAATAGCAGCATATTACCGAATATGTTCTTATTAAGGTACATCAATGAATAGATTTTTAGAAATACATCAATATGCTCATGCTGTGTCAAAATTTGACATAAGCTATTCAGTTGATATCTTGCACTGTTTCAGCACCAGGCCTGTTCCATTTAACTCCCATGAAGGCTTCTTTAATATAAATTTCAGGAGCAAATGAAGGTGCATTAGAAATGACTGTAGCTAGAAAACTTCTGAACATTTTGTTGAAATAATTTTTCTTGTATTCTGAACCCATTGATATGGGTCTAACCATTTGTAGCAATAAGACATAAATCTGCATCATCATCTGCATCTGTGGAGTATGCAAAAAAGTAATTCCAGAGCTACTGCTAGATTTCTGGTTGATTTTTTTAGTAGATCACCAGGAACAACAGCTTCCATGTTCTCCACGTTAGGAAAAGTGTGCTTGGGGGAATACAAACAGAAGATTTTTGTGCGAGATGACTTGCAAGTTCACTTTTGATACTTATCAAATACTTCTGGGCCTGTACACTTTGTTACTTAGTTCTATACATTTGCCTGCCCAATTCAAATTGCTATTTTGCATATTTCGTCACTAAAAAAAAACCAGATTAAACAAGCTTGATACCTGCCCTCTCCCCACAATAAATGGGACAATTTTTGAAATATCTGAAGATGAAGATCTTCCCCCGACTGAACATACACAACTCCTGCAACTTTCCTCTCTGTACTTGATCTATTTGTCTCTAGCTTTCTGGTTACAGAGAAGAAACATGAACTGAAGAAACAACTGAAGATAATCAGACATCACTGATCTCGTGGAGACCTAGTGTGATGTAGTGGCTTGAGTGCTGGACGATGACCCTGGAGACCCGGGTTTGATTCCGCCATGGAAACCCACAAGGTGACCCTGTGCATGTCACATACCCCCAGCCTCAGAAAATGCCACGATAGGTTCACTTTAGGATTGTCATAAGTCAGAAACAACATGAAGGTATGCAACAACAACAACTGATCTTATGAAAGGGTGACCCATAAACTTTGCTGTGTTCCATACAGGACTTTATTACATGAAGCAATAAAATCACAATTACAGTAGAATAGCAGTATCTTCAGCTGGGACTTATTACCTCATTCTTCTTCTGTTTTTCTCCTGGTGGGAAACTATTTGGGAAGCATTTTTAAGGAGGTCATTAACAGATCTTTGGGTTAATAAAAGAAATACTTTTCAAACAATACTCTAACAGGAGAACAACAGAAGAGAAACTACATCATGTGATAAGTCCCAGTCAAAGATGCTATTATCCTGCTGCAACTGCAATTTACCTGCCTCATGTGATAAAGCTCTCAGTATTTATGGCCATGTGGATAAGTCCTGAGCGATACAAGTCCTTCTTGTGATGGCATCTGCCTTCAGCTTTGACTTTCAACATATCTTCTGTTAAGGTGTCAATTTTGATTCAAAAGACAGTTGAAGGTAAAGCATTCTTAATGAATACTGAGGCTTAATTAATGTTTGTCTATCATTTTAAGATGTTTTACAGTTTTTTTCCATAGCCCAATATACATATCATAATTTCTCTATTAAAAAAGAAAAAGGAGGGCAGTGTTGTGCATGTGATGTTCTAAATAACCAGATGAGTGAATGTAATTAGCTAGGGTGCTAGAACTGAAAATATCCGGGGAGCATATCTGTCTCAAATGTTCTGCAATTCCCAAATAATTAGTGGTCTCCAAGGGCTTGCATTTATTAACCGAAGACAGGGACCTTATTCAAGACCTTACTGAAGATATTGAAGATAAACAGAGATTATGAATTATATGAAAGTAAGGTGATGGACAAAGTCTCTCTGTTCCATTCAGAACTGGTTCACTATTCATGACTTTTTTTTTCAGAGAACCCTAAGGAAGAAAGTCACTTCTGACGACTGGCCCGTAGTCTATTCCTTAATACTCTGTATGTTATTTATTTATGTATACAAGTAATTTATGAACTGATGGTTCACTTTTTAGAAAAACTCCTAAAAGTCAGCTTGTTTCAAAGAAAGAAAACATCATATAATCAGTAAAAACAACAGCATCACAATAAAATTCTACATTATCGCTTCTCAGATTTTGAATTAACCCACATGTCCCTGGTGGTTAATACAATAACACTGCTTACTAAAGGCTACATTTGTCCTATCTATTTACATGTTATTGGCACACTAGCACAAGCAGTATAATGTCAAGGTCCTGTGATTTTCTATGATTTTCTTCATCCCAGCATTGCTACTTCTCAACCTAAGCAGTCAAATCAACTCTCTTAATTATTAGAGGGGGGAAAAAACCATGAAATTCCATGATAAATGTTCATAAAGATGTCTAAGAATTTGACTGTAACTATGCACATTTATTTTGGCAACTTGTTCCCCAAGCCTAGACAATAACCAACATTTTGTTGTTTTTCCAGATACAATTTTTGCTGGTGTCTGAAGACAAAACAAGTATTTCTGTACAGCCCTGAACTAAATGCAGAAGAAAGTCAGTTAAGGTGATGCATCTGAACCAATCTGGAACCACTTATCCCAAGATGAAGTAGAAGTATGTCAATCCCATAAATAGATGGTAAATCTATTCTTTACCACTGGTCCACATGAACCTTGGATAACATAATTAAATCAAAACATGAAAGGAATTAGGAAGCTTTCTCTCATGGTGACTGACTATATAAACCACTCATTAAAATAAGCCACAAAAATCACTAGCCCACAAAAACATTTGAACCCACATATATATCCATGTGAGTAATTTTGTGCTGGATTACTTTTGCAGCTTGGAGATGTTATTAAGAGGATTAAGTGGAATCGGTGACACAAGGCATCTTTACCTACCTACGGCTGTTATCTAGCTGTGTGACACCCTCTCAGACAAGCCAGCCATTGTCTAGTAAGCTCCAAGATAGACTACTGTTGTGCATTCTACATACATCATACATGCCCTTGAAGGTTCCAACCATTCAAAATACAGTTATCTGACTACTAACTGGGAAATGTCATACAGAACACCAGACCAGATTTTAAATAGTTTACTGGCTACTAGTACTATTCCAAGTACTGTAGTGTTCAAAACGTGGGGCTTAACAAATTGTACATCACCCGGCCCACATGAATTTGTTCAAGGACTAAGACCACCTTTGAAAGTTTTTATTCATTGTTCTTCCTTTCTGCAGGTGATGACTAGTAAAATGACTCTTTCAGTGATAGCAGCCTACTTCCTTCCAGGGCCTGGAAAATTTGGACAGGCAAGCAGGCTGGGGAATTCTGAGACTGGGGGCATTTCCACACTAGGGAAGAGCATTTAGAATTCTTAGCCAGAGTTTTCTTTGGCCTCAGAAAACTACAAACCCCAGAATTCCACAGGAACAAAAGTGGAATAATAGCACTTTAACAGTGTACTGTGGAAACGGCCTGGTACTCCACAAAGAAATTTTCCCAAGTCATGCTCCTTTCCCAGAGAGGGACACCTGGTACCAAACATCTTGTCTTTTCAGCACTAGACAATGACATTTTTATTTACATCAGTCTTTTAAGTAGCTACTGCTTTTAGTGTTGACTGCTGCAGACCTTCTCCACTCCACTCCCTTATATAATCCACTGCTGTGTTCAGTTTTCACACTTCACAATTCATACTTTTTTATGTTATCCTATCCTTACAAGCTTCTCAGGCTATCAGTTAAACTGAAGGATAAGATATAAAATAAATAAAATGTTTGTGGCTTCAAAGATGAGGAATGGAACAGAAGCAACTCACTTATAAGTTTATGAAAGCTTCCCAACTGGTACGACATGCCAATTTTTACTTCTCCAAAAGGTGACAGACAACAGACTACTGATTGACTGTGCAATCAGTAAAAAATGCATACAGTCATAAATGAGGCAGAGTTGAAGATCTACATCCACTGCAGCAAATTCTTGATATACGCCTCTGATTACCAGATGTGGTAGCTGGAGACGCAAAAAAAAAAATGTCTCCTAGTTTCAGATGTATAGGACAGGCCCACTTCCCAAAAGACAAGTGATGCTCTTGCAGAATTTAACTCAACAGTAACTTTAAAACCATGATTTATCATCTATATAAGACTATAATAATATAATGATATGCAAGTATATTATAATAATTACATTCTTTTCTCATAGCTAAACCACAGTTTGGGTACATTTTACATCACCATCACTGCTGTTTTCTCTTTTCTTCATCACAAAACCATATGTGTAACTACCCCATACACACTCCACGACAATGGGCAGAAGTTATCTTGCAGTACAACTTGGTGAAGCACATCTATAGCCTTCAAATGTGGTGATGGTGATGGTTCCAAAACAGCAAAATGAAATGACAAATCCTTGGATCATCAGTGTAGACAACTTTGCAAGTACTTAACTTGTTCACCATTTTTGAAGAATCCAGAAAGAGTACAGATAAAAATGATCATAATCCATTTTATTAGAGATCTATTCCATAACAAGAACATCTCAACTGACCTGGGGTGTAAAACACTCAAACAGTATGACATAGCATTCACTAACTAAAACAAACTTAAAGAAAAGAGTTTGCTTTTCTCGCTGTTATACTGTGACTAACCACTGTCCAGTCAGTCAGCGTAAACACATTCATTCGTAAACAAGATGAAGTTGAAGACCACACTTTCCACACAAACATTCCGATTCCAAATATTAACCTGTAACAGCAGCACTATTTCATTTTGATCAAAACAGTCAAGCACTCACATTTCTTCTGCAGCTTCCAGTTTATCTAAGTTCGGGTTCAAACTTTACAGACCTCTGTCCTGTGTACATCACCCAAGCTCATGAATTCACACATTCATTTCTTATCTTTTGTAACATAACAAGCCACTCCCATTCTTGGCCAGGTGAAGAATGAAATTAAGCAAACATACTTAGATTTAAATCCATTCAGTTCCATTTAAATCAATGGCTACTATCCCAGTACCTCACCTGGATGAACTTCAGGATGGGATGCCCATGCATGATATAGTTGTTTGACTGTGGGAGCAGGACTCCAGGAGACCTGGGTTCAAATCCCAACTCAGCCATGGAAACCCACCGGGTGACCTTGAGCAATTCATACTCTCTCAGTCTCAGAGAAATGGCAATCCACCCACTCCCAAACAAATCTAGCCAGGAAAACCTCATAATAGGTTTGTCTTAGAGTTTGCCTTACTGCTGTCAACAATAGCCTGTGTTGCATTAAGATATACAGTACAATTCTATGTATTCTGATTTGGGAGCAAGTTCTAACATGTTCCATAGGGCTGCCTCTCACGTAAGTATACACAGGACTTCAGTCTAATATCTCCATCTACAGCAGACTCACTGAATCAATGAGATTTAGATAAGTGCTGATTTTGTTAAGTGCAATTGATTTAAGGGATCTGTCCAGCTGGTAAGGAAAACAGGGTTCTGGCTACAGTCTGTATGATCAGTATGAAACAAACCCAGGATTCCAAGGAATAAAGACAGGATAGAAGACGTGTTCGTAACTGACTAGTGAAGGTAAAAATATACTTGAAAATTGGCATTCTGGGCAACTTAAACATCAGGTATTTTCTTGAGGTAGTAATACATCTATAGTACACTGACTATATAAATATGATTTCCAAAGCTGAAGTGTATACGAGTGAGCACTTTCCTAACAATATTAGTTAAATGTTTCCTTAAAATGTGAAACAATTTCAGAAACAAAGTATTATAAACCTTGAATGTCCTATCTGCTGATCAGAGACAAAGATAATACAAATATACTCAGAAAACTAATAAACTATTCAGTAGTCTCCCTCCCTCCCTCCCTCTCTCTCACTCACTCACACATACACCACACACAGACAAGTACTGCTAGCAGTCTACTCTTCCATACAGGAAAACTAAACCAGAGTTTTCATGCTCTAAATATTAGGAAATTTACTGAAGGGTGAACTTTTAAAGTAGGACACTGTCTCCTTCACCAAATGGTTCTAACAAGATAGACTCAAACCCATAACAGTACACGCATCAGTCAATTTGTTAGTCCTAAAGATACCATCTGACTCTTTGCTTGCTTTCTGTAGTGCTAACATTGGTACTCTTCTAGCATTCACAAAGTAGTGCATCTTACAGTAACAAATAAAGATATCCTATTGTATTAAGAGACAGATGCAGGAACACTTTCAAGTAGAGTTTGACTTGTAACACCTAAAGGAAGAAAGAACACAGCCTTTCTGAAAATGCCCACAATCTCCTGCTTTCTTCAAACATAGTTTTTAAAATCACAAATCACACAAAAGCTTAAAAATCACCTTAAAAGGGGAAAAATTAGTATCACCAAAACCTCAAGATTTTTTATGAAGTATAAATGTTTTAGTCATAATTTTGCCTTAGCCTTAAAAAGAAATAGTATTTACTCACTTTCAATGAATCAAAGCAGGCGATTACTCGTCCATTTTCAACTTGGCAGCTTTTCGATGGATGTGCAAATTTACATTCCGTATCTGGTCGTGAGCAAGTCCCTCTTTGGAACTCTCGACACACTTCCAGTGTTAGCCATTTTGTGTCCCGGATTGGTGTGACACTTACAGCCATGTTTAGATTTTACAGGTAGTTAAAATTGTCAATGAAAGGAACAAATAACAAAAAAGAAGGCCAAACTGACAAGACTGGAAACGATGAAAAACGTCACCTCCAAAATATTTCCCCAAGCCCAATGGTAAAAGATGTAAAATCGTGTTGTCACAACAGCAAGGAAAAGATTTCCACTACAAAGTCAACAGCACGAAATTGTCAATCAAAAGAAGGGGAGGGGGTTGTACTTAGAGAAATGCTAAGATTGTTAAGTAAAACCAGCATTTAAAAGTGTGGCCTGGAAGTAGCCTTGTGCTCTCAGTTACCCATTCTGAGTGCCAAATTGGAGCCCAAAATGCAAGCAGCAAAACGTGGCAGACCCTTCGACATAGAATTTCCAAGCTGCTGTCAGGAAAAGTTGTCTGAAAGGTGATCTCCACACAGCTGAATTTGCAATAATTATCTTTAATTTTTAATTTTTTTGGTGTGGTTTAATTGGTATCGATTAATTTGGTACAGACAGAGGCAGCAGTTTAGAGCAACGAATTGAAGATTTTTTTTTCTCCTCTCTTTAATTTTTTTTTCCTTTCTGGCAGAAGGCAGCTCACTTTTCCAGCAAACTTTTACTTCTATAAGAATAACTAAAGCAGCCTAGGGCAATGCTTGATGCTTAGAGCTCTTTCTCTTGATTATAAGTAGAAATGAGGGGAGGGGTGGCTGGACTAGAGGTGGAGGGTGGATGTGCTGTCGTCGCAGTCTAGCTGGCAGCAAGCAAGGCAAAAAGCAGAGACTGCTCTAGAAGCGGTTCCAAGCAGCAGAGACGTCAGGAAAGGCACTTCTTAGTACCAACCTGTAGAAAAAACAGATATGTTAAAATTTACCAAGCAGCATTTCACTGATGTCTCACAGCATAATAACGTCGCCATGTGCTCCCTCAGTCTACTACCACACAGCATGACACTCTTTCTGACTCAAAGAAAATACTTACAGTACAGCATATTGCAGACAGCCATCGTAGATTTATTAAAAAGGGGGCCGTTTTCCCCTTCTGAAGCAATGCATGATCAGGAGATAACCAATCACAGATAGGGTTGCAACAATATTCTGGGCAGAAAGCCAATAGTGTGGGCTGTCTTATGAAAGGTCGCGCCTCTCAGACATTCATTACTATGCTATAAGCAGAGAAAATGTCCATCAGATGCGACTTATCGCACTGTAAGAGGACAACCATGTGGGTTTTGAATTTACCCAACATGCAGTTAGAGGATTAAACCATGTTAGTTTTCAAAGAGCTTCCAACTTGAGCACAACTGCCTGTGGGGTCCAGACAGAAGGAAGAAGAGAGGAATAATATTTTTTAAAAAAGAACGAAAGGAAAAGAAGAAACTGCCACTCATTCTCTCTCCCTTTCTCATTTTAAGACTGCTTTCTCTCTGCTTTGCATTGAGCACGGCAAGCACAGAGCACGCCTACTGTATCTGACAGATGCATATAAAAGGAAAAGGGGAGTTCACAAATGGTACGGTCTCCTGACCTATCTAATT
Organism: Iguana delicatissima; assembly: GCA_948472985.1. Taxonomy (NCBI): domain Eukaryota; kingdom Metazoa; phylum Chordata; class Lepidosauria; order Squamata; family Iguanidae; genus Iguana; species Iguana delicatissima. The sequence goes on from CAOKZL010001026.1 coordinate 266,140, forward strand.
CACTTCCTTCTGAACCATAAGTCCTGCCTCCTTCTAGCAAAAGCACCACTTAAGTACTGTGGAACTATTCTGTTCCGTCAGCAGGGACACTGCCAGTATATATCCTTGGTCGGTTAGATATGAACAACAAATACCTTCCCCACTCCCCCTCCCCACAGGCAGAAAGTCAGGTCGTGCGAGGGAAGGCAGGAACCACAGTGCTGTCAGGATGCCTGGCAACACACAAGCCAGTCTGTGGGGATCAAATGATTCTATCACAGCAATCTTAAATATGAAGCAGGCAATCTGATTTGAGCAACCTGATACTCTTCAGAGCAACACTTACGAATTAAAGGGACAGCATCAGAGAACACCTACTGTTACTGAGATTCATATTCACACCACAACTACTCTGCTCAGGAGTTTTATGCTTCAAGATGGCTTCTTTGAATGAGCAGTTTGCTTTGCATTATACCAGTCAGTGGGGGGGGGGGATGAAGATGTTAATGATTATTATTCAGAGAGGCAAACAACTGCAGTATTTCTTGGCTCTTGGGAGAAAGAAGAGCTGTTGCAAATTTTATAAACCAAATTAATTCAAAAGGGCATATGCATTGTTAACAGTTTAGTGAACTCTGAAAAGCACAGCTCCTTGTGTGCTTTCACAATCTCTAGCATTAAATTTCCTCTTCCAGTCTCATTCTCTGACCCAGTAAGGTCATAGATTACTTGGCAGGCAGAATCAAACATTTTAAAGCATGAAAAAGAGTGGTGTTTCTTATATAGGTTTATATTTGGTGTATGAGTGTGGAAAAGCTATTTTCTATTAGTTTTCATCAAAATCAGAAGCGAGTATCAGTATATGGTAGGTAGGTTCACAAGGAAATATCCTCTGGCCTCTGCACTGCCGCAATGAATTGAATCTAGCTATAACTAAGGAAGTGGCAAAACCTCCTCTGAGTATTCTTTGCCTAAGAAAACCCTACAAAATCCTTGGGGTCACCATAAGCATGCACATAAAAATGTATATGCATGACAAAGTGATATTAGTGTCACACCCCTTTAACAGTCATACATCCATTCTAGGAATCCTGGGATTTGTAATTTGGTAAGGCAATAAGGATTTCGCTCTGCTAGACAGCCCTACTACACTCCCATGAGCTATAACACTATGACTCTCTAGCAGAAAATTCTATATATCTCACCAAACTACAAATCCCAGGAGTTTATAGAATGGAGACTTGATGGTTAAAAGTGAAATCAAAATCCTATAACTGCACAGTGCAGATATACTCTATGTTAATTCTAAATTTTAAGCAAAAACTGAAAAATTCCAGCCAATTGAGAAGTAAATTGCGAAGTATACAGTATGCACTTCAGAAGGCTTGTTATGAGGATTCTGTAACCATGTCACTAACCAGTCAAAAGATTTCTAGCTGCTCAAATCTGGAATACCATTCTATGCACTAGAACTAGGAAATAAGCCTTACTGAAAACACTGGGACATGCATGCGCATATATATGAATAGGAGAGCACTGTTACAACCATTGCTCAGCAATCATCTGAGGTACATAAACTGGTATTTACAGATTACTGCTGTTTTACATGGTTACAGGTGCAACTGGCTGGTTCTTCAGTCTTAGAACATATCTACACTGAATATTTACAAGTTTACATTTGTACCATGTTAACTGTCATGGCTTTCTCCTGAATGAGTCCCCTGAACAACAAACCTAAAGCTCTCAAGGACAGAATTCCAAGAACTTTACCAAACTACAAATTCCAGAATTCTGAGAAATGGAGCCATGACAGTCAAGGTGGTATCACACTGCTATAACAGTGCCATATACATACACTAGCAGTAGGAAAAGTATAGCCTGTGAAATTCATTTTGTGGCCCCTGAAGTCCCTCTGTAACTCCCCTAGAGCCCTAAAAAAGACATCTCCCTTGTTTTGTTTTTTAAATCAATACAACTTCTTGGATGACTTTATACCTGAAAACAGAGCCAAGGCATCCCAAACCAGACAGAAATATAGAGGTTACCCATCTCCCAACCCCAGAACCCCCAATGTTTTCCTCCATAAAAAAACAACACATTTTCAGTCATGAATCAGCAGAAAATGGCAACCAGAAGTGATGTGACATAATTTCCTACACGCCTGGACATGGCAATGCAGCCTACCAAGGTAGAAAGGTCTTCCCTTCCCACATAGTTGCTCACTCCTGTGATGCACCCTATGTCTTGCCAGTAGCCCACTTTAGGAAGTAATAGCAAAATTGCAAATGATACCTTTCACCTCATAATGAAGGTCCTCCTATTTTGCCACTCAGGAATTTAAAAATTATCACACACTTCCTTACCACATCTTCCCCACAGAAACAACCAAGAGTCACGTGGGGACAAAAGACCCTTGCAAAAGTTGGAAAATCACAAATATTAAAACGTGTGTGAGTGTGTATGGGAAAGGGGACAAGTATGGTGGAGAGAATGGCACCCAGGGTCCAACTCACGTCAGGGAAAGGAGAGGGAAGTGAGTGTCAGCATGGTGGCCCTATGCTTCCTCTCTCTTGTTCATCTCCTTCGTTGGGTATGGGGGGGGCATCAGGAGAGGGTTTGTGGTGCTGAGAAATCAGGCTGTGAGCCATCTTCAGTTGGCCAGGGAGCAGCTGGTGGAGGAGGACCAGAGGCAGGTTTTTAAAGATGTGTGCCACCTGATCAGAGCCACCACAAGGGAAGGCTCCCACACACAAGAAGTACCTAAGGTGGGCGGGCAAGAGTTGGAGAAACTTGCAAACAATCAAATACATGAAAGTAAAACCCTCAAGTGTGGAGGACCAACTGTATACCTAAGTAACTGGACAAAATGTATAAAATTAAACTTGCCAATATTTGCCAACACACTGGGAAATTCTTTGTTGTTTTGTATGCAACAGACTAACACAGCTACACCATAGAAAACTTTTATTTATCATGTTTATTTATTTAATTTATATCCTGTCTTTCCACCAACATAGGATCCAAGGCACCATGAAACCTTTTAAAATACACAATACAACTAAACTCTTAAAACAAAAGTGAAATGTAAGTTAAAAGCAGTTTTTAAAATACATACAAAATAGGGTAAAAAAAGGAATTATATCCTTTTATTAAGCTTCATCGTACAACATATTGGTATTAATATATTAATAGCAAATGCTACCACTTAAGAAGAAGAGGAGGAGGAGGCGGTGGCAGTTGTTCTTTACATGCCAGCAGAAAGACAACAGAGGGGGCCAACTGGGCCTCCTGAGAAAGGTAGTTCCACAACCTAGGAGCAGTCACCAAGATGGCTCTCTCCCACGTTCTCACCAAGCATGCCTATGATGTTGGTGGGACTGGGAGAAAGCCCTCCCCACAGATCTTAAAGCTCGAACAGGCTCATATAAGGGAAATATGATTTGTCAGATAAATCCAAGCATCCAAGCTGTGAATGCTACCTGAAAATAGATTGGCAGCCATCCCCTGCCCTGTGCTTCTACATGGCAAGAAGAAGTGGTACATACTTCTCTTGCCAAATAATTAATGCATGGTATCTGTGAACTTCACAATATAGGTGAGGTTTCTCATCCATCCACATTTTTAAAGCCATTTCAAATTAGCATTCACCTAACAGTACAATTTTATACAGGTCTACTAAGAGTTAGGCTTGATAGGTTCAAAGGGGTTTACTTCCAAAAATGTGCCATCAAGTGCAACTCTATAACTGTCTACTCAGAAGTAAGTCTGAATGACCTCCACGGACTTGCTCCAAAGTAAGTAAGTAAAAGCTGACTATTAAAAGGAGGAAACAATGAGGTTTATTTGTTTACTGAAACATTTATATCCCTCCCTATATTTCAAAGGAGCATATACTATATTTGCTAGCATATAAGATGCACCGTGTATAAGATGCACCCCATTTATACACCGGCAAATACTAGTTGCTGGTGTGTAAGATGGACCTCATTTTCAAACAGTATTTTCCAGGAAAAAAGGTGAGTCTTATATGCCAGCAAATACAGTAGATAAAATCACGATAAAACAATTTAAAGTCTGGGAGGCATTTAACCATACTGTTTAAAGTTCATTCAGATACATCTAGCCAGAAAAATGAGGAACACGAATATCTCCTTATGTACCCACCCCCATTTTAAAACCATCAGGGCAGCACTAACAAACTACGACACAAAATTCTTTGTGATTAGGTACAGATTATGCTGCAGCCAATCTTGGTATGTCACTGGAATTTAGCCTAGGAAAACATTGCTTCAGTTCCAGATTTATGAATCCGGAGCATAGTGCAATCATCAGCTTTCAGTGAAATCTTCACATCACCCTTTTGGAAGGACAAAATGAAGAAATAACTTTTCAGTTACAATGTACAAAGGTGTAACTAATCAAGATTATGTGATATGAATGAGAAATTGCCAATAAGCTAACAATTTCTGATCCAAAATTAAGTTTTTCAGCAATCCCTTTTATATCAGGTAATTTTCTACTAAAGAAAGTATTATATTTTTCATCCTAAAATATAATATAAGATACATACACTGCTCTCCAGATCGGCAGATCTGCTGAAAATAGGCCTATGTTGATCATTACTTATCTATTCCTACTTTGACAGACACTGTAAATGGCTCTAGTGTGAAAATGATTCTGCCATTTTTACTTAAACAAGCACTCCCAAACATTCTACAGCAAAATTCTAAATCCTATACTACCAAAGAATTAAGGAGGAAAAATTAGCTCAATGCATAGGAACACCAAATTTCTAAAATAATTCACTAAATTCCATCCTACCAGGGATGCAACTCTTCATAACAAATTTTCTTCTAGGTGATAACAAAGAATTTTATCACTTTTTCTCCTCACAAGAAGAAAGTCTTCCCATGCAATCTTCAAAAAGTATCTGCCATTTGGAAACTATTCTGTAAAGGGGGGAAAAGGACATTTTTGCACTGAAAACAGCACTTTCTGTAAAAAAAAGTAACATTTCCGCACAGAAAATGAGTTTCCTGAACAGAAAACAGCATCTTCTGTACAGGAATGCAGTTATAATATAAATAACAGGAATGACACCACCTGCAATTTTTTGTACAGATTAAGTCCTGAACTGCAAAGGTTTTCACATATCTAGGATTCTTCACAGTTTCCCAACACTTAAGGAATCCATATTCAATTATTTTTAAACACTTTTGAACATTCTTTCATCCCTACAGCCTACTTTCCAAACAATTTCACATAATGCTGGTCAAAAATATATGAAATAATAATAGAATTTGTATCAATTTAATGATATCCATGTAATGCTTGCTTTCATAAACAAAGGAACACAACATAAGGATCCTGCTGCTAACCAGTTGTATTGAGCCCAATATCCTACTTCCAGCTCTGGTAAACCACATGTCTACAATATCCCCACCCAGCAGGGTGTGGAACCATAACTTCTATACCATTTCCTTTCCCTCCCCCTGTATTTGTATTCAGAACATCCATTAACAGCTAGCCAAACTGGTCATGTTTCCTGCCCCAAGTTAAGAATCAGTATGGTTGAGTGGCTTCAAACTAGGCTCACAAAACATATAATTATCTATGCATGGTGGTTAAATTAATAAAAAAAGAGGCTTATCACATCTGGAGGCCATATCCAACTTGGATTCCACAGAGATATAGTACTAGAAGAATGGCAGTTAAACATAATTAAAGTATTTTAATTGGTCATCTTAGTTTTTTCCTCTGTTCTCACTTTCTGTTGTTCTGTAATATATAGTTAAAATTATAATAGTTTTCATCAATCTCCGTGGTTTTCACAGAGTAAGAAGCTCTCACTAAGCCCTGAAATTCTCCATCTCTTCATAGTCTGGGTCATTTCTATGCTTTTTGCTTCTGTACATGTTCTACAGATGCCAGTGCTTGTGAGCAATGATCTAGCTCCCTTTTTTTATTATTATTAAAATTTTAGGTGAGTACTGGTCCTTTTGCCACGGGTCTATGCAACAGCTCTATCCTCCTAGCTGTTAATTTTACCTGACCATGCTGGGTCTTGCATTTTTGTTACTGTCCTTTGCAATTGTTGGACAAGGTTTACGCCTCCCCCATCTGGAACCTTACTGGGACAAAGTCTGAAAACCCACAAACTGCAAATATTTAACTGACATTACTGAAAAGAAAGTTCAAGGTCCTCTACCATGAGGAAGATCTACTAAGTAGGCTCTTCCTGATCTGACTCTGGTAACTTGAATAAGGCCCTACAAGCACAATTGCAAAAAATGTAATAAACCAAAGAGGAAATTTAAAACCATTCTTAATGAGCAAGATATAGCACACTCTAATTCCTAACTTTCCTTAATCTGTATGAAGCAATGTGTCTGTCCTTTACATTCTCCTGAGTGGTGCAATATTATATCCACCTTCCACTGATCAGTTTCCAACAGTTTTCACGTAAGCAGAGCTACTGTGTTAGCAAGAAGAAAGAGGCAAATATCCATTAACTTGGCAGAAGATGAGCTGGGCAGAGCAAAATAAAAGAGGGTCACAAGAAGAGGGCATGAAACTACACAAAGCCAGTTTTAAAAAGTAACCCAGATTGTTTTCATCTGCCCTTAAGGTACTTTTTTTTTAGAACACTAAAGTAGATGACAAGGCAAAACACTATCATTTAAAAAGCACCTTAGCCATAAAAATACGGGCAGGGACACTGCATTATTCTTTTAAGTATTCTGACTAACCATCAGATGACACTTTTCTATCAGTTTCCTAAATCATAGCACAATACCTTATGGGCAGTTTGTAACCACAAATATTTTGCTCCCATAGTGATACATAGCAGTAAGGATGAAATGCTTACCCTGAAATGATCCAAGATGTAACTTCTCTATATATTATACGGGAAGCTAAGATAAAGCCTAGGCTATGATTTCTTAGTCATCTTAAAATGTATATTATTTGTGCACCTAATAAAACTGTCAGAGAATAACCAAGCTCCAGGTAACACTTTATATCACTGTATTTTATTTATTTCATTTATTTATTTATCTATTTAAAAAATGTATATTTTGCCCTTCTAAAGCTTATGTTATTACCAAGAGTACCTTACAACAGTTAACAGTCTTCTAGTAAAATCCTATTGTAGAATACAATAGTTTAAAAAAATAAAAAATGAAGTCAAGCTGAGCAGACAAAAAGAAAGTCCACCACATCAGAGGAACTGGGGAAAGCTACTTTTTTGGATAATAATTCCTAGAATCCCCTAAATACTGTGGTCATGTTGGGCGAGGGTTTCTTGAAGTTTTAAGTACCAAAAAAGGTAACTTTCCAAGGTTCTGCTTGAAAACATGATCAGTTGTGCAAGGCAAAAAAAAAATCCTGGAAGAAGAAGAAAGTCTTCCAATAACAGAAGATGACAATCAAAGTGGCAAAATGAATTTCAAGAGCAAACTGTAAAATAATCTGGATGCAGCTACTGAAAAGGCCTCTTTCCTTGTTGCAATTAATTGTGTTTTCTTTGTAGGTGGTCCACAGAGAAAGTATTTCCTCCGGACCTCAGGCAGTAAGCAGGCTGGTATAGAAGAAGAAAACCTTTAGATATCCTGGACCCAGGCCATCTGAAGTAACTGCCAACACTTTTGAGTTGTGCCCAGAAATAAACTGGAGCTTGGTAGTCATAGCTTGGATAGGTGCAGTGTAATCCCACACATGAGCAATCATAAACATCCCATCTTCCCAGAACCTTTTGTCCTAGTTTAAACAGAAATGAAAAAGGGTCTGAAAAATGATGGGATAGGCAACTGTGATGAGTACAGGACACAATGTTCTGTATCAAGACCTTAGGGGGCCTCAGAGACTGCTGAAAATGTCCAAAACAAAGCAAAAACAAATAAAAGTGAATGATAATCCACTTTTGTTTTTTGCAACTTTTTTTAAAGTTAAAAAGAGCAAGGGGCTCTGAAAGCGTTTTTAAAAATTAATTGTGGCTCCTACAGGCTTCCAGAAGAGAGACGTGGGGTGATTAGAAGGGCCATTTGGGACGTCTGAAGTTTGGGCACCACAAAAACAGTCAGGAGAGCGCCGCTTTGCCCACTTCTGCTCTAAACCAACTTACTCCAACCTGTGTATTCTAAATGTCCTGGACTACAACTCCCACCATCTCCAACTAACACAAAGAAAATAGGAATTGTAGCCCAACATGTCTGGAGGGCAAAAGATTGGGGGTGGCTGCCCTAGTATGTCAGACAACAATTTTTAACCTACAATTGGAGCAAAGGATGCCAAGCAAATAATTATGCCCATGCTTAGTTTCTACAATACACTAAGATGATATGTTTATCAGCACTTGCAACAGCTGAAATTAACAATAATAAACAAGAAATCTGTATCCAGTGTGTATAAAAATACTCTTTCTTTATCTTGTAAAATACCTAAGGATATAGCCTTAACCATAATCAAGCTGAATATCTGAAAAAGTAGCTTTAGTCAATCTGACGATTTCTCACAAATGAATTACAAATACATGTAATTTGGCAAAAAAAAAAAAAGGATGGCAAATATGGAGCATCCTCCATATGCAGCTCTGGAATTTCCATCATCCCTTACCAACAGTTTAATCAGCTAAAAGTGATGGGAGCTGCAGTCCAATCACCTTCCAGAGAACCACGTCTTCTCAATTTAATATTTTCCAGTAAATCATATGTATACCACTTCTTGCTTATTCCTTCTATTTACTGTTAATACTAAAAGGCATTTTCCCATGAAACCTCAAGAACTGGACAAGGCCTAAGTGAGACAACAGACATTTTTTGTATCAAGAAACTGCAGTTTTAAGCAGGAAATTGCACAAGGTCATTCAAGGGCAAGAAAAGTACACAGAGGGCAGAGATTTTCAGCAAGTATCATACACACAGAGATCCCTAGATCCAAATGAAACCTTCTAGTGATTAACTGTCAGGTTTTTGATATGCAGATGCTGTTTTGCTCTCCCAACACGAACTAAACAGAAACTTATTGAGTCCTCAATGGACAACCATGGAAAGAGTTACAAGCTGCATTATGAGGTGGGCTACTGAAGACCTCCAGGTGTTCTTCAATTTCTACTTCCGTAATCCGTCACCACTGGCTATGCAAGTTGGTGCTGACAGGAGCTGCAGCCACTGAACATTTACAACATAACATTACCCATATGCCTCTTGAACAGCCTTGTAGAAAACAATCCAATAAACATGTTTGCTAAATCTCTACAAGAAACGAGGACTCCTTGCTTTCCTGAATCAAACAGCCTCACTAAGTTAACACAAGGTCTGCCGTGCCAGCAGAAATGAATTTCTAGAGTTAGCCCAAAGGCAAGATCTAGTATAGTTTTCCATTGTGCAACCTACTGTGTAAAATAATAGTGAACTGTGGACCTCAAGAGGATTTCATGATCCATCAGCAAGATTAATTCATCTCAGGGTTTTTTTGTTTGTTTGTTTGTTTGTTGTTTTTTTGAGGTGGCTGGCTAATCCCAATGCCACTTCTCGGAATGCATATACAACAGATGTGTGTTGCTTAGTTCCATTATGCAAAGCAGATCACACATGTGTCCTGTGTGCTACCATTTCTCAAATAGTTAAATCAAGCACACAAACACCAGTACTTTTTTCCCATTCTTCTTGCGTCATGCTAGATCTAAGTCAGTCTCCAAAACCAGAAAAAAATTGCAACTAAAAATAACATATCCGAGTTCCAGATTTTTTTTTCAACCATTCAGTTAAATCAATTATTCAGAGCATTACTATCATGGTGGGATGGGGTGAGGTTAAAGAATCTGAGTTAAAGAAACAAGTATCATTACAAATATAGATCACAGGCAAAGATTTCAAATTAACTACTTTTTAATACAGCTTGAGAAGAAAAGGGTCGATTTTCTACTGTATTCATATTCTCATTATACAAACTCGGTAAGAAAAAAATGGAATAGAAAGTCCTCTGTTTATGCTTGGTATTAATGTTTAGACTGTTTTGTAATTGGGTTAGTAGAATGCTGGTTGTTTTGCTCCACATGAAGGCACACACATACATTCAAAGAAACGTACAAATAATGGATGCTGAAGATCTGTTCAAAATATCTCAAAGAAATGCAGTTAAATATTAGACATGCATGGAAAGAAGATATCAGTCTTCAAAATTAAAAAAAAGAGAAGGGAGTCAAAGGCCATGAAATTAACTTAAATGTTTAAAGATATATAATGTGTTCATTAGCCTAGCCAGAATTATTTATAATTGTTGCAGAATCATGGTAACCACAGGCAGTTACCAGAAAATAATGGTTGGTTATCATATTGTGGACCCACGCTATTCACCTAATCCGTACAGCAAAAAAATGAGCATTGGGAAGAAAGATCCTTGCCCCCGTAAACTTTTAACCCAGAAGTCCCAAAACCTTCAGCCAAAGCAGCCCTCAAGCTCCTTCTGTGTGGCCCCCAATCTCCTTGGCTGCTGTTGCTGTCACCCTCCTGCCTTTTTAGTTGTCTTATGCAAGTAGCGCCATCTACTTCTGCCCTTCTTGTTGTTGCCACAAGGAACACACCAGACACATTGGCCACTTCTGCACTACATTGTTATAATGCTATTAGTCCATTTTCAACATCCTGTGGAATTCTGAGGTTTGTAGTTTACTGAGGCCAAGAGCTCTCTGGCTGAGAATTCTAAATACCTCTCCCTAAACTGCAAATCCCAGGATTCCACAGGATGTTGAAAGTGGAAAACGAGCACTATAACAGTGTAGTGCAGAAAAGGCCACTGTTTCTTCTAGTCTCCAAGCAGCTCTATGGCTACTTCTGTCAGCCCCCCTCTTGGTTTGCTTCTCCAAACTAGCATTTTTACTATTCCAAGTGCTGGCACATTTTTGCTAACAAGGTGGGAAAAGGACAGCAAGACAGCTGGCAAGGTTTTGCAAGAGAGGAGGTGGGGAGAGAACAAAGTGTTTTGCATAGTAAACACTTCCAGGTTCCATCCCTCAAGGCTCCTCCAAGTGGCTGCCAAGGTTACTAGTATAGTTGCTGCTGCCAGCAGGCAAAGGCATTTTTCCATCCCCTGCCTTCTCCTCTTGCTTGCTTCTGCCTAGGAATCTTCTGATCACAGGGGATGATGGGTAGCCCCCTGTGTTGAGAGTGAAACAGAGATGCCTCAGCAGAGAAACTTCTGGGATTCCCCTGTCTACATAACCCTCTGGTCAATTCAGCAGTTCTCCAGCTGCCATTTACTCTTCTGTCTTTATTCTAGAGTACCTGATAAACAGATTAATCTAAAGAAATCTTCTGTGGGCATGTTCACAATCTTCAGCACTACATACTTTAAGAGCTAACATAATGCAGTGGTTTGAAAGTTGCACCATGACTCTGGGACCCTTGGACACTGAGAATCCCCCCTCAGCATGGAAATTCACATGGTGATCTTCAGCAAGTCACACTCTCACAGCCTCAGAGGAAATGCAAACTCCCTGTGAATAAATCTTTCCAAGAAAAAAAATAGGATAGGATTGCCATAAGTTAGAATTGATTTGAAGGCACATAACAATAAGAAACATGTGTGAGCAAACTTTTCCAAGTATAGGAATTGTGAAATCCACACGTAGGTCATCACAAATGAACATTTACACAGCATTTTAAGGATGTCAGAAACCTTGACTGGGACATCAATACCACAGATATCACATTGACTAAGCAAGCCAGATGAGAGCACAGATTTCATGGTATGCAAGTATTGCTGCAAAATGAACTGAGTTCCAGCTAACACTTCTTCACTGCCCTTTGAGTTTTTACCTCAATTATCAGGTTAATTATGTTAATTCACATTTGATTAAAGAAGCTGCCCCCTTTAAGACGTGAGTCATTCTAGTGACACCCACATGCACCAGGTTAGGAGGCTTGAGAACTCATGGGGCTCTTTCACACAACCTTTTAGCACTGTGATTTTATTTTAACTATCGTGGTTCCATTTTATAGAATGGAATTCTTGGATTTGCAGTTTAGGTAAGGGCATTTAGAATCCTCAGCCAGAGAGTTTCAGCGCCTCAACAGACTACAGACCCTAGGGTCCCACAGGATGCAGCTGTGACAGTTAAATGGAATCACAGCAATATAACTGGATAGTGTGAAAAGACCCCTGTTCTAGCCTAATAACACAATCACAAGTTGGGTTGAAGAGGAGTGAAATAGCAGCTCCAAAGCCCAGTTCTTCCAAAACCCTGCCATATTGCTCCAGCCAGAAAAGGCACTATAAGGACCTTTTTTTTTCTTTTTGTCCTCTCATCAGGTTTTTTTCTCTCCCAAAGTTTCCAAAAGGAGAAAAAATGTGCCCTAGATCCTCACAGCGAGGGCGAGGGCCATATAACTAGGCAGCTCAACTGTCTTCCATGGGAAGTAAAGCTAACACCTTCCCTACTCTCCTTTCACCAACAGGCAAAGATTCTTGTATTCTTTTATTCAAACAAGTATTTAATGCTTAACTGGTTGCAATGAGTACTTTTTTTAATGAGATGACTCTATTTTCAAATTTATTCTTATGTCTTTTAATGATTTTACACTTTTTAACATTTCATGATGCTTTCAACATGGTAACTTGTTTCACCATGTTTTAACTATTTTTATTTTCAGGTTTTTAGTTTTATCTTGTTTTAGGCCATTTTCACACTACACTGTTATAGTGCTATTATTCCACTTTCAACATTCTGTGGAATTACGGGGTTTGCAGTTTACTGAGGCCAAAGAGCTCTTTGGCTGAGAATTCTAAATGCCCCTCCCTAAACTGCAAACTCCATGATTCCACAGGATGCTGAAAGTGGAATAAAAGCACTATAGCAGTGTAGTGCAGAAATGGCCTCAGTCTGTTTGTAAGTTGCCTTGGGTCCCATGCCAGCACAAAGAGAATGGCATATAAAATTAAGTAAATAAGTAATTTTGTGGCCTCAACTGGGAAAAGTGCAGCTTTTGATCCAATGAATCCATGGGTCACTATCCATAGGTGAGGGAATTCCTGATTCCTTGTCTGTGGAATGTCACATGCCTACCATTATCTATACTATGCTAGCAGAGCTTTCCAAAGATGTAACAAAGGCCTTTGGGACAGACAGACTACACTTACTAGTGAGGGTAACACCTCTGCTCAATTCTAGATGCTCTTGGATAGCAACCAAATGGGATTAGTATTGTTCTGTAAAAGCAAAAAAAGCAAACAGCATGCTGTGTTTCTACCCCCACCTCCAGTCGGCTGACAACCCTATATTTAATTTTAATGAGTTCAGTTCTATGCATATGTTTAAATGTTCTGTAATGGGCTGCAAGCTTTTGTGATAGAATGGGCAAAAATTCCAATTAAAGAAATAAAATATGCAGTAATTACTTTACCAACCAGTAAAAGTGCAATCAGAGAGATACAATGACATGAAATTAAACCACAAGCCATGGGACAGATTGTTGGACTCAGAAGTATATAATAAATAATGTCAAGCTGAGTCAACACCATCCAGCACAGTACTCCATTCACCAACAGTGGCCCTACAAATGTATCAAGCGGGCTTAAAAGCGAGATACAACAGTGCTATTTATCTTCTCTTTTTAACAGTCAGGTTGCCCAATTTGTAATTACCGGTGTCAGCATACAAATGATCCAATCAACCACCATTTCTCCTGGAATTTCTTCCCTGGTTTAGTATACTAAAAGAGATTCTGTGCATTCACAATGACAATATTCTGCTGACCACTCCCCCAGAAATCTCTATGTTGATGCATGTGAAGAAATATCTTAATGTTAAGCCCCACTAACATTAATGGATGGCACATATCAAACACATCTTTGCATACCAATTTCATCTCCATATTGCTTTGTTTTCTACTGCTTCCCTTCATTTCTTTGCCATGACTAAAATGCAGTGGTGTACTTTGTTAACCAAAGTCAGCAAAATTTGGACTTTCTTCCCTCTCTGAGCATTGCATTACAGCAAATGTTTATTCCAAATAATTTCCTAGCCCTTCCCAGCAGGTTTTAAGTAAGGACGGTTCCAGATGAAACAATTATATCAGTAGAAGTTTGTCACTGAATCCTGGGTTATATATTCTACTGTCCAACAAGACATTTGGATGATCTACTGATGCCACAACATAGCTGGCACTCAAACTATCACTGCCAGAGAGATCATCATATTGACGAAGATCCAACTTGATAGATGAGATAAAAATAGGCGAAGAAAAAGAAGGCTTGGAAAGGAAAAAGAGGAGGATCCACTGCGGTTAGTTGTTAAGTACAGTTGTAGTTGTTGTTGTTGTTGCTGTTGTTGTCTGCCTCCAAGTTGTTTCCAACTTACGGAGATGATAAGGGGAACCTATCACTGGGTTTTCTAGGACTAAGTGTGTGTGACACATCCAAAGTCATCCAGTGGAGCATCAAACCCTGGTCTCCAGGGTCACAGGTCAACAATCAAACCACTATACCACACTGGCTCTCAGTACATTTAAGTACATTAAATACATTTAAGGAACCACAAATCCTGGCACTGATCTATTGCCCAAAGACTGATGACAATCTGCTTGAACTTAACTAGGTGAAACACACAGTACAGGCTTTGAACAAGTACAGCTGAATGGCTCTGTGGGGGGAAAATAAGGTTTGTTTTTTTCTGATATTGTCTGCCCCATGACCAACCTAGACATGTACACATGAGCATAAGCATCCAGCACAGGAGCCTAAACTGTTCTTCTCTTTCTGTATAAGGAATCAAGAATCAGGGCAAGAAGTAAGCACACTAAATCCCAATTGGCGCAACAGTGTCAACACTTTCTGCTAGTAAGTCCTGAAGGGAATATAACCTCCCACATATAAAACATGTTCAATCTTTACACATATTTTGACTGCAAATATCTGCCGGAAAGTTATGCAAAAATATTCAGTAAATAGTTGATATTCTGCACCAGTATTTAACATACAAGTTAAATACAGGCAAAATTTTTCAGTACCTGACAGCTAAGAGCAAGTAGGCTTGGTTGCCACCCTTTTCACTAGCAAGCAAAGATGTTTTTATTTATACCTACAGTGGACAAAGTGCAGCCCACAGGCTACAAGTGGCCCCTAGGGCCATTTTTGTGGCTCTCGCAGCCCACCAGGGGTTAAAAAAAAGCCCCCAAATGCCTTCTGGGGCCATGGGGCCATTTTTGCCATGTTTTGGCCCACCCCAGGCCATTTTAGGCCCAAATAGGCATTTAAAAAAATAAATTGAAAGGGACTTCAGAACATTTCCTGATTTTTTTTTTAAAAGGGGGGGAGGCTTCTCTTGGGCCATAGTGTTTAGCAGGTCTAAACACTATGGCAAAAATGTTTCCCATAGCCTCTAGAGCAGTGGTTCTCAACCTGTGGGTCCCCAGATGTTTTTGGACTTCAGCTCCCAGAAGCCCTGAGCATTGACCATAGTGGCTGGGGCTTCTGGGAGCTGAAGTCCACAAACATCTGGGGACCCACAGGTTGAGAACCACTGCTCTAGAGAGTATTAGGGGACATTTGTTTTTGTGGTGAAGGTGGGGATCCCCAGGGTTTCCTGGGGGATGAGGCAACCCCCTAGCCTCCCACAATTGCCAGCTTTGATGTAGACAAAGCTGGTAGTTGCAAAAAGAAGGTGCTGCATTTTTATTCTGTTACATTTTAAATCTTTTTAATATAATTTTTCCAGTATATTTTGTTTTATTTGATGTACTGAGCCCTTGAGTCTCATACTATGAGGAAGGCAGGATATTAATTTAATTAATTAAAGTGTGAACGCAAAAATCCAGTCAAAATTTAGATTCTAATAAAAAGGTTGGGTTCTGATCTTGAGCAGAAAAGTTGTGCTATTCCAGATGATAATTTGGCAGTAAAATGAGCAGAGTGATGAATAAGCAGCACAGTAGGTAAAGGCATCAGCCCAGCCACTCACAGTATAAGAATGTCAGTATCTTCATAAGGATAGCTTTAAAAGGAAGGACAAGACTTTCAAAATATTCTAAGAATGTTTTATGTGTACTTGGAAATTTCTTACTAACTCTTATTCCTATAGGCCTTCCAAACAAGAAGGACTCATTCAGAGTTTCTAAATTATTCAGATCTAAAAACCAAAGTGTGTAAAATCCACAGAAGCTGTGTGAATGACTGAAGTCTGAGGTACTCACACAGAAGCATGAGTAATTCCAAAATTGCCCACCAATATGAACAAAAGATGCTTATGTTTTTGCCTCCTACACTGTACAAACACAGCAAGGTTGTTAGGGCAAGTTGTTTGCTAAATAGCACAGTCATAGTCATAGAATGCGGCTTTCTGAAGACATAAAAAACTTTCTCATTTTCTTGGTCCTAATAGTTTTACATACTTATTTCCACCATTTGTAAAACACTTCTTAAGGTAAAGACCCCGACACCTCAGATTTTACAGAGCCTAAAAGAAGGAGGCCCTTCAAAAAGCAGCACTAGTTACCACTGAAGGTATGTGGTAGTAGAAGACAAGGAATGTCTTTTAACCCTCTTCACCATCACGGTGAGGATATACATCCTCCAGTATTCACTGCATTTGCTATGAGACCTTCACCATTTACGTTGCAACTTTCCATTGCAACCTTCCATCACCACAACCTCTCACCACTCCTTACATTGTTTTGCCCAAACTCAACATTTCTGGTTGTCAATATCAGAATAAATTAGGATCCTAAACCAGGATGTTATACAATCCTTATCTGTTCTGATCCTAGGAATTGTATCAGCTTAAATGTTAACAGGAATTAGTATTAACTCGAGAAGCCTTCATTCGTAGCATATCAGGAAGGAAAGTAAGACGAAGGGGACGCATAAAAACAGAGAGTTACTTCACTTAAAAAGCTGAGAATTGCACATCCAAAATTTGAATAACTATGAACTGAATTAAAACAATAAATACATCATTTAAAAATTATGTAAACAAATAAGCTGTAAGTTTATTTTAATATAATTTGTTTTCTTGTTATTTTTATTGTCAATTACATGTCAAGATTTGGTCCAAGCCTATGGTCTACGCAGTATATCATGTAGTATACTGTAATTATATTATGGGCAGTGTGGGGAAGAAGGCTAAGAACTAATCTAATAACGATCATGGAGCCTTTGCTTAAAAGCTTTGCCTCCATCTACACTTCTCCCTGCTTGACCCTGACTAGAAAATAAAATCTATGCAACACTCATCGTTCTACACAGGAGGTTCCAATGACCTGATTGATGAAGAAAAACTTCGTAGTGTAAAATTGCTCAAATAAGCACACTACTTGCACAAATTTGTCTTATATTAGAGACAAGAGTTCAATCTAGTCTTCTCTCTGACATCCAGAGACCAGGACAAGGAGCAATGGATTCAAGCTGCAGGAAAGGAGATTCCACCTGAACCTCAGGAAGAACTTCCTGACGGTCAGAGTTGTCCGGCAGTGGAATACGCTGCCTCGGAGTGTAGTGGAGTCTCTTTCTTAGGAGGTTTTTAAGCAGAGGCTGGATGGCCATCTGTTGGGAGTGCTTTGAGGGTGTTCCTGCATGTTAGGGGGTTGGACTGGATGGCCCGTGTGATCTCTTCCAGCTCTACATTTCTATGATTCTATGATCTTGTTTTGCTATGGTAGGGTAGCAGGACGTAGGAAAATGAAGTAGGAAAAAGTGAGTAAACTGAGGTATTACCATGTTAGACTGAATGTGCTGGTTCAACACATTCTTTTTTTAATACATTAGATTTTAATGCATCAGAAATTCTCTGCACTGAGAGAACAAGTCCAATTATTCCTCTCGGTGGCCTAGAACTGTGTTTCATTGTCATCGTTGCCCTTGTCATCAGCAGCAGCAAGAAGGAAGTTTTAATATGTAAGATCATTAAAAAGGTATACTACATTAAAGCTGAAAAAAATATTCAACAATATTTGGAAAATGGTTGAAAAACTGGCATTTCTTAGGTGTTAGAAAACTCAAAGTTTAGGACTCGTTCTGTGCAAAACCCACAATTTAAAAAAAATGCAAAGGAAGCCGCATTCTCTGCACAGAAACTCTAAAGAAATATTATTTTCCAGGCACTGCACTGAAAATTCTATTTTCTGTGCAAAACCCTCACGCACAAATTTTACAGAGAATCAGTCTCAAATTGCAAACTGTCTTTGATAACTGCACTGTTTTGAAATACCTTCTCAAAGTGGGAAGGAAATTGCTAAAATTACTCCTTCGTTCCTTCAAGGGTGAAATTAATGAAGAATTACATCCCCACACCACCCACAATGCACAGTAGAGTAATACATTCTCCTGCCACAAAACTCTACAGTCCTCCCTCCACATTCACGGGTTTGACCTTCGCAAATTTGATTATTCATGAGGCATGTGCTTTCCTCACCCTACACTTGCAAGGCCTGTGTTTAAAATGGAAGTCTTTTTTTCCCCTTTTGGATGAGCAAAGCCGCCACCCCACTGCTGGAAGCACATTCTCTCTCCCATGCGGCTACACATTCTGCTGTATAATTGCTGCTGATTATCAGGTGCTCTCTTTGCTCCCACCTGCTTCCTTCTCAAGATGGCCACCAGAAGTAGCTAGAATGGCAGAACTCTGTTCTTCTCCCTCTGAGGCAGAATTATCAGTGAGCCTTTTACCTTGTCTTCTTCTTCCCCCTAGGAATGTGGGGGCTGGAAGCAAAAGAATGGGAGGGAGAACTCTGGAGGGGAATCGGGGGAGACTACTGCACACAGTTTTTCAGCATGTGTAGTTATGTCAATACTCATGCAAAATATGCCCTACCCCTGTCTATACAGTGAATATATATGCAATAGGACACAGAAGAGATGACAGATTTAATATCTGACTTACTGTTAAAGTTCAAAGTGGTCCCAACAGATGAACTCATAAATTTCTTAGTAACCTAGAGATTTTAGATATCCGCCACAAACTATTTTGGGTTAATTAAACATCTTATGCAGTCAGTTGTAATTCAGCGCTTACAAGCAGGGGAACCATTCCGATCACTTTTCATGCCTGGCTGCCTCCAAGAGTTAACAATGTCAGATCAAAGCCCCCATCTTTCTGTAATGTTCAAGCACTTTAACAAGCTCATTTCCAACAGTGGTTCAAATTAACTATTAAAATAATACTGTACTGTTCCCAATCTGCTATTGTCACTAGATGTAATTAGAATAAATTCTGAAAACTGCAAACATGTCATCAGCAGCCATAACACTATTACTAAAGAAATGTTAACAAGGAATAACATTCCAGGAGGGTTTTTTTCCCAATGCATACAAATTTAACAGCCCATAAACTGAGGAAGAGATTTTCTCCAAGCTTGTGATTTCACACCAAATTTCAGAACTGTTGTATCTTCCAGCTCCAATCTTACCTACACTTGCCTGAACTCAGTGGGCTTACCTCTGAGTAAAGGACTACACATAGAGAAGAGATTCACCCATTTCAGTCACTATCCAAAGAAGCAAAACAAGCTCTACAGATCCAACAGGGCAGTTGCATTTTTTAACCAAGAATCCCCTGACACTGCATAGAGAACTGCTTCTGAAACACAGAGTAATTTCAGAAACAGTTTGTGATGCAAGATACAATAATAGAGTGAGAAAATGAGCTATTGGAAGTTCCGCATACAATGTTTCAGGAAAACCTCAACTAGTTCCCAGTCTTTACCAGACTCAAGAAAAGTTCCTTTTGAACTACAACTCCAAAGCTCGTCAGAGTCTTCTGGGAGACTACAGATCAAGAACAAAAACTTTTCCAGTCTGTAATCTTTGTTAGATCTAATGTGGAAAATCTCCCACAAGACAGAGCCATGTGCCATCAATTTAACATTGCCTGCTCTTCTTTGTAGCAGGAAAGAAAAAGACTGCAGTGGCAGGGGCTGGCTTTTATATCAGAGGGACAATAGATCCATTTCAGATTTTAGTCCAAACTTTAAAGGGGCTATCCCATGT
Source organism: Iguana delicatissima (assembly GCA_948472985.1). Classification (NCBI taxonomy): domain Eukaryota; kingdom Metazoa; phylum Chordata; class Lepidosauria; order Squamata; family Iguanidae; genus Iguana; species Iguana delicatissima. Next base: position 286,096 of record CAOKZL010001026.1, read on the forward strand.
GCCAAACCTATTTTGGGGATAGGGTTCAGCATGTTGGATAGTCCTTTCGTCCTTTAAAGTCTGATTCAACACCTGACCAACATGGAAGTCACTGCTCACCACTGGACAACATAAAATGGTTCCATTCAAATGTTCAGAAATAAAAAGCACATAAACCTGTAGTTTAACAACATGACTTCTGAGTTAACTGTAATGATTCTGAGAAAACAACATACAGCATTAAAGAATTTTAGATCCAGTAGGTAGTTCTAGGATTGAGCTGAATTTTTTCAAAAGATAAATCTCCTTTTTTTTTACCCCCTGAGGAAATTTCTGGTACTTTTCTCTGTCTCCCCATCTACAAAATTCAGGGCAATCTGTAGGGCTTCATCCAATCATGTTTTTTTATTCACTAATGCTAATGACATCCATCCTTTCTAGAACTGCTCATCATGAAGCTATATCCTAGGAATTGTGGAGGACACAAAATTGTTCTTGGTATTTATTTATATCCTACCTGTTCCTCCATGGTAGTCAGCTTGCCAAAGTCACTGTTTTTGCTGACTCTTGCAGGAAAAGGAGGATATAAAAGTATGCTATTGGCATTGTCAACAGCAGTGACTCCCCACACTCAAGAAACTGTTAAAGAATTTCTCCAACTTCCCTGCAGCACAGTATTTCAAGAGGCCCTCAGTATACAGATTACCTACAGAGGTCTAATTTTCACTTCTGAAATAACAGAACCACAGAATAAGAACTATAAAACAGTAGTTCCTTTTTCATAATATCCCATAGCCCAAACAGTGCTAAATCACACCAGTCTGGTGTTTTCTCAAAAACCCATACACATGGTGATTCCAGAGTCTCCTAAGAAGATACAGTTCATTCTTCTTATAGAGAAGAACATTTAGCAGAGCTTAATAGGCTTATGAGCAAATCTTTATGAAAGCAAACTACACAGAATGGAACTGAAAAGTATGGAGCTAAATATACATATGATACAAATCTGTAAATTATCTTATAATTATCCAATAATTCTAACTATTGTCTGCCCAATTTGTAGCATGACATTTGAGGCATGGACCAGATTTAATAGCTATTTATAATCTAATAATAAACCTAATCAAAGGAACTTTAAGGTTTCAATTTTTCTTAACTGTACCTATAACTCTATATACTGATTTTCACTGCAACTGTCTTTCAGCAGCATGCCAAAAACCAAAAACCTCTCCCCTACCCAGATGCTTAAAGCTTTCTGGATTTTAAAATTCTTCCTTTGGAAATCACCTCTGAGAAGCAGAACTGCAAATGGGAGGGGGATTTCCTGGACTTTGTAATACTTTTACTGTCCAAAACAATAAAGATTCAACAAACCTTACTGGAAGCAGGACCATGTAGAGATAAGAAAAATTTAAAATTGCATTAAACCACAAATGTAAATCAACAAAAGATGTGAAAGAGCTGCATGGGCCTGGGGAGAAGGTTGAAACATTTTCCCAGCTAAAAATGTCCAAATAGGTAACACTTGTATACACAAAGCTTTCCCATTATGCCACTGTGATAAACTGCCCTAGTTATTTATTTTAGAAAAATCAGACTGTGCACTCACATTCAATCTAGTATGAAGGCAGTTGTCCAAGACACTGAACTGCAATTCCCATTAGCCCTAGCTGTCATACCCATGGTGACTGATAATGGGAGTTGAAATCTAATGATATATTTCCCAGCCTTGACCTAATTAGCAAAAGCATAAGGATTGCTATTTGTATGAGAATCATTATCCTGAGATAATTTATGCAAGATTAATCCTGCATTCTCATCAGACCTACTGTCTTTTTTCCTCTGCCATTCTGAAATGAATTTAAATAAACAGTAGCAGCACCATGACATATGGTTCCATCCCCAAGCTAGAAAACAATACCTGAGATAAGCCGTCACTAGTTCAGTGATGCCCCAACTATGGGTTTGTTGTTGTGTGCCTTTAAGTAGTTTCTGACTTCTGGTGACCCTACAGCAAAGCTATCACAAGGTTTTCTGAGGTTGAAAGTGCGCGATGCACCCAAGGTCACCCAGTGGGTTTCCATGGCTGAGCAGATAATCAAACTGTAGTTTCCAGAGTTGTAGACCAACGCTCAAACCAGTACACCACACTGGGTCTTTATGGTTTAAAGACCACCAGATATGATGCTGGCTTTACAAACAATGGCCCGGCCTGGTTACCTCATATTAGGCACAGCAATCTTGCAGCCCATTGGCCAAATGCGGCCTTTCAGGGACTATAACTCCCCAAAGCCAAACACCTTTCCTACCCAAAAACAAACAAACAAAAAACACCCTGCAAGGATTACAACTGTCTCAGAGGAAATGTTCTGTTATAACTTTGTTGTAGGGGACATCCTTAAACCACAAGAGGCAGAACTGTTAATGCACTTTGTTAACAGCTAATAATACGCATACAGGTTGACTCAAAAACAAATCTACGTATAATAAATGGAGTTTTCAATTCTAGGTGTAGCATTGCAAACTAAGCAACAGAGCTATGAGGCAAGAAATAACTGCTTCAAATCTTCCTTTACGAATGGACTTATTGGGTCACTTTAAGCTAGCTGAAGCACTCAACTGCACCCATCCACCCTTGCTGCCAGAATGGAAAGACAGCACAGAAAAGCTTAAACTACAAACCACAGAACCTTGCAGCCAGCTTTAACAATGTTGATGCTAACTGGGGAGTTCTGAGGAGTTGTACTGGCATTCTGCATAATTCTGGCATGCCTCATTGAGTTGTTATGAGGATTATTAATTGATTAGTAACGTTAATAAGGAGAACAGACATTTATCTTGAATAACTCAGAGGTAAGTGTCCCAGCTTCAAACAGAAAAACTTTTTTGAAAGCCAGGATAAACTGCCTGATTCATCAAGTTTTTGGTACTTGAACAACTCTGTAGAATGCCCATTGGTAAACCAGTGCACAAAGGGCTTTAAAAGTTGCAGAATATCAAGATCCAATTAAAGGTAACTTTTTCTTCTCCTGAAGCAACTGATCAAGACTGACAAAATACATTTTAACATAAACCTGAGTTTGTAGGCGTCACTCTCTTCATCACTTTATATAGCAAAGACATCTCTATTGTTACACTAAAAGTTGGAGCTATTTATAGTCAAGTGTTCTGAGCTATATTTGTGCGTCTCCATTTTCCAAAAGTGTTCAAATTCATATTTAACTGAAAAAAAAAATCAAACAAGCCACTATAAAATGTGTGTGAATATGTGTATGTGTGTAACTATACCATGAAATCTTAAACTTTAAAATGGTTTTCATTCTGAAATGTAAGGGCCATGATCTATTTGCATGTGCAACAGCCAAGCAGCCATTAATGAGGTATTTTGTACAAAGAGAGAACCAAGGAAAACTAAATCAACTCCCCCTGCTTCCAAATATTTACCGGAACAACTGATAGTCTCATCAAGATTATATTCATAGCTGCTTAGGGCAGGAGTCCAAATAAGTTGATGAAATTGCTTAAACACAAATAAGTTTACAAATGTTGTTAACTGATCTACTCACAGCAATTCATATTAGCTATTTCTGCTTAAAAAGGGAATTACATATGCTATTAAGCGTTTCTGCCTGGTCACTTAGAATAAGATTTTACGTGCCACAAATGATCAGATGATAAGCTATTTACAAATCTGGCAATTCTATTTATCCCCACATCAGAATCATGCAGCCCTCCAGATGTTGCTGTAGTGTAAGTTGTAGTAGCCCCAGACAAAAGTGAGAAATGCTCAGAGCTACAGTCCAGTATCACCTGGAAGGCAACAGGATTACTATCCTTGCAGCTGAAGATAAAAAGGAGATAGTGACCTCTCTCTCAATCTCCTTAGTGATACACACAAAAATATAATCAGAACCTACCATAAAACAATGAAATCACTGTAAATGACTCTAGAATCCAGCATTGTGCACAATATCTATACCTAAATATTTCTCATCAGAAGCAACACCATTTACTTTTAATTCTAAAGATCTTCCAATTCAATCCATCTCTTCCTTTAGCACACATTAAAAAATCCCAATTAACATCCCTACTGATAATGGCATTACACCAGATAAAAATAAAAACTGCTAATTAAGTCAACTTCTAAAGGATACCAATAATGAGAAACACAGAAGTGTATGCTGCCAATATAAGACAAGAATGCCTTATATAAGTGGATCCAATCATGCTAAGTCTCTTTACATTATACATATTTATTCAAAATCTCAAAAGTAATTCCCTGAATGTGAGTTCAGATAATCCTCTGTATGCACATTAGTATTTTTTTAAGTTTGTTATTGAGAGAAATAAAATATATTTTAGTTTCTGCAGTATTATTAACATATATGTATTAGCTTATAAGTGTGACACATTTTAGATATGCTTACACATATATTTTGGTATATTTTATATTTGAGCTCCAGTAACACAATAAGTCTAAGAAGGAAGATTTTAGATAGCAGTGTCAGTAGAGCCCTCATTGAGGTGAACAGCCTCCTCTGGAGATATCTGTAGTTCATGTACTTGGGCACAATGTGGATACTCTCCAGGGGCTATAGGGAACAGGCTGCAAAAGGGGCAGCTTTACAAGAGAAAATACATTGATATGTTCACTCAAATGCCTTGGTGTCCCTATATTCATTCAAATAAGAACAATTAAAAAAAAACAACTCAGGAGGGAGGCAATTATTAATAAAGAACTGGCAAAGAAACTCTTGGCCACTTTACATCAGAAAAATCATTGGGGTACCCAGGCATTATGTGATACTTTGTTACAGCATTATGGATGCATAGTAATATACACTGTAAATAAATTTGTGATAGATTTGTGACTTGTCAGAAAGTGAATAAAAAGGAAATGCAAAAACACCAACCAGAAGAGAGGGAATGGGCACTCAGACCCTTCCAGAGTAAGCAGATAGATTACACAAAAGTTCCCTAATACAGAGGTGGAAATACCTATTGGTTATAGTAGACTAACTAACAGGATGGGTGGAGGTTAAAAGGTTTAGGAGGTAGTGCTCTATGGGCAATCATTTCTATCGAGAAAACATCCCATTGGAAGTATGCATGAGATTGTGGAGGCCAGTCCAAGAAATTATGTGCAAAAACTGTCCCAAGTTTTGTGTTCTCTACACAGGGCAGCTCTGCAGTAGGTCCCACTGTCCTTGTCCGAGACTCTACACAACTTCAAGCCTGGAGACCAGGCACTGATGCAAGCCTGCAAAAACAAACAACTGCAGCCTCGCTGGAAGGCCCCAAGGACAGCAGCTACTACACGGTGTTGTTAACTCCACCAGCAGCAGTGAAGCTATGAGTGGTAGAGCTGTGGGTGTAACACAGTAGAGTGAAGTTGCGGAAGAGGCGAGGAGTTTTGATACCATATCCAGATAACAAGTGGGAGGCTCAGAGAGGACCAGGTCTTAAATTAACTTTGAGAGAGAAAAGAGGACTGAACTGTATAATTTCACCTAAAGACTAATAAATGACTGGAGAAGTGGGACTGAAAATAAGTACTCATACAGCTGTTTATCAGCCAATTCCAGGGGATCCAAGGAGACCTTGAGTTGTTCCAGTGACTGCAAAAATTAGATCAGGTGGAAGAGAAAACAAAGTTGATTATGTATTAACAGAAGTAAATGCTGGAAATTCTTATCCTGACTTGAGAACATTGAGGTGGAGTTAAATGGAAGATAGTGATTTCATAATTTACTCAATCGTAGTATTTGTATTTATGTTAATATGCATATTTGGGTTATGTTTACTTGAGGACTTATGGCAGACCTGGGCATTGTACGGCCCCCAGGCCACATACGGCCCTTTGACTGGCTCTGACCGGCCCGTGTAAGGCTAATTGGAAATTACAAAATAAACATACTTTCTAAGGCCCTTTCCTCATGGGGGGGGCGAAACGGGGCCGTGCACGCAGGGGTAGAACTACCCGCGAGCGGGTTGCTCCGTCCCTGCGGAGAGCGCGGATCCGCTGTTCCAAACGCCACCGAATTTCGGCGGCGTTCGGCAGCGCCCAAAATGGAGGCCGGCAGCTTCCGGCGGCGCTCTGCCAATCAGGACAGCGCGCCAGCCGGAAGCCCGCCCCCGGGCAGATCTGCAGGGACGCGCTACCGCGTCTCTGCAGTTCTTCACCGGGGGCTGCTATGGGGCAGCGCGGGTGAGTTTTATAAAAACCACTTGCGAAGGTGGTTTTTATAAAACTCACAGCGCCACCCCCGTGGCTGCGCTAGAGCAGTTTGAGGTCTAGAACCTCACTTTTTTTAACTGCTCTAGTGCACCCCCCAGTGAAGAAGACCTCCAGGAGAGGTCGCTCTAGCATGGGCAATATGCCCGTGTGGAAATGGCCTAACTTTACCTCATGCATGGTCTAAAGCTGCATTGCTTTTATTTTGAAGTTTTTTTTTTATTCACGTGCATAATGACAGACGTGCACATGATTGGATCCTTGTCACAAGAGGACTTTAGCCCTCAAAATGTCTGCTAAAAAAAGAAAGGTAGATGCTGAATGCAGGGTTTTCAAAAAGAATTGGACTGCTAAGTATTTATTTACCAAAGTCAGAGATAAAGCTGGGTGTTTAGTCTGCGGGGAGCAGATCGCCGTGTTTAAGGACTACAATTTGAGTCGGCATTACGAGACAAAACACGCTGAGAAATATAAAAACTTGACTGATGCTGAAAGGGCGTGGACTTCGGAAGCTTTGCTAGCTAAGCCGCAAAAGCAGCAAGGCTGTTTTACCAAACTTCACGCAGCCAGGGATGCAGCAACCCAGAGCAGCTTTGTGATATCCCACAAAATCGCTAAATACAGTAAGCCGTTCTCAGAGGGAGAGTTTGTTAAAGAGTGCTTGGTGGACTCTGCAGCACTAATATGCCCTGAAAAAAAGCGGCATTTGAGCAAGTCCCGCTGTCCAGGCGAACCGTGACTAGAAGGATCGAGGACATTGCGGGGAATCTGGAGCTTCAGCTGCAACGTGAAGTGGCACGTTTCAACTTTTTCTCCTTGGCTTTGGACGAGAGCTGTGATGTCCACAACACAGCCCAGTTACTCGTATTCGTCTGCGGGATAACACCGGACTTCAGGATTACGGAGGAGCTGGCAGCAATGTGGTCGATGAAAGGAACGATGACAGGGAGCGATCTGTTCACGGAGGTAAACGAGTGCATGGACACACTGGGACTGAAATGGGACAGACTGACAGGCGTCACAACGGACGGTTGTCCAAATCTTACCGGAAAAAATGTCGGACTTTGAAACATATGCAAGATAAAGTGACTGAAATCGACGTGGATCAGAAACTGGTATTTTTGCATTGTATTATACACCAACATGTGTTATGCAAATCAGTGCTAAAAACTGACCATGTCATTGATGTTGTTACAAAAATAGTAAATTTCATCAGGGCAAGAGCACTGAACCACAGACAATTTGTCGCACTTTTGGAGGAGCATGAGACTGAGTATCGTGACATTGGCTACCACACAGCTATCAGATGGCTCAGCCTGGGCAAAGTGCTAAAAAGAGCCTGGGACCTGAAAGCAGAGATTCGAGAGTTTTGTAAGAAGAAAGGCAAAGACTTCCCAGAGCTCTCAGATGAGGACTGGATGGCAGATTTTGCATTTTCTGTTGATGTGACTGCACTGATGAATGAACTGAACACCAAACTGTAAGGCAAGGGCCTTTTTGTTCATGAAATGCACAGCCTGGTGAAGGCTTTCATGACAAAGATAGTTTCTTTCAAGCCAACTGGAGAGCAACACTCTCACTCACATGCAAAACCTGAAAGAAGTAACACCACCAGCTGATCACTTCCGCAGGTACTCATCCATGTTGGGAGCATTGCATGGTGAGTTTTCAAGGCGATTTGAAGATCTCAGAAAAATCGAAGATGAAATGCACCTGATTTCCTCTCCCTTTACCTGCAGTGTGGACAATGCACCCAGTGATGTTCAGCTGGAACTCATCGACCTGCAGTCTGATGCAGTACTGGCAGAGCACTTTAAGTCAGGATCTCTGCTAGATTTCTACTCTTCTCTCAAGGAGGAGAACTTTCCAAACATGAGGAGACATGCTCAGAAGATGTTGGTTCTCTTTGGCTCTACATACATATGTGAACAAACATTTTCAATGATGAAGTTCACGAAATCCAGGTATAGATCCTCTCTCACTGATGATCATCTGTCAGCTGTGCTTCGCATCTCCACCTCAGACATTCAACCTGACTTCGATGCACTTGTTAAAGCCCAGCAGAGACTAGATTTCTCTCACTGAACAAGAAAAGAGAACTTAAAAACACCAAATGAGGTGATTAGACTACAAATGTTGGCATGTAAAGGTACCAACTAGCAGTGAACTGGGACACTTTCTTTGGAAGCCTTTTTCTCAGTATCACAGTTCAGTGATGTTTAGTGACAGTTCAATATGATGTATCTTGCTTAATATTTGGAGTACAAAGACAATATTGTGATGTCTTTAGAATGCTAAGAACCTCTTTCCAACAGTAAATGAAACTCAAAATGTGTTTGAGTGAATGTGACTGGAAATTTTCACTAATATGAGTCACAAATAGTGAAAAATGTTCATTTTGTTTACCATTGTTTTGGGAAATTTTATTTAATAAATTACATTTTTTTGTAAGGCAACCTCACTTTTTCATTGTTTAACTATAACATATACTTGTACCAGCTTGTCAAAAAAATGCTATTTACTGCTTTTTATAAAGAAATACAATTAATATTATGCAGAATTGAGTTCAGCCTTTTGGCCCGGTCCTCCACAATATTTTTAGTTTCTCATGTGGCCCCCATGGAAGAAATAATTGCCCACCCCTGACTTATGGAAATGTACTTTGTTTCATCCTTTTTGAGGGAAGCCAAAACAAAGGATCCTAAACGTCTGATCCATACAGCAAGCTAGATGTATTGCATGGGATCCACATCCTTTCTTTCAAAGGTGGTTGGCGGGAATCCTTTTTCATATGAATTCTTACAGCACATTTCAGAGGTGTCAGAAGGAGTCTGTAAAATCTTCAACATTTTCCTTTTTCCCTGAGGGAAACTCATAAATTAACCATGGAGTTCCTATTCTGTATCATACAAGTCTTGAGCATTGGGATCCAAACAAAGTAATACACTTATTAGAATGTCCCATGATATAAAGGACAAATTATCAGGAGAAGTTGCTGAGGGATGGGCATTGCTAGAATGCCCAGGGATTATGGTAAAGGGCTTCTGCACATTCCCATTCCCTTGTCAGCTGAAAATTTTGCCTAGTGGGGGTACTATGGGCCTAAAACATTTGCCCAAGTCTCTAAGTGTCTCTCACGTTCTTGGTTCAGTAACGGTAATAGAAAAACTTATTTAAGGGGGAGCATGGTGAAATTAAAAAAAATAGTAAGATTGCTGCAACAGTCTGAGCAATGCAGAAACTAAAACTATAAAATAAAAGAGGAGGGAATCTGAGAGAAATAAAATGTATTTTAGTTTCTGCAGTATTATTAACATGGATGTGTTAGTTTATAGATATAAACACATTTTAAATATATTTACACACATATGCTTTGGTATATTTTATATTTGAGCTCCAGTAACACAATAAGTCTAAGAAGGAAGATTTTAGATAAGCAGTGTCAGTAGAGCCCTCATTGAGGTGAACAGCCTATTATTTTGTTCTGTTAAAGAGTTAACATACCTTTTAAGTAAACAGATTTTTAGAAACTGGCAGCTGAAGGAGACCTTGGTGCAAAAGGAACCAGACAGAAAGAGATAAGAACTCAATAGTAGGGTGCTGAGAAGACTCTCTTCTGAGCTTTTGAAGGTCAGCCTAGCTGTAATAAGTCAAAGGTTGATAAAGAAAGACAAGACAGGAATTTGGACTGTTTAGCAAAATGGGAGGTTAAGATATGTTTGATGGGCATTTTGAAACTGCTAATGAGAATTAAGGGACCACAAGGGAAAAGCATGATTATGTGCGTGATCATATATATTGTAAATATGGGGAAGGGGGCATGTAACTTCTTAGGCGATTCTGATAGGTTGTGACCTCTAGGGATCCTGGCCAATTAGGTCCCAGGGGAGGGAAACTTGCGTCAAGAATAAAATGTGGGTGATTTCATGGTGGGGGTCTCCTTCTCTCTCTGGGAAGCATCCGGCTCTGCAGAAACGTATTTTTTTTTAATAAACATGATGCTTCAGCCGATCCTGTATTAAATTGTTTTATGAGTCTTATCAGCCATTTCTGACAGTTATCAGCTGTGCACCTGACATTACATGAAAGACAATGGGAACCATTTAACCTGTTCTTGCCAAATGACTGCAGATAGATATAAATTATGAGATATACCAATTATGCGATTTTTAACTTGTTTAAAATAAAGAACTGAGATGGTTTTTTAAAAAATGAATACATCCCCCTCCTCACAGTATTCTTTTTCTTCATACAGGCTTCTCTCACTTATGTGAGAGGTTAAGGGCTGGAGCACTGTCAGAAAAAGAATTGGTTGAAAAGCAGAACCCATGTATTGGACTGTAGGAATCATGAAGGATTTACAGAGGCTCCCTTGGGACAAACTGGACATACACTGCTTGCAAAGTCTCTCAGCCGGCTAAGCATGCTTTACCCCTCCCCATTCACTTTGCAAGCGATGCATGCATGCAAGCAGATCCAAGCAAGTCTCCATAGGCAAGAAGAACTGAGGAAAGAGTGGAACCCCCATCAAATGAATGGAACTTGTTTTTAAATTGGAGGCATCAAAAGAGCAATCAGATAACAGAGAGGCAAAAGGTGGGCACTTCCTGTGGTATTCTATTTTCTTATCACCAATATTTATTCAGTGAAACTAAATATTGTCCATCGGCATTATTCCTTTATGTAAGATGTTCATACTCTTATAATTTTTAATTTCATGTTCTGCTTGCATTTCACTGTTGTTTAATTACTTAATAACATAAAAAAGTATTGAATGGTTTTCTTTACATAGTTTAATGCAAACATCAAAAGAAACGTTTCAAAGTATTTTATTTTCAGATGGTTACTAATCCAAAGCATTTGTTTTCAGTTTTTCTTTTGATGAAAATGTACATATACAATTACCAACCTGCAGCAATTTTTGCACATTCTAAATACACCTTATTTGCTTAGAAATTGGTCTGAAAATACATAATGCATGCATGCATACTGCTGTTTATTTTTTATCCCATGCATTCTCTTAAACAAAAGTAGAAAAAGTTTTCAGCCCGAAGTCCAAATTCAATTTCAGAAAAGTTTCAGGAGGGGGCTGCATTCCAGCGGTGGGGAAGGCAAATGGCTAAAAGGTGGAATCAAATGCATTTTAGCTTAAAATTATTACTGCCAGTAACTAAGCCCTTTAAAAAGCATTTTAACTTTTCAGAATAGTGGTAAAACCCTACAGAAAGCTGGGAAACAGCAAAAGAAAGGGAGAGATCCTCCATCCATTGGAGAATCGTAAAGTTTTATTAGGCACAGTTACAACTTGCTTCCACACACACAACCTACCTGTTTTTCACCTGACCAAAGGAAGATATTATCTTCCTGGAATGTCAAAAGACTCCCACTAGATCCTGGAACATGCCTGTTTCTTCCTCCAGTTGGCTCCTTCTCATTCCACCACCACCCCATCTTTCCCCTGCCACTGAATGACTATGGGAAAGGTCACCCAGCTAAAAAAAGCCCCACATAGGTGGCTCAGTGAGGTAGCTGTAATGGAAGGTGGTGAGTTCTTCCACCCATCACTGACAAAGAGTTCAGTACACTGGCATATGCCACTAACAGGATGCCAAGGTGTCTATAAAGAAAGGTGTGTGGCCCTTTGAGATACCACACAGAGTAGGCTGTGATCCAAGGGAGACCAGATTTGGCCCCACAACCAAAGGTTCTTTTCCCCTACAGCCTAAGGAGGTCAGAGTGGGACTTCAGCTTCACAGCAATCTTGTAAGCTAGTTATATTGTATGAGACTCTCCTCTCACCTTACAATATTCATCCCTATCTATGTCCAAGATTCTAGCCATTGCATTCCAGTGGTTCCTGCAGGGATTCTGCCAAATTTTGACCAAATATAAGCCAATATCTTTAGCAACATACAAGAGGATTTGTACATCCACAATTCTGTCAGATGGTTCTACATGACAGTGAAGCCGTGGTAGTTTTCAAGTGTACTATCAGTGTCCACCAGCATTCAAATATATGAAGGATCAGTTCCATCTTGATACTTTTCTCTTGATCCAGAGCATTGTACACATATGACAGAATACATACTGCAGTGGTAGTTAGTAAAACTTTAGCTCCCTATGGCTTGTCTTCTGATTCTGCTAGCTATGTTATCTGTGCGTTATGAGGTTAAAGCAGCCAATTATCAATAACAAGCAAGGACACACAAGGAAAGATGGGTATTTAGACAATACAGGAAAAGGCTCACAGAAAGTGTGTATATTCCTTACAGAGGCCTTTTATACTCTTCAAAACAAGGAAGAGTCATACTGCCTAGATAATCCCTATAACTGGCCAAGGGGAAAAAGCAAAACAAACAAGTGCCATTTGAGCAATACAAGTGAACCTTCAAATTAGTCAGACTGCAAATGATGATCTTCTTGTCACCACTTTCTTGACAGATGCTCACAAACGTGTTCGTGATTAATTCCATTAGTCTCTATTTCCTCCGCTCAATGCCTTCTCCCCCTTGTTCCCCAGTCTTCTCTGAACTGCCTTAGTACAATTACCAGTACTTGAATAATGTTCAGCTTTTTGAGGCATCTTTTCCCAGTCCCCTAATTTAAAGGGTTCCTCTCTCTTTCTTTCCATAGAGGCTAATGAATACCTTCTTCAGAAAACTTTTCTCCACTTTGGTCTCAAGAGTGAAAGCAATTAGTCCACACAGAGGCAAACCAATGGCTGCATTATAATGACCACATTAAAAAGAAAACAGTTTGGGAGTACAGTTATATTTTCTTCTTTCTTTTCTGTTCCTTTTTTTAAGCTGTTCACATTCATGCTTTCATGCTTCTAGTCTTTGACAAGAATGGTAGCAGGTTCTGTTGCTGCTGTTCATTCAAGCATGCATCCTTCTCCCTGTGCCATAACTATAATAACTGAGGCTGTTGTGCCTCCATCATAGTGATGGGAGACATGGACCTAGCAGGAAAGGTAGGTATAATAGGAAGTCATTAGACTTTTTATTATAGGATTATAATAAGTCCATCAGTTTCCTATAGTGAATACAGTCAGCCCTCCATATCTGCAGATTCTATATCCATAGATCAACCAACAATGGCTTAAAAATATTAACAAAACAAAATTCAAAAAGCAAACTTTGATTTTGCCATTTTTTTTTTTTATAAGGGACACCATTTGACTACACCATTGTATATAAGGAGATTTGAGCATTCATGAATTTCGGTATCCATGGAAGGTCCTGGAACCAAACCCTAGAAAAACCTAGAAAATATCAAGGGCCCACTGAGGTAGTGGTAGTGGAGAGCTCTACTTCTAAGTGCTAGATTCAACAAAATACTTTGAAGTATACAGAATCATACATTCTCAATCCAACACACATTCCAAAGTGATGTCCACCCTGATTTAAAGATACTGAAAGTTAGGTTCCTTCCTAACAGATGGTAAAACATGACAGAGACATACTCCAGCACATCCCCATTACCAGAGCTTGGCAAAGCTAATTTTGGAGACTTCAATTTCCCCAGTACTTCAACCAGCATGACCACGGGTCATTCTGACTGGCAGATTTGGGAAGATGTAATCCTCAAAAGTATCTTCCCCAAGCTCTGCTCCCTACTAGAGAACTCTGAAGAAAAGCCGGATTTTCTTTCAATCCATTCCTCTTTCCCTGGAAACTCAGGATATTATATCATGTTCTGAACGACAATGAGACTACACTACCAGCCTGGCACAGACCTGCAATGTCTACACATCAGATATGATGTGCTGAATCAGGGAGATCTGTGGGTATCAAACTGTCTATGTGCGTTATTACTGATTGGGTGCATTATTACCCGATATGCTCAGGAGAAATGGTTGTGCACTATTATAAACATTCTGAGAATTTACATATACAATTGGCCCTCCACACTTGCAAAGGTTAGGGGCACAGTACCCATGCAAAAGTAGAAAAACCACAAATATCAAAATGTCTGTGTGTGTCTGCGGGAAGGAGGCCAGGACATGGTGGGAACAGCAAACACCCAGGCTCCAAACCAGGTCACAGAAAAGAGAAGGAAAGCGAGTGGGTTGGCATGGAGACCCTATTCTTCCTATCTCTTGCCCATCGCCTTCCTTAGGTGTGTGGAGAGCACTAGGAGAGGTTTGTGGTGCTGAGAAATCAGGCTGCAATCCATCCTTAGCTGGCCAGGAAGCAGTTGGTGGAGGACGAAGAAGACTAGAGGCAGGTTTTTAAGGAGTTGTATGGCCTGATAGGAGCCACCGAAAGAGAAAGTTTCCCCAGAAAACAAATGCTTGGAGAAGCTTGCAAATAATAAGATCCAGAAAAATGAAACCCACAAATGAGGAAGGCCGACTGTATGAGGGACCCGTGATTTCTGACACATCCTGGCAAGTGCATCCACAAGACTGAGAATGGCCAGCTTTGACAGCAATGGTTTCTTCTGCCAAATATCTAATAAAGACTGTAGTCTGCCCTAGCATAATGAAGCAATTTGACATATCTATGATCCAATTAATGGTTGTCTCGATACTTGAGAAGAATTTTACAGTAGTGACTAAGTAGAGTGATATTATGCACCCCAATTCTGCTATGCTTCTCTGACCAGCTGCATTTATGCCATGTGACCTGCTACATGCTCTTTATCCTCTGGCCATCTTGGCCAGATTATGGTGACTATGGCCATCATAGACAGTCCTCCCTATAGGGCCCAGATTCCAAGTTATATCATTTCTTTATGTATCCAGATAAACATATATACACAACCGGGATGGGATGATGAACAGAATCTTGTGAGCACCAAAGCCTGCTGACATCACAGGCATCCATCTGTTCTACGCATTTTGGAATCCAGGTTCCACTGCATGTAGAACCCTATGGGCATCTCTCATAGCAGACTCATTCAGTGTATGAAGCTGGGGGGAAGAGAAGCTTCATAAAAGTGGGGACAGGACCAGCCAAGTAGCCCTAGTATCTCTTCAATGTATAAATCTCCTTCTCATGAGTAGCCCATGAAGAGGATTATTAATTCTGCTCAACAGCAGCAGAAGATCAGCATAGTTGGGCAGGAGGATGGAACGCAAGTATTCCAAACAAGATTTGGATTTGTAGTGGCAGCTCTGTGTGTGTGTCTTCAACTTGCCTGTTGACTTATCCTGGCCACATGAATGTCACAGGGCTTTTTTAGACAAGGAATACTCAGGTGGTTTTGCCAGTTCCTTCCTCTAAAATATAGCCTACAGCACCTGACAGCTGAGAAAACCACAAATTCTTGCTGTATACAATCTGTACCGAATACTATAAAATAAGGATAACTCTCACAAATATCAGGGTGAGTACCTAAATGTCAATAAATACAGAAGACTATTATGATTCCTCCAAAGAAATCAGACACTGTTCAACACTTACATAAAACAATCAAAATATTTACACAAAACTATTCAGTGAATCATATCAGCTTATCAGCAACATCAATACCACCAATCAATGAGAATGACTGTAAATCAAGTTCCCCTAACCTAATGCTGTCAACTGGCTCCCCAAGTCAGCTTTCAGTCCAACAATCGGGGGGGGGGGTCATCAAGGTGAGAAAGCCAGCATGTGTAGTGGTTTGAGCACTGTACTACAACCCTGAAATCCAGGCTTTGAGTCCCAGCTCAGCCATGGAAAACCCCTGGGTGACCTTAAACACATCACATACTCTCAACCCCAGAAAACCTCACAACAGGCTCACTTTAGGGTTCCCATAAGTTGGAAATGACTTAAAAGCACACAACATCAACAATGACATCAATGTTAAGAAAGCTGTTCTAACCAAATGGGCTAAGAAGTTGCAAATGAACAAATAATCTTGCCAACCATTTTTGCTAGCATAATGGTATACAGGCTAGGTTAAAAAACATACTGTATTTCCATCCAAGATCTTTAAAGTCTACTTACTGCAAAATTAACAAGTGTCCTCAGGGCACATTATTTATAATATTTTATTTATTTTTCATAAAAATACTGATGGTAAAATCCAAATGTTGATATTATTTTGTCAGATCTGTGTTTGCCATGTGACATATAACTTTGTTATCCCTCAATTAGCTAAACAAACAAGATTTTAAGTCTATTTATCTACTGGCACACGAAGTTTAAACTCTAGAAAAAGGTATCTTCACTCACAGCACGGAAAATGTGTTGCAGTAAGATAAAAGACCATGTTTATTTTTTTTTATACACAGTACAGCCTATTCCACGCATACACACTTTATTTTTAATTGGAACTCTATTCTAAATAGGTTGACGATTACACTCTAAACATTAATGGACTCCTTTGTGCTGCAGACTGTTAGTTTGCTACCAGTCAAATATGAAAAATGACTTATATACAATGAAAGGAATGTAAATATTAAGAAATCTGCCTGAAAACATTGGTAGTCAGGGCACAACACACATAGTGAAAGTCTCCAGAGCCTGAGGTTTAACCCACAGATTTTGTGACATAAGGAAACCTGAAGATTCCTCACATACTACAGAAGAGTTGTATTCATCTCAGCTCTTTCCAAGGACAAGTTGCTCTGGAGAATCTTTGTGCATACACCGACAGAACTGCAAATTTCCTTGATCACTGCAGCTGGGAAACATGTTTCTATGCTTGCTAGTAGGAAACTACAAACATATGAACATAGAAATTCAGAACGTATCTGCACTGGAGTGCTAAGGGTCATATTATTGTAATGTTCAGATCTACTGGGATTCTCTTCACCAAGCTACAAATTCTAGGAACCATAAGTTGGAACCATGACAGTTAAAATAATATTATACGGTACCTTCAAACTACATTGAGTGGAATCCTTTTAAACTTGTCCACTGGTCCTTACTTGCCCTCATTTTAAAACTAAAGTAAGGTCTTGAACCCATCAAGTGCCAATGTACTTCTAGCATAATAAAGACTATTCTGAGTAGTGATTTTGTTATATTATGTGCTCAGACAGTGGTGAATATTAATTCAGACATGAATGATGATGTTCCTAGCTGAATTATATAAATGGCTGAAAAGAAAGAAAATAATTTTTGCTCATAGTCTGGACACACAACAATGTTAACAATTACATGTAGGTGTCTACAAGCAACCATCAGTGCCATCTCTGGGTTGTCACAAAATTTGTCTCAGGTTGTTGACATCCTTTTGTAAACATTGACATTCATCAGCTTGGGAACATTCTCTGTAACATCTGCATAGAACTAACACAAACAACAGCCAGTGTATACGCTGATAGACAAAATATGAAAAATATCACAAGCATTAAGGTAATTTTGCAATATTCCCCCAAAAAAGGAATGGCTCTGTTGTTCAAAGAGAAAGGCAGGATATAAATAAAATAAAAACAATGCTACATTTTGCTGATAGGCAAAGACTTGTTTTGCTCAATCAGACTTATGG
This sequence comes from Iguana delicatissima, assembly GCA_948472985.1. Taxonomy (NCBI): domain Eukaryota; kingdom Metazoa; phylum Chordata; class Lepidosauria; order Squamata; family Iguanidae; genus Iguana; species Iguana delicatissima. Next base: position 303,740 of record CAOKZL010001026.1, read on the forward strand.
CACCTGAATAACTAACAAGGATAAGGCTGTTAACTTCCGGTCCCTTCTAACTGATGTCCATGTGTTGTTGTTTTTTAATTTTATTGTTTTTTGTTGACTGCTTTAATTTAGTTGTTATCTTAACATGATAATCTATTTGTTTTCAATATTGTAACAAATTGTGTTGTGTCTCCCAGTTTGTGGAGAATGGCAGCATAGAAAATAAATGGTATATATGGTTTAACTCCAATTGTTCATCCCAGCTACAGCAGACCCAATGATTCAGTGGCAACTTGATAAGTCCACACTCGGGTGAACTGTTTTAATTCAGTGGATGTTCTCTAGGCCTTAATGCTACAAGAGGGAAAAAATGACTTTTAGGCTTGTCTGCTCCCCCTCCTCGTCTGGTATAGCCATGAGGAAAAGTTAGGAAGTTTCTGCTTCCATTTTCTGTTACAATTAAGTACAGTAACTGACCCCCCTCTGTGTGTGTGTGTGTGCGCGCGCGTGTGCATATGTGCCTCTAAACTGCCTGTCAACTTATGGTGACTCCACGAATTTCACAGAGTTTTCTCAGCTAAGGAATACTCAGAGGTGGTTTTGCCAGTCACCTCCTCTGAAATACAGCCTACAGGACCCAGCATTCGTTGGCAGTCTCCTATCCAACTAGTAGCCAAGGCTAATCCTAAACCACACTTATGCTGCACAAAACAGCATTTTCTGTGAAGAAAATAATATTGCTAAACAGGAATATTATTTTCCCCACATAAAATGATGTTTCCTGCACAGAACATACTGTTTTCTATGCAAATTAGCCATCTGAGAATTTTGCCTAGAATAAGTCCTGAAGTATAGCATTTTCTGAGGAAGAATCAGCTGCTTCTGCTCAGAAAACAGTATTTTTATGTAGAAATATTATTAAATGCTGCTTCCTGAGCAAAATGATCATGTGTGAATTTGGCACAGAATAAACCCTGAATGGCAAAGATTCTCATCAGTCCAGGATTTTTCTCACTAGGATTTCTCGATGCTCAAAAAAATATTCTTCAACTATTTTTCACATATTTTTCCATCCCTACATAATTCATCCCCAGAAAAAAAAAACATGGTCTTTTGACTAGATACAAATATACAAATAAACAGAGTGCAGCTCCAAATATTTGTCACTTTCTTCTTTTGGGAGGAGAAGTTGCTCACACTCAATATTTAGTGTTCCTTTAAGAATATAATTACTAAACAGGCCTTGAATTCTCTGCTTTCATTTTACAATTCTATGTCAAATTAGTGTGGGTTAATTAGATATATTTATTTGGGCTCCTCTATTGCACATCTAGCTTCCATTGACCTGAAAGAAAAATATTGTTCCAAGCTGTCAGTGGCACAGAATCCCAAAGTCTTTCTCAGCCCTTAAACAGCAGCTAGATTTAAGATCACCACGGCTGTCATAAGGTAACAAGTTTTCCAAACTGCTTATCATTTAAGAAAATAAAGCTTGGAATCTCTCAGGTAAAAGCAGATAGCAGAATCAAACCCCCAGATTTAGTTACAGGACAGAAATAACAGAAAGAAAAGATGTAGTTTTTACAAATAGATTGCACTAGACTCAGTTGTGACCAATTGTGAATACTTTCTAAAAATATGGCACAGTTTTAAGGGGCATAAATAAAAAGGGGCACAGAGCAAAGCCTCACTCTACAGTAGTGAACTGTTTATGCACTCTAGAGCAGGTTTTAATTGAATTTTTATTTTGAAGAACACACAAAAAAAGAAATTCACAAACTAAGTCTCTGGGGAAAATATAAATGTTGTGGAATGACTATTTTGAAACCAAAATGCATGACTATTACATTTTCTCTTTTTAATTCCCTAAATAGTTTAAGAAGAATGACAGTAGTACAGAATACTTTTTTCCAAAAAAAAAGCACATCTAACTGATAATAATATAATATGCTATTCTGCTCCTCAAGCAATGTCAGATCCTACAGACCTAATACAATGGATTTTTTTCTCCTGTATTTCCCTAGCATCTCTCTCTTATATTTCTTAACTGCGACTTCCGCATCTAAGCATATAAAACAGAAAACTGTTTATATTTTTATATTTATATTTATATTTATATTTGCAATATATGTGATGGCTGCTAATTCTGTATCACCAGAGGAAAGCAGAGCAGTTTTAAGACTCCTTGTTTCAAACACAGTCTCTTCTGTGCAATAATCTACTCCTTCTGGGAATCTCAAATTTCAATCCATAAATTAACTATTGTCCCAGCAACCCAAAATAGTTGCCACACAGTAATGCTGTTATTGGTTGATACCCGTTCACAAACCCATCACATATTCATACATAAAATACATCTTTACTTAAACAATTTTTACTTTTCTGCGCCACGGATGACCTAAAAATGATTTTAGTAATTTTGTCATTTCCGCAATCCTAAGCACACATTTAAAGGAGTTTTCATTGCTCTCAGTTATGGTATGTAGATTAGGGGTGGAAGACCTTTGGCCCTCTACACATTTTGGATTACAGCTGTTATAACCCCTTAGCACTAGTTATGTTTCCTATAGTTGTTATGAGCTAACGTCCCAGGTAGCTAGAAAACCAAAGGTTCTTCACACTTGCTGTATAATGTAACTGGGAGTGCACTACCCAGAGATAAGGCTGTATTACATGACTTTGGATTTCTTCTGCAATAGTTAGCTTCCACTGCACAGACCAGAAGCGCGAATTATTTAGCCTGTGTGTGATGGTCCAAGACCCACCGCAAATCCCTACATTTAAAAAAAAATAATCTAAACCTCCCATTTTTTCAGCTAAACAAATCCTCCAAGGGACAAAGTTTAGCTTGTAAATTCTGTTTGGGGCCTATTCTCACCCAAGAGCAGCTGAAAACACGACTCCTAAGTCCTGAAAATGGTGATGGTGCACACAAAATGAGCTGAAGTAAAACATGGCTGACCACCCCATTATAAACTATGGCCATCTTTTCATATGCACACTACTAACAATAAGTAGTCAACAAATATAATCAACAACAATATGCACAAAGCCAATTTGTATTCTTTGTAAAGGCACACATAAGAGTCCTTGAGCACAATCTTAACTGGTCAAGATGAGAAGGGCAAGAGATACCTAGCCCACTAATACTTTGCTGTGTCCAGATCACTTCCAGCCTAAACACTTAGGCCCATCCTCCCTCTGGCCTAACTTTGTGATGACATATTTCTAGGTTGGAGGAGGTTTGGTTCTGGTATAATTCTCCTCTTAGCACATACTTCTCTCTCTCTCTCTTTCTCTCTCTCTCTTTTTTTCTCTTCCAAAGACAGATTTTAGACAGAAAAGTATTTCTGCCAGGTCTATTGGCAGACCACTGAGATCAGATGGCAGAAGAGAGATCTGCTGGCAGAAGGGTATTCCTGCTGGCAGAAAAGGCTTGTGCCTAATCCTTACTTCCTACAGCTAGTGTACCTTTGAATTAAGATTGTATGTTCTGTGCACAACAGCGTGACAGACGGATTTCCTTTCCTACAGTTTGTGCCATGTCAGATATAGCTCTAACCATTTTACTAAAAGCTTAATCAACAATGTGTTGTGATCAATCCTCTATCACTCAGCAACTTGGAAGTCCATCAATATTTCAAATGCAATGTCACTTTGCTCAGCTATGAAAGGTGAAATCTGAACTTCTAACCCTTGGAAAGCGAGTTATCCAATCTTTCTCACATCCCTGTGGGAGGAGGCCTTAGAGATTCAGCATGTAATAAACTTCACAGTCACTCACAAGGCATATTGAAAAGACAATAGTTGCCACCTAGGGGAAAAAGAGGAGGTATTTTCTCATTTCTTTCAAGCTACCCTGAAAATGTTTTGTTGTAAGGTGCCCTACAAAGGCTACAAAATCATAGTTATGAGGGATCTTGGATGTCATATGAGAAGTCTTTAGAATCTGGAACATACACAGACTTATCTGCAGAAGGGAGCAAATAGTGTATTTTGAGGAATAACACTTCACATCAAGTCTAATCAGGATTCAGTGCACAAGCCAGCTGTATACCTTGAAAATGCAGCTATCACTTTTACCTTTGAATGTATTCATTCATTCCCTTGTGGGGGCTCTGTGCCACTCTTTGATATACACATTTCTCAAAACTGTTTACAAACTAAAATATAAAATGTATGTAACAAACAAACAGTACATGGAGCTGAAGCATTCCAAAAATGTGTTAGCTGAGTTCCAAAGTTCTGCTTCCAACCAAGAAGCTCAGGATGAATTTGTGCTCTTCAAACAGCCGTGCCTCTCTTAACACTACATAACAACCTGAGGCTTTCAAAAGTAGTTTATCATATGACTATGCTAGATGGTCAGGTCTGCAGAAAAATATTTTTTAAAATGGGCAGATTCAGTCAAGAATTCTTAAAGTAATTCTCTGGATTCTAGCCCACTAACTCTGAACCCTGCAAAATATAGTATCGTTCAGAAATACTTCTAAGCCCAAGAGTGAAGGTCAAAATTGCTTATCTAAACTGAAAGATCTCCTCATCCCTTAAAGTTGTGTGAACACAATTCACAACTGGGCCAGAGAAAGCCAGTTTAGCACCAGAGACCAATGATGGCCAAGGATATCACTATCAGTGCTTTGGCAAATTATGCCAACGGTGAAATTTCTGTCACATAACTGCCTAATATCTAAGATGTACAGATTGGCAAAATGGCTTGAACTTCAGGTTTACAAAACAATTTACTGAATTCCTCATCAAACATCCTGCTTAGAAAGAGATTTACAAGATCTTGTCAACCTTATCAAAGTGAATTAGCACGCAAGCACTTTGCTGTACTGTGCTCTGGCTTTAATGACACAAAAATGAACTGTTTAGAATGAAAAATTAAAGAGATGCTCTCCAGAAAATGACTATTCTAAATAATAAAATGGAATCCAATTAGGATGGCTGCTGTATTTATAAGATATGCAGATTTTAAGTCTTATTTTTTTTGTATTATACCAATAAAAGCAGTGAATATTATTTTTAAATCGCAAAACTCTCTTTCCTTATTTCAAGTGGGTTTTTTCCCCTCCCATTAGTCTAAAAGTCATACAGCATAAAAGTGTCCTTCCAAAGATAAAGCAAATTTATGCCAGAATCTTAGTTTACAGATTAACAGCCACTTTTACCCCAAAAATTTCAGGATAATTCAGACAGCAAGGTTTTAAAATCTCTACATGGCAGATGAGAGTTCGAATCCCTTTTCTGACATGGATTAACTGAGTAGCCTGGAAAAAATCCCTGTCTTTCATCAGTTTTTTTAAAGCATATAATAGGAATTTCCCTGAAGCCTCACAAGAAAGGGGGAGCTTCAGACAGATATATATAATTTTTAAGACTTCTATCAAGCTTTCCTCATGAATTGTGCCTTGAGACAAAAGTATCATTTGGCAACTATCTCCCGGTTCTCTGATTCCACTAAAATCTCACCTGCTCCCCCTTTCTCTGGCCAGCAATAACTCTTGGTTGCCACAATGTTTGGCTCAGGACACCCAACGCTTCCACTAAACAGCTTTTTACTCTATCCACTAAGGTTACTAAACTATAGTCTTAGGTATCAGAGTAAACCATAATTCAGGGGTGAGACATTTAGGCATTCTAAATGTTTCTCACATCATCCCTCATTACAGGTTATGCTAGCTAGAGCTGATGGGAGTTGCACTCCAACTATAACTAGAGGGCCACACAATGTTCTCAGGTCTTGCCATTGCTACCTCTCATTAGCTAGCAAAAAGAGAAAGCGTGCAAATCAAGAGATGAAAGAAACAAAAGGGAAGACGTATACAGATTCACTTGGCGCTCCAAACCAGCACCATTCAAAGTGTGGTCCATGGACTGGTGTTGGCCTGCATGCTACTGACTGCCACTCTGCAGTGAGTTTCCAGGAAAGAAAGAAACCTCTATAATCAATGGCCACCAATATGTTGATCCTCTACATTAGATAGTTTAAGAGGTAATGCTCCAGATCACTGAGGGCAGAAGGAAACGTTAGTCTGAATTTTGCCAATACTGCAGTGTTAACTTTGTTTAAAAAGAGACTTTAATTTGTTGTTTCAGTGAAAACACTTAAAAGTATACAGATACAACAAAGTAAGAACACCCATCTTATCTTCTGCATACAGTTAATTAGTGCACACCCTTTAAGCTTTTTTTTCTTTCCCAATTGTGTCATCTCTCACTCTCTCTCAAACCATATTAAGACCACGTCTTACTGATTTCATCCTTCTCTGTTCCCAGTTCTGTGTTACAGGTCTACCACATATTTGACTTATCTGGATGCTTGACTTGCATAAAATTACCGGCCATTTGTATTTTTCAAGGGATAACAGAACCACCAGTTGCCACAGCAGCAATAAAACCAAATGGCTCTACTATTTGTAAAATCTCACAGCACACATCTACTCCAAAGCAAGTCTTATTAAGTTCAGTGGGACTAATTGTCAGGTAAATTGGTACAGGACTGCAGTCTACCATGCTTCCAAAATCACTATGTCCTAAAGGAGTTAGCATTATTTTCAAATATCCAGTGACAGCAGTAATATCTACATATCCCAGAGTCATTTGCAGACTAGACACTGATGTCTACAAGTCTAGCTTTGCTCATCCGTCTCCCTGAACTGCTTTTCTCCAATCTTCTTTAGTCATGGTGGGTCAACTGCAGATTTTGCAACATGATTGCTCAGACTCCTTTAAAAGCCACTGAAAATGCATTAAACAACACCATGCCCTCGACATTCCCAGGACATAACCTTAAATCATACATTTGCTATGGAAATGATCAATTACATCAACTATTTTTTTTACTATATATTCATATGACTGAATACATTTTTTCCTCAAAAGGTTTTCACCAGTTCTGTGATTTGACAGCCTGGCTGGCTACATATGCTTTAAAAATATTAATAAGTTGTCATATACTTGGCGGAATCAGAGCTATCCTAGAGACTTGCAAATATTTTCTTCACTGAACAGGCAAGTTCTTCTGAAAAGCTTTAACAACTCAAGACACATACATACAGATAGGGAAAACTGTTTACCTACTCAATCTGAATGCAGAATTCTAGAGACCGGAAAAAAAAAGACAGATTTCTACATACTCATAGGTCTAAACACTCGATAAACTGTCTCTGGTTCAACAGTATATATACTCAAAAATGGCTTGACACAGGCACTCCTAAACAGCTTCTCTCTAAACTTTGTTTTCTCTGCCAATTTTGTTCACAAGACAGAACCCACATCTGAATCAATTTGCCGGAAAATTCAGAAGCTCTCAGCCTAGCAGGGAGTAAACTAGATCATCTAACCTACCTGTGCCAGAAAACTACTTTGGAGACAACAGACTACACTGCACCACAGTTGGCATTCCCCTAGAGAAACCTAAATCATAATATTTTCTTAAAATACAGTGTGATTAACAGAGCCCTGCCCATTAAAGGATACACAACTTGTTCTCTCTCACCTCAGGAATAAAAATAAAATCAAGTAGAAGTTTTTATAAAATACAGGCATTTATCAAATCTAAAACGGGCAACATGCGTATCACACTGCAGTTTCTAGATTCCATCCATACAGGTGCTTGGGTCTTTCCTGTGTGCTTGCTTGTTTTTAATCCACATTGACAAAAATGCTGGACATTTTTAATTCTGCTTATTTGTCATAAATAACGCCTCCCCCCCCCCGGGGGGTATCCTCCCACCCCGTTAACTTGGGCAAAAGCTACCCTGTACCAAAATACAATGCTTGCCATATAAGGCAGCGCCACTAAACATGTCACATGTAATTTATGTGCAGCAGGCAAGGAATTAACCTCTCAGCGAGCATATTCGGCTCACAATTTCAGAAAAACAAAAGTGAGGCGGCAGACTGAATTACGCGGGCGCGCTCCTTGCCCGCTCCCCACCCGACCACGCGCGCTCCCCAAAGGGGATTCTTACTCGCAGTCCTTGACGGGGAAGGTGAGCTTGGCGTATCGCGCGCGCACACGCCACGCCAGGCCACGCCACGCCACGCCGGGATCGGTGGAGGGAGCTGCAGTGGCCGACCTAGGGAGTGCTATGAAATTGCAGGACTGGGCGACGGGGGGGGAGTAAAACGTCTCTCCTCCACTCTCCCCTGCGGAGTTAGTTGTCTGCTGGTCTATAATAAGGGGCGCGCGCGCAGCCAGCCAAGTTCAGGGGTAATTTAAGCTTGAAAGAAAGGTCAGTGGGCGACAGGGGACCTTTCCTTGCACCTGTTTGGCCGCCGCCTTCCGTCTGCGCGCGCGCGTGCGTGTGTGTGTGTGTGCAGACTGCGAAACGGCGCGACCCTGCAGAGCAACGAACACACGCACCCCACAAACACACGTACACACACACGCACTCCAGCAGGGAGGAAGCGGCCGCCTTGAGCAGAACTGCAGCCGCGACCTTCCGCTTTCTTTTTTAAGCTCCTCGCCGGCGGCTTGAGACAAAATCCTCAACTGTGGCGGGGAAGACGCTTCTCTCCGCGGCAGGCAAAGCTCGCTTCCCCCTGCCCAATCGTCCCCCGGGCGCGCGCGTGTGCTGTTCCTCTCCAGCCTTAGACGACATTCGGGGGGGGGGGTAAAATCTAAAAGGACCGGTGTGCCAAAGCATTAAGAGGGGGGGGGAGGCTTTAAAAAAGGAAGAGAAAAGAAGAAATCAACGTCATCCTGAACAAGAAGAAGCAGAAAAGCCCTCTTACCTCTCACATTTCTTTCCAGAGGCAACCGTCAGATCGTGGACAGATCGACCAAGGCATTGTGGGGGATTCAGGAGAGGATGATCAAAAATTTGAAAGCTGGGGAGGAAGAAAAAGAAAAGAAAAGAAAGAGGCGACTGGGGGGGGAAATGCCCGCTTAAAAAGAAAAAGAAAAAACCCAACAACAACCAAAAAGGGTGGAAGGGAAAAGGGGAGGAGGGGGAAAAAAAGAGAGATGGGACTTGTCACTCTCCTTGTCACAGCGGCATTTCTCCCGTCGCCCCAAACCTCATGCAGCTGCAATGCAAAAAAAGAAAGGGGGGAATTAAATAAATGATGACGACGGGGGGACAGACCGCTGCCGACGTCTGTGCACCGCACGCGCTCTTATCTCTCGTGTCTGGTTTCCGCCGCTGGCTGCACCGCCCCTCCCCCCTTAGCAAAACCTACCAGGAAGCGGCTGGGCGTACTTTGGGGAGAGCCTGCAAGCATGCATGCTGCTGAGGACCGGGGGGGGGGGTGGAGGGAGAGGAGAGTTCTTTTCAATATATGAAAAATAAAATCCTTTTTTTAAAAAAACCGACACCCACTTCTGCTCCGAGTCGGGTCTTTCCTCTTCCTTTTTTTCCTGCCTCCCCGCCCCCGCCCCCGCCGCGCCCCGCCCCCGCGCCCGAGCCAGGCTGCTGCCAGGGCCGGGCACGGCCCGCAGAGGAGGTGTGAGGCGCGGGCTGGCGGGCTGGCGGAGTGTGCGGCGGCGGGGGGCCAAGCAGGAAAAGCAGCCTCGGAAAACACTCGGGATCTCCCCAGAGCCCTCGCTTGGTATCTTCCGGGTTGGGCACGGACGACGTGAGGGGAGACGAGGAACGGGAGGAAGGGAAAGGCGCCTCCGGTTTCTACAGAAAGAGGCACTGGGCCCGCGAAGGGTCTCCTCCCGTGGCCGGTCTCTCGGCGGAGTTGCGTGATTGGTCTGCTCGTAATGGTGGTTTCCAGGGTCTGTCAGGAGCGGTCTGTAAGGTTAAGAGGGAGGATTTAAATCAGCCGAGAGACTTCCCAGTGCCTAAGGTAATGCAACCTCAGATGCACTCCGACTTCATATCCGCACTAAGCTGTTATAGCGCGATGATTCCCCTTTCAACATCCTATGGAATCCTGGGGTTTGCAGTTTAGGGACGGGCCTCCATTTTCAGCGTTCTATGGAATCCCTTTGAGGCCCCTCCCGAAACTGCAAACCCCAGGATTGCAGAGGATGTTGAAAGTGGAATCATGGCGCTATAAGAGGCTAGTGCTGAAATGGCCATTGACATCCCCTTGGGATCCCATGCCGCTAAAAATTTATTTATTTTATTTATTCTATTTCTATGCTGCCTTTCTCCTGGAGTGGGACTCAAAGTGGCTTCCAACAATAAACAAACATAAAAAGGCAGGTGATAAAGTACCATAATAAATAAATAAATCCCCTCCTAGAGAATACTTGCCATCTCTGTGCTGCATAGCATAACCTCTTTCTTATTTTAGGTCCCCTGTCTGCAGAATTTGTGCCACCAGTGCATTTAAACCAAACTGCCCTCTGGACAAATAAAAAATAAGGATTAACCCATATCTTGACTGAGGTGGGGGATACTTTGAAGAAACTTTTTTTCAGTAGCACATGAGTGCACATTCACACACACACACATGTGCATGTACATACATACATCCCTGCACCTAGAAAACTAGGATATGAGAAAGCAAGCCTTAGTTGCTACTTTTCTAAGAGAAGGAATATTGCTTTTTATGGAGGAGCATTTATCACGCGAGTCCTCATCCACAGTTTGAGAGAACTAACCTACAACTGAGGGCCTTTCCACACTACACTCCACTTTCAACATCCTGTGGAATTCTGGGGTTTGTAGTTTACTGAGGCCAAAGAGCTCTCTGGCTGAGCGTTCTAAATGCCCCTCCCTGAACTGCAAACCCCAGGATTCCATAGGAGGTTGAAAGTGGAATAACAGCACTATAACAGGGTAGTGCCGAGAGGTCCTGAGTTTCTAAGCATAAGCTCCTGCCATAGACAGGCAACAGAAGGTCACCCTTTACAGTTCTGCTAACAGTTTTGTAAACATGTTGACATACCTTTCTTTAATTATTTTGTTCCAAGGGTTGTAAGCGTGTTTGAACATCTCGAGCCAACTATGTGCCATTTGTTTACAAGCAGGATTGTTCTTTACCTGGGACAGAAATAAAATTGTTTGTTTGTTTTTAAAAGCTCATGGTATACACTGGCTGATGCAGCTATTCATTTACATTTGCATTACAGACCGAAAAACACAAATGTTGATTTTAAGCATATAATTTGTGAAAATGTCATTAGATGCTCTGATTTATCACCAGCATTCTATACAAGATATGTATTTCTTGATTTTTTTGTCAATCCCATTGGAACTTGCAGGGGAAGTGGGGTAATTAGAAGTAAATGATACCAGTCATAGGCCCCCTTTCCATTTCCTCTTATGGTTTCCCTCCATATCTCCAGTTGGATCATTTCCCCACATGCATAAGCAGGGAGGATGTACTGTTACAAGTGCTGAGAATTTGGTAGATGTCTGCCATTCTATTATCTGTAATTATTTGAAGAGTCTCTCTGTGCATTTAGAAAGTGAAATTTCATTTCATTTCATTTTTTTATTCAAGACATAGAGAGATACATATATAATGAAACAGACCACCATATTCTGTTCTATTTAGCTATATATTTGCTTGGCTTGCCTCTTGGACTCAGTGCTTTTTACTGAATGATGATTCGGAATGACCCACAATTACATAACATGTTGGATTCAAGTGACTGATAATAAAAGTGGCCTTTTATCTTCTGGTGAGTGTTTTCTTCCGTGTTATTGTCACGGAATGTGTGTGACCAATGTGATTCAATTTTCTTCACACGAGATACAGGTGATGAGCTAATAGAGTGAGGTGGTTGAATTCTGGATGGTATCCGACTGGAATGCAGATGAAGTACTATTTTTTGTAATGATGCCATAGGAGGAAAGGAAGTTCCTTCTGTGCTGCAAACTAACACATTACACAAAGATTTATTACAAGGGTGGGGAAGCTTTCTCAGCCTGAGGGTCAAATTCAATTTTAGAGAGGTCCTTGGGGGCTGCATTCCAGTGGAGGGCAGGGCAAAATGAAACAGGGTTGGACAAAAAATACCAGCATGCTCTAACTGACAATAACCTAATCATAGGAGAGGCACTGCAGCTTTTTAGAATGGGGAAAACCCTATTTAAAAACTTACAAAAACTGAGAATTTTTGAAAGAAATAGCTGTGTTAGTTTCCTGCAGCATAAAAAAAGGAGAAAGAGAGGGGAAGAAAAAAGGAATGTGTCTGCACCTGGTTTTTGTTTCAGCTTTTTATTTTAGCATGAGCTTTTGTGGATAAAAACCCACTTCTTCAGATGCACCAGCGAGTAGTATTAAGGCCTCAAGTATAAGCATATTTATACAATTGTGCGTATAGGATGGAATGTCATAAGATCTAAAAAGATACAAATCATGTATCTTACTCCAAGTTTTCAAAGGGCTGGCTGAGTGAGGTGATGAAGTCTTCCGCATCTTTACATTGGTGAATTAACGTTGATGTGTGAAAGCAATAAATCTGCTTGCTGAAAATCAGTTTCCCAAGGTTTAAAGCTTTCACTGATAAGATTCCTTTTGTTATATGTGCAGTAGCAAGGGCTCTTGTATGTATGTAGTGTGCCATAAAGCTGTTGTGTTTGTTCATACCTCTGCTAATGAATTGGAATTTGTGAACACAAATCAATTCAGCTGTTTCTCTTTCTAGTCTTCCTTTGTAATTTCCTTGTTCAAGGATCAATGTTATGAGGAAGTCACCAGCATAATGAGGAAAATGATGTAACCACCAGGTAAACCCTAGAGCAGTGGTTCTCAACCTGTGGGTCCCCAGATGTTTGTGAACTTCAGCTCCCAGAAGCCCTGAGCATTGACCATAGTGGCTGGGGCTTCTGGGAGCTGAAGTCCAAGAACATCTGGGGACCCACAGGTTGAGAACCAGTGCCCTAGAGGACTAGACTGGGACCCTAAGGCCACATTTTTAGGTTTCCCACCATTGGGTTAATATCAGGCTCAAGTTTAATGCAATCAAAGGAAGATTTAAAAAGTAAAAAAATATCATTCACCTGCAATCTAAAGTAGCATAGTCCAGATTTCTACCACCTCATTTTGCATAATGTGAAAAAATGGTTGCATAGATGACAAGATCATATATATGTAATCATAAACTGAGATTGGTTTTAGTGCAGCTGCAGGGGAACATAAACAGAGAGCCTTTCTCTCACAAATGCAAAGACACTGTCAGCCCCCTAAAACATATAATGTAGGAGATAGGCTTCTACCTTCAGAGTGAGCAAGTATGCCTTTTAATTTTTTTTTCCAAATATTACAACTCACAGAATCAAAAAAATAAATTTTCCTACTCAGGAAACTAAGCATGTTTCCAAGTTCTGTTTCTGTTACAAAGGAAATTCTTGTGCCGCAATTTTAGAAATGCTTGCATGTTTCCTGATCCTATTTGACTCTGGCAAGTTACTGCTCAAGCAGAGTTGCAGCAGTAAAAATCCTTTGCAGCAATTCTGAAATGTATGCACTAGCAATAGCACCAACTCTGCTTTTTACAAATATAGTATACTCATGCTCAAGAGTGATCCTTCCTGGAAGATTGATTGGCACAGGCTTTTGATTTTCCTCACATGGGGGGATAGTTCACTGCAAACAGATATGTATTGTTCAAAAGTTGATCAGTGTACATGGTGCTGGGGTCACTCATATTTAAAAAAAAAAACAGTCCGAGCATATTGCAAGCAATTGTGAAACAGTGTGTAGCCATCAGTAATCACGTATAAGCAAGTGTAATGATCTACAGGTCTGTAGATGTGGGGACATGTTCCTCCTTTATGCATGCACTGAACACATACTGGGAAGAAGGAATCACACCCATCACTTCAATCTTCTAACATCTGTGGTCCACATGCCAGGGTATTTATTTATGTATGCATTCCTTCATTACATTTATATTCCTCCTCTCTTCCAGTGAGCTCAAGGCAGTGTAAAATACATTTGGCCCTCCGCATTTGCTAGGGTTAGGGCTACAGGACGCTTGCAAAAGTGGAAAAATCACAAATATCTAAATGGGGGGGGGAGCTGAGGCAGGGTGGGGAGAGTGAGCATCCAGCATCCAAACCAGGTCAGGGAAAGGAAAAGGAAACAGCGGTGGGTCAGCATAGTGGTCCTGTGCTTCCTCTCTCTTACCTATCTCCTTCCTTGGGTGTGAGGAGCCATCGGAAGAGAATTTGTGATGCTGAGAAATCGAGCTTAGCTGGCCAGAGACCAGCTGATGGAGGAGGAGGAGGACAAGGACCAGAGGCAGTTTTTAGAGGGCTGCATGGCTGATCAGAGCTGTCAAGAGTGAAGGTTCCCCCAGGAAAGGATGGCCCAAGGTGAAATCGGTGAAAGTAAAATCTGCAAATGTGGATGGCTGAATGTAGTTCTTCTCCTCATTTTATCATGACAATAACCCTCTGAGATAGGGTGAGGCTGAGACAGAGTGACCTGCAGAAGGTCTCTTGATTAATTTCATAGCTTGGTGGGGACCAAAATCTGGATCATCACTCATTCCAGTGCGAACCACTACATCACACTGGCTCTTTATCCACTGTTGCATCACTGTATATGGAACTAGATATCAAATGCTAAACACTGTTGGGAAGGCAGTGGGAAAAAGATAGTGAGGAAAAGGTAAATGAATGGAATGAAAATAATAGGCTGGCTATTCATAATAACTAGCCAGAAAATAAGAATAAGAGGAATTGCATGCTGCAATGTTTTGGTTGACATCCTGTTCAGTAATTAAGACGTCATCAGCCCAACCTATGACATCATAATTATACAAATTCACATTTATGATTGTCATGTTATTACAATGACCAAAATCGCCTTCCAAAACCTACCTTTGAAACCATGCACCCCCCAACAGAGGAATTTTCAAGGCAGGATAGTGTGATGGTGTCTCCAGATACTTGTCACATCATGCCCTGCTACTGGGAAAGGATATGTTATCACTCTGTGCCCTGCACTCCAGCAACTGGAAATTCCTCTGTGGGGAGGCTTTATGACTTCAAAGGTAAATTTTGTGAAAACATTGGGAGGCTTAGCCTTGTCTTCCATTGCAGGATATCAGCCACTGTTGCAGAATTCGCAACATCCTGTTGCACAGTATGATAAGCAAGAACCAAACACCTGGAACAGGCTATGCCAAAGGCATTTGGTTATTTCAATAATTGTAGCTTTGCTTCTTGTTGGCTGGATCAGAGGAATCATTAGGGGTAGGCAAGCAGGGTTAGCGCCAACCTTAGTAGCAACTCAAATCTACTTTGACTATATTTTACCTCATAAACAAACTATTGCCATTCATGCTTCTGAAAAGGAAAAAAAGCATTTTACTTGAACACTCATGGAGCTACATGTCTCTGCCAGTAATACACTACCTTCTACTATAAAGAAACTTGGATGAATGCCCAGATATAAAGAGGCACATTCACACACACACAAAAACACAGTCCCAAAAGCATCTCAGCATCAAATTAAAATCATAATCGTAAATATATTTTAAGGGCAAACCATACTAAATTTAAACACTCTATCCAGGATAAAAGCAGTAGCAGAAAGTCAGTAAATGGAACCGATTTCAGAACAGGAAAAACTTAGCCCTTCTGAGGTCAGTGTTCTAGTTGGCCAACTTCTCTAGGGCTGCACACCCAAATGAGATGTGGCATAAAAGAAACACATAGATTTTAGTAGATTTCCTACTAGTGTACATTGTATTTTAATAAAATAAAATGTGTGCATATGCATGCGTGTGTGTTTAGATATAGACAGTATTATAAATTTTATTATGATACATTTCTTGGTATTAAGAAGTAAAGATTTCCCCACAAACCACTCAGACCTACTTTGCAGACGAATCCAGTCATAGCTAGCATAAAATATGAAATACATTGTGTTTCACAGACCTTACCAATGACAAGAGCACAATCTGGTCATAATGTTTTTCTTCTGTTTTTGGAAAATAAGATCACTCTTCTACAGCTTCTAGTATTGCATCAATTGAAACCACACACCATTTTATAAAAGTCCAAAGCAGGCAGGACTAGTGTTTGGCTATACAAATGTCATGTGTATTTTTAATTGTTGTTTCAAACATCAAAAATCATTCCCACAGGTCAAGATGGAATTTTCTTTCCACTCAGTAGAGCAGCCTTTATATTGACCCCAATCAGGTCTTGGAGAGAGGTGCAGAGGGACAGATTGTGGGTGACCTTTTGTTTTCCCATTAACCACTTTCCTCATGCTTACACAGAGAGAATAAAAAGCATTTTGTCTTTCCAGTTTTAGGCTCCTAGATCTTAACTAGATGGGTCCACAACTGCCTTGAAAACAAGTGGAGGTCACCTTTCGGGCAGAGAGGAATTCTTCAGAGAATATGTTCAGATAAACTAAGAGGAACGAGAGAAACAACTGAAATTATCTTGAAAGCAATCTTGGACTTAATTGCAGAATGACCCATCCCACCAGCATCAAGCCATTATACAAAAGACTGGAGAAATAATGTTTGCCATGCCAGTGATCCATGAATGAGTCATATCTTGTAAAGAAAATAACTATTTATTTTGATGAATATAATATAGTATTTCAGGAGCTTCTGAAGCCTTCGAAAACTTGCCACTCTAAACCACAGGAAATGGTTTTCCTGACAGTCTTCCCAATGATGTTTTAGTAAAAGTTCTGACTCATTTTCATGGGAACACAATGATCACTAAAGCGTAATATTAATAGGCCTTTGTTTACATGTTAAATAGTATCCCGTTCTCCCATCCAAAACACATGCATAGAGAAACAGACTTTTAAATGTTAAAATGCCACCAACCAGACGTTTGAAAGAAAATTGTGGACTTAGCAATTTTTATAGAACTCCACCGATGGATCTTAGTTACCACAAAGTTTTTCTTGTATCATATATAGTTTAGTTCTGACATAAAAAGGGAGAACCCCATACATGAGAACCATTTCCCCATTCAACTAGCAAATACACTCAGGAGCTGTTTTCTCTGTGTACACAGTGTTCCTGAGTGAATTAGAATACATATGAGTTACATACTGCATAACCGGTGCAAACCATTCTAGCAGACAGCTAAAGAACACAACATAAGCTTTGGCTGATTCACAATGGACTATAAACAAATTATTAAACAGATATAAACATTGTAAGAACTGAAACAACATTTAAAACATAGATTCAAAATTTAGCAACATTTCAAATTCTGCACTTGAATTTTTCTCCCCCCCAAACAACAGAGCAAATAAATTTATTATGACACTGATGCTTTTTTTTAGAAAAAAATAAAAAAAATAGTATGCCGTTTCCAAAAGAATAATGGTAGCATCCCTGCAGCACTATTATAATACTTCTGAGTATTTTGCCTATTAAATTATCCTATAAATGCTGAATTATAGGATTTTGAAAAACTAAATGCTATCCTAATAATCTTTCTCCTTCTTACAGTTTTCATACCAGTGGAAAATGCAAATCTTGGAAAAGTTAGTATTTGGACTACCCAGTACCTTTCAGCCAATACGGCTACTGTTTGAGGATTATGGGAGTTGTAGTCTCAGAAAAAGTTTTTTTCCCCAAGTCCAGACTCAGAAAAAGCCAAAGAAAATATGAGCTGTTCATTCTGCCTTTCTCATCACAGTCTTCAGTTCTCATTTTATTACACACTCAGTTCTGCTTCACAAGCTCTGCTGGACTAAACAGATATTGCATAAGTGCAAGACTGTGCACTAAAGTTGCTATTCCTGTACACAACTTTATTTTTTTTAAAAAAAGCAGGAAGAAAACAATCTGAAGCAATGAAAGTTAAGGTCCATGGTGTCATTTTTGTTATGTGACAAAATCCTAAAATATACATATACTTCAAGATACTCCTTCATAATTTTAGCCATACCTCTTTGCAAAATTTGATTTCCCAAGTTCCTGGTTAAAATACTGCAAGTCACTGTTTTAATAAATAGACAGCAGGATACTTCAACTACAGTTTTCCATTGATTCATAGCCTGAATTTATGCTCAGAGCATCTCATAACCGCTGAGTAGCTCCTTTAAAAAATGCTACATTTTGTCAGCGTTTACATCCCTGAGGCTGAAGAGTTTAAAACAAGACATAAATCTATTTTTAGCTTATAACTGAATCAGAGGTCTGTGTGTGTGTGTGTGTGTGTGTGTGTGTTCTTCTAGCCCACAGACTTAATTTGCAGTTGGATCTAAAGGAAGCAATTTGGAAAATTATTACCTTATGGCCATGCCCATAGTATTTTGTATACTGAATTTCTACTCATCAATAAAGCATCATAAAATGGATTATCAAAATGAAATCTAAACCAAGCAGAAAGTATGAGGGTCATACAACATCTCAATAAGAGACTAAGTGTACATTGAGTGAAACAGATCTTCACTCCAAGTGTAGAGAAAAATATTAGTTTAGTATATTTTTTAGAAAAATGAAAAATAAGATACAGTTGGCCCACCACATTCATTAGGGTTAGGGGCACAGGACCCCCTCCTCCAAAACTGTAAAAATCACAAATATCAAAATGTGTGTGGGTCTCTGTGGGAAGAGGGCCAAGGCATGGTGGGGAGAATGGGCACCAAGGTCCAAACCAGGTCAGGGAAAGGAAAGGGAAAGAAGGTGGGTTGGCATGGTGACCCTATACTTCCCCTCTCTCCCATTTGCCTCCTTGGGTGTGAGGAAGCATCAGGAGAGGGTTTGTGGTGCTGAGAAATTGGTCTGCTAGCTATCCTTAGCTAGCAAGGCAGTGGCTGGTGGAGGAGGAAAAGAACCAGATGCTGTGTTTTTAAGAGGATGTGTGGCCTGAGTAGAATCACCAAGAGTGAAGGTTCCCTCAGATAAGAAGCTGTAAGGGAAAGGGGGGTTTATTCTCTTACTCGATGCTGTCTCCTGCCCCCAAGTAGGAGATGGGACCTCGCTTTGCCCCTGGAGATCATCTAGTTACCACCACCTACTGATTTTAAATCCCCATCATGCAGTAACTCAGTAGGAAGTTATTGGGGAAAGAACCTCTGAACTTCATCACATGGAGCTTGATTGCATACTGGAATTCCTTTGCAGAGAACCACACTCAATGCCCAGATGTTGGAGACAGAGGAGTGTGACCCCACTGCAGCTCCAATATGTTCATGGCCTATACTAAGGGGACAATAGTTAATGTTGCAGATGTAAACAGCTTTCAGTGAGAAGAGACAGTCCTCCCTTCACATTTGCAGGTTTGACCTTTGGGATTTTGATTATTCATGAGGTGCACATGTGCCTTCCCCCCCACACCATTTTCCTCCTCTCATTCTCTTGTGTTTCGCCAGGCACAGAGAAGAAAGGCAGGTGCCCAGATAAAAGGCAAGGAAATGGAGAAGAGGCACGTGCCTACTTTCCTTCTCCCCTTCCCATTGCTTTGCCTCTGGCCATGGTGATGAGAACTCACACTGGAGCAATAGGCAATGGAATGAGGGGAAGGCTTATGTGAGCCTTCCTTTGCCCCTCCAGAGCCCCATTCCTGTTCTCTTGCCTCTGGATCTGGTGCTGAGAACTCACACTGAGGCAATAGGCAAGAGAATGGGAGTGGGAAGCCCCAGAAGGGAATGGGGGGGTAATCTGCAGGGGAGTTATTCATGGTTTTTTTTTTTCACTTTCATGAGGGGTCTAAATCCCAAGCCCTCACAAAAGAGAGGGGCTGCTGTATTGTATCTAACAATATATTATTTCAGTTGAAGCTGCACCCTACTGTTGGCACATCCTGTATTTACACGTAATATAGGCATCAAGGTCCTTCTTGGTGGTCACTCTCAGACTCCAGAACTCTCTGCCGAGGAAGACAAGGTTACTTCCCTCCCCACTGACCTCCTGTCAACAAGCAGACACCTTTTTGGTCAGGCAGGCTTTTGGTATGTAAGCTGGTATCTAACAAGATGTGTGCTGGCCGTTGTCTTGTGTGTTTTTAATTGCTTTGGTTTTTATATTAAAAATCTCTAATGACAGAGAGTGCATCGCCTTCCAAATCAGGCTGTCCCAAAGCACATACCTTGAAAAAAATTTTAATATTTATTAATAATAATTATATATTATGATATCAAGAGCAATAGGAAAAAAATTACCCCACTATATATGTGACACTCCTTCAAATATTTGAAGAATGTGCCCCAGTGCCTCTTAGCTGCCTCTTCTCTAAGCTAACTCCACTCAATTCCTTCCTTATAGAACTTTCTTAAGGCCCGTCATTGTCTTTTGTTGCCTTTCTCTGGAAACAATACAGATAACTGATGTCTTTTGAAATGGCAATGTCCAGATGATCTTATACTACCTCTTTATCCATAGTGATAACAATACCCCTAATACTAACGGTTTCTAGATTTCCCATATGACACGATGGCCATTAATCATGTACATATAACTAAAAAAAAACCACACTAATAAATGAAAACATCTCAACTGTAACCAGCACTCTGCCACCTAACAGCAGCTCCCTCAGCAACTGCTTACCGCATGTGAAGAGCTCTTAGAGACAGAGGGATAATAAGCCTCTCTTTCTTTCTAAACGTGTGAGAGAAATGAGCCTCATGATTTACTTCCATTTCTGAAAGTGTGTTTATATGTACATACATCCTTTACTTCGGCAGAGAGTTTGATTCAACTTGCCGTTTTTGTAGATATTTCAGGCTGTTTTCAGACAAAGTAAATGCATATAAATCCTTTGGAGAACTTCATTTTCATGTGCTGATGTTTTGACTACTTGCAGAAGCTGCCTTAATCAACGCCAAATATTTTAATGTTAATTTTATTGAGGAAGAAGCACTTAAACATTTATATGCTGTTAGTGCAGCATGAATGGTAAACAATGTCTGCACTTACTTTACTGCAGGAGCATGTAGGTATATAAATAGCATTACAAAATTATAGGTATTTCTTACACCACACTAGGAATTTTGTCTGAAAATAGAGTCCCTGTACTGTGGACAGAGTTTAAATTGCGTATTTGTTTGGGCTCACTTCCTGTCAAAGATATGCCTCTTAATCACACAGTCCTCTTAAATGAATATATCTCTGTGTCATAACAATTTTTCCAAAACTTTACGTACGCCTGTTGTTTACAACCAAACTGGATAAGATACTGGGACAGTATGAATATTCAAGTGTTTGCCTTGTTTTTTGGTGCATAATGTATCTAAATCATTTTGTTATATTCAGAACTGTAACAATTTTTCCAAATGTAGTCTTCAAAAAGAGTAGCCTACCCCAGGCCCTACAGTACTTCCAAAAGTAGTCCAAATAATACAGAATACTAGTCAGTAACCTTGAAAACAACCTTCAAAGTTATTTTGGAGGGTGTCATCATCCAACATCTTCTTTGGCATTCTATGAACAATATGCCTCCTATGAGAGCCTGCTGTTAACATGTCAACAGTGCAACATGTAAAACATTACATTCTGGGTATAGAAAATGAATTAACTTTTTTTTTTTCTTTCTAGATCCCTTTGCAAACTCTCCACTATCATAATTAACTTTTACCTATTTTTCAGAAATGAATTATTGATAACCTACATCCCATTTCTCACAGCACACATTACAAATTCATATTTGCAAGTATAACAAGATAAATTAATAATGATCACAATTGTTTTAAACACAAAAATGAAAAAAAAAGGGGAAAGTAAAATCTTGATACCTTGCAACAACATATGGTTATCCTATATAGTTTTTGGAATATGCATTTATTCTGCACAGAGCTTGAAAAGAATTATGCTGAATAGCCTCAAACCTGATAATTTTTTTTTCCCTTTAAAATAGATGTTAGAAAATTTTGAATCCAGATATTAATAATTGGGATATTCTGGTTTTGTAAATTTACACAGTCTGTCATTAGTATAATTTTGTCAAAATATCCCAGTCTTTTCACTTGCTTATTCCATTGTCCAGAATGGATTAAACATGAAACAAATTCTTGGTTTTTGTCCAAAACAGAGTAATAATGACATGATAATATAAAATGTACAAGATTGGCTGCCAGTTGTCTACATCTCCAGCACCTATCTTCTAGGTCCAAACACAATAGATGAATATTGTCCAATAGATCATAAACAATTTTTTCCCTTAACCCACTGTTTTGTATCCAACAAAGATAATTTGATTGATTGCAAAGAACTTTTCAGTTATTCTTGATTTACGGCCTTAGCTTGATTCTTAGCTGGTGTTGCATCAGCCCCTAACAGCCTCTAAATTAAGAGCTAAAGATTTTTAATAACCTTATATTAATATACATTTGTTATGCGTACAATGGTTTTCATACCAGTTGGGTACATTCTGGAGGATCAGTTGCACTTAGTATATCTGGACCAAATTTTTCAGCAGTACTCTACTTAAGTTGCAAATATTGCAACAGTACATTGGGGGAAGGTGGCATAACTGCTATCCCACCTGCAGTTCACTGAAGGATTTGAAGACATTATCTTAAGTTAGTAGCTTAGTTAAATCATACTCTTATTTACTCAAGTTTTCCACATAATGGATTTATGAGCAATGAGAAGATAGAAGTTACCCAATGAATGAGATGGTTATATGGAAACAAATCTGAATCCAAACTTACTTGGATCCCCATCTCCAGGCCTGCCAGACTTGTGCTTTCCAGCTGTGTGACACTAACAAGAAGGGGCTACTGTACAACTACATGCCCTTTTCTTGCACTCCCAGCTGAATTGGGTAATCAGACATTGAGGTGTGATTTTTCAGTTGGACTGGACTACAAGTACTCATGAAAGGGAATATTTAAATCATCTGCAACTGAGCAGCCACACTCTTCTGTCCCAAGTCTCCTCATCCAGCTTGGTCTTGATCTAGAAGTTTGTACGCGTAACAGCTTTGTTTAATCTTTAGTTGCAGTCTCTGGTGTCTTCTGTGTTTTGTCACAACTATGGAAAGTGATTTCATCATGGGGACAGACACACATGTCAATGGGTTCTGGGGGTGGGATGGGGGTCTGCTTAAGACTAAGGTGTAGCAAGCACAACTTGTGGTCTGCAGGGGGTGCCTGGAACCTACCTGTCTGTCATAATTTGCCCTCTGTAATCTGAGGAATCTGATGCAGAGGAATTGGATTGCAAGGAATGTCTGGTTTCAGATGCTGACTCCAACCTTGAATCAAGCATCCAGAATGATAAATCTCCCAGCATCTGGTAGGAGTTCTCACAACCATTCAACATCCTTGACTAGCAGTGTTCCTGGTGTTTGTTTGTTTCTTGGGATTTTTGACCTCTAAGCTGGCTACATTTTATGCCTCCTTCTCTTATCTTCTTTAGCTTTGGTTATCTGGACTGCTGGCTTGGTGCAACCACTCCTGGACTTTCTGAGACCTTATCCCCATGCCTCAGTCACATAGGGACATGGGAGGCAGGGGAGGGCAGTTCACCCCTGGAGGCAATGTTTCTGGGGTGTCCTGGCACATAGCCATGCCCCTGCATGCCCTGGCCATCCCCCTATGCACAGCAGGCACATCCCCACACACTGCAGTCATGCCCCATGCACAGTGGCCATGCCCCCTCCCGCCCCTCCACTCCACACACTCCGAGCTCTGCCACTGTCATGCCTTCTTCATCTTCAGTGAACTTCCTGGATTACCTGTACATGAACTGAACTGGATAAATTTACCAGCAGCTGCTTCTTCTATGATAATCTGACTCTCTTGTCACTTGCTGTGTGCAGGTACAGAATACTCCCAACCCTTGAAAGCATCCATTTTTAAAAATTCAGTGTGATTTTGGGGTGATTTTCATATGAAAACAGTGCAGAAAATCCCCCCAATATATGAAAACACATGAAAACATCAACTCGGTACTATACAAAAATTAAACAGAACTCTCCCCTCCACAAACCTCCAATTTGTTGCAGTCATTCTCAAAATGGAAAGCATAAGTAATATGATATCACTTCTGATTGCTATTTTGAGATGGATTCTGATGAAAATGAAGGTTTTTGTAGCCATGTAGCAGCATGGTAGGGTAAAAACGGTCCTCACACATTCTAGCCCATACACTACATTAAGGTACTAACAGCTGTTACCAATAAAAGTTCTGGATATCCTTTACTGTCTTCCTTTCCAGTCCTCTTTAACACTGGGCCTGAAAAGTGATTTCCCTAACTCTTTAGTAATTATCACTATAGGCGATGGCATATAGTGAGGGAGAGACAAAGAGACATTTTTCTCAGTGCAGTCTAACTCTGCTGTTTAGCTACCATAGCCAGTTCTATTTTGGATCACCCTAATATTTTAAATTCTGTTTCAGCCAGCCAATATTTTACTTGTATTACTAAATATGTATTTAAGATAGGTTCAAAGATTAGGAAGATTAAACCATCTCACAATATGGGTAATTGTAATATAGCATATTGTCTAACCTCTGAAAACCACAAACCATTTCCTTAAATTTAATCAATTTGTTGGGTTTAAAAATAATATATAAGAGGAAGATGCTCTAACAATATAAATCAATTTAGATTAAAAATTCATTTTAAGAATATTTATATAATAAAATAAGTAAATTTGAGTTTCCTTATTTTTAGAAATTGACAGATGATTCAGTCACATTATTCTCAGTTTAGAAAGACACAAAACAGAGGTAATCTTGATGCACCCCTTCTTATGTTGGTGTTTGGAATGACATCTTCATGTGAAGGCTAGAGAAACAAGTGTGTGTGTGTGTGTGTGTGTGTGTGTCATGGACATTTTGCTAAGAAATTCTGTAAATTTTATTTCATTCTGTTGAATTTTGTTGCTTTATGTTACTTTCAATTAAAATTGAATAATAACAGTTGATGACGATGACGATGATGGTGATGGTGATGATGACAATGAAACACACTGGTGAAATTTTCCATAAGAAATGCTTACAATAAAGCTTGTACAACATTGCCATAAATATGATTTCAGTTTTTATCACAGTTTGGAAAAATGGCTGCTTTTAGACCACATCTCCCCAAATCCCCAAATGACATGGTAGTGTCAAAAAATAACTTTTCCAATCTCTGATCTTTATAATTATTATTACCCTGAGTTCATTCAGTGTTTTTAAAAAGGGGGATGAGGAAAAACTGAGAGTTTTAACTTTTATTCAGGTCAACATCCCATCTGACAACCCAGCTGGACACTATTTTTATTCTAGCAGTACACTGATACCTGTGAATGCTGCTGAGAAATTCACTGCTGGCTGTCTAGATCGTACCAGGAAATCAAAGCCCTCTTAATGCAATTTTAATGAACTCCAGACTCCATAGATTATTACCTTTTCCAAAGAATTGGGATGAGTGATCACCTTCCTCAGCCCAACAGGCAATTAACCCCATTGAACCAGGAAATCCTGATGGGCCACTGCTGTGGGTCAGCTGTCTGGATGATGGGGTTAGGGCCCAGAGTTCTCAGTTATGTCTTATTTATTTATATTTTTTTCGTCATATCTGTATCACATATCATGACTTATGGACCAGAGGCAGCTAAGATAACACTGACAATGGAACAAGAGCAACTATAAAACAATAGTGCATTTATTTAAAAAATACCAATCAAATATAAACAAGAAGCAACATTAAATATTTAATCAAAGCAATCACTTTTTCAGCCCATAAATGCTTGCTGAAACAGAAAATCCCTGCTTGGGGCAGACCAAAGGCCTATCTAGTCTAAGGCCAATTCCGCACTACACTGTTATAGTGCTATTATTCCACTTTCAACATCCTATGGAATCCTAGGGTTTACTGTTTAGGGAGGAGCATTTAGAATTCTCAGCCAGAGAGCTCTTTGGCCTCAGTAAACTACAAACCCCAGAATTCCACAGAATGTTGAAAGTGGAATAATAGCGCTGTGACAGAGTAGTGCAGAAATGGCCTAACATTCTGTTCACAAAACAACCAACCAGTTGCCGTGGGAAACAGAGACCAGGATGTGAGTGCAATTGCACCCTTCCACTCATGCTCCCTAGAACTGACAGGGACAGTCATGCTGGCCCTGATAGTACATGTGATAGGTAGGTAGCCATCCTGACCAGCAGATGCACGACCCACTTGTTTCAGACTTGTCTGTGTTTTGATATTGTTTCCTCTCGACTTTCGGTGCTTGCTTCTTATTTGTATATGTAAGAATATAAATAGCCATTTGTTTTCTTTATAGTTGCTGCCTAATCCTTTCTAAATGTTTCCCCATACAGAAACATTTCCAAGTTCCAAGTCATCTTATTTGCATTATATTCTGCTTTGAGGCAGGGAAGAGAGAGAGTTTATAGCTGTACACAGTTTTCAGATCTGGAGTGGAATTAAGCTTTCTGTTTCCCTTCCTGTCTTTTTTTCAAACACTGTAATTGCCTTTGCAAGTGCTGAGAAGTGTCAGATACCCAAGCGGTCTCTCCTGCATGTTATCAGTTAGTTTAAAAATCGCAACATTGTGTATGTGTAGTCAGGATAAGTCCCCAACGTCTCTAACTACTCTCTTGCATTAACATTTCAATATTTGCTCTGAGACTTCCTTAGAATGGACGAAATCAGGGAAATAGCATCTCATTTCAAATGAAGATACATCCTCCCCGACACACACACACTCTCTCTGTCTCTCTGTCTGTCTCTCTCACACACACACTCACACACACTACTAATGTTATAATCCAATGAGTTTGGGCAGGCAAGCTGATATGCATTTGAATTAAAGAATTATGGCTTGTTTCTATTGATCCACAGCAAAACAGAAGAACAGTTCAATTTGTAGGTCCCAAGCTATATTAGAAAGTCAAACTGTAACAAAAATGGCCAAGAGTGTAAATATTTATTTATTATGTTTATATCCCGTCTTTACTCCAGTGAGAAAAACAGCTGCGTGTAAGGCTATCTTTCTACACAATTTTGTGAGGTAGGTCAGCCTGAGAGAGTATGAGTGGCTTTAGAATTCTGTAAGATATATCCAAATGTGTATGTTTCCTTTGTGTGTGTGGATGTTCTCTTTGGGCACTGCCAGAGGTTGGTATTTTCTTCCTTCCTCCTCAATGCTAAAAGCCCCTGTCCCCAACTTATTGAAAAACCCCTGAAGCCACCACACAAAGTCTTTCTGTGGTTGGCAGGGAGACTCAGAGAACGGTCTACCTACATCCTCATGTTGTTGCTGTGTGCCTTCAAATTATTTCTGACTTATGGCAACCCTAAGGGGAATCTATCGAAGTTGTTTGCCCCAGTCTTCCTCTAAGCCAAATGAGATCAGTGCTGAGATCTGTCGGGCATCTCCGGGGCCTCAGCACTGCTGTCGTCTTTCTGTGTCTGGCTACAGGGATATAACCAGGCATTTCTCTGAGCCTGCCAGCTCACTGCACAGAATAGCCAGGTGAGGCAGCTTCAGGTACAGGTAAGCTACCTTGAGGGGATGCAGGATTTATGCCAGTGAGTTTCATTGTTCAAATTCAACTAGAATCTGACTCTCACAGGTCCCTGTCCCACACACTAACCATTATGGCACACTGGCTGTTGATCAGTCTTTGCATCTTAGAAAGCACTCTTTACATCTCAAATATATACTTGCTTACAATCTCACTGAAAATGGGGAGGGGGAATCCAGACATAGTAGCCTACATTTGTTTTAATACACCACAAAGACTATTAAAAACTGTAATCACATTTGTTTTAAACAAATGAGGGTGAATGGGATTAATTGGTAATACAAAGGTGAAATTTACCTTGTTCAGAAAACAAGAGTGCTGCAAGGAAACTTGGAATAGTCATATTTACTGGGCTCTTCCTAGTGATCTTGACTGGTTCTGAACCTAAGGTTGCTGAATCTCAAAACTGACCCAAGGTTGCTGAATCTCAAAACTGACACCATCTTTAGCCGAAAACTAAAGTTAGATTCCCCCCCCCCCCCGTATTCCCACTGGACAAAAACATCAAAGAAATGTTTTGACAAGACTAGCTGAGCTTCTCATTTCAACTCTACATATCCCCACCTGGAACAAGAGGGGCAAAGTATCCCTCCATTGTCATTTAAAGAAGTGTGAATTCTTGCAATAAAGCTCCTTGAGTTTTGTTGGGTTTTGCCAGTTGTTGCCAACTACACAACTACCACTCATTCCACTCTTTTGGATGATTGTTTGTAGTGAATTTCTGGATCTGCACTAGGATTCCTGAATATTTTTCTTTAAAACTGCAACATGGTTTTGATATAGGTATGAATTAGAAATAATAAAGTAGAAATAAAGTAGAAGCTGGGGGCTTAGGTCAGATGCTGTGAACTTTGTCTATAAAAGAGCTGTGAAACTTGAATTCAGGGCTTTTGGTCTTTTGGAGACATCCAGCCAAAAGCCCGTGCGTAATAAATTACTCTTTTTCTTGCTCTGTGGTCTCTGTGTTCTCTGGGCTCCTACAACAGTTTGCTGAAGTGGTCTTATAATTTTCAGGGTAATTTTTCTCCTCTCTGATCTTTTGAAAGAGTTATAATGCTATAGTGCAAAAATGCCATTTCATGGATGCACTATAGTACTATCTCTCTAAAAGAGAAATAAAGAAATATAATGTTCTGGAAAAAAGAAGGAAATATAGTGTTCTGTGGTATCTTCGAAAAAAAGGAAACCTACTTGAGAGTGAAAATAAAATGTTGAGCCTGGTTCAGGAAATTGACAGAAAATAGTTCAGGACAACAGAAATTTGTGCTGTCTGGAGGAGTCTTCTGTTTGTAATTTCCAAAAGGGAATTTTGAATGCTTTCTGCACATAATTTTTAAAAATTTACTCATCTTTACTTTTGTTTGCACTTTACTTTTGTATGCACTTTAAATACACTAATTAAAGTGTATCTGTGCCTATTTTTCTGTGTACACTTTTAGCATTTTTGAAACATACACATGGTTTTCAGTGTACAGTTTTTCCTCTGAAATGAACCTCAAGACTCACAAAGGTGTGGATTTCTAAGGTGTTTTGTTTCACATGTCTCAGAAACTGTGAAATGGATACTTTGATTGAAAATGTTGACTCTAGTGAATTTCTTTTCTATCCTCCCCGAACTCCACAGAAAACAATGAGCTGCAATTTTATTCAGGCTATGCTGTGAGTATTGTCTTCTTGCTCCCATTTTGGAATAAAAGACTGATGAAGTTCTTTATTCAGTAGGCAAAACCAAAAGTTATCAATAAACTTTGTAAAGAATTAATGTTGAAGTGAATTCAGAGGTGTCTTCATGAGATAATCACCTATAACCAGTGAAGGGTATATAACAGCCTACTTAGATGTAATGACCTAAATCAGGTGTAAGATTCTTGCAGCCCTCCAAATGTTTTTGGACTGCAGCTCCCAGTGTTCCTATTGGCTCTGCTAGCAAAACCGGCTGGCATTTGCAGCCCAATAATATCTAGAGGGCTGCATGAGTCCCAAATTGCTAATCTCAGCTAGAGTCAACTCACTGAGGCCATTTCCACACCTTACCTGTCTCTGTCATTGTCCCAATGTTCACATCCATTGTCCTGGGTAATGATCCCCTCCGCATGCAGCTGGCTGCCTGCAGAAGGATAGCACAAGCGACACATGCCTTCCCTCCGCAGTGCAGCGGCCACTTCCCATGCTGTACTGGAAACACCTAGATTGCCTAGATCCAGAAACACCTAGATTGCACTTCCTCCCTTTCCACACAGCTGCCTGCAACGGGAGTGTAAAGTGATCAGAGGCCATTACTAGTTTTTTTCCGGTAATGGAATATCCCACAATCACAATGGGTAGGTATGCGTTGGCAGCCGGACTATGATGACATTATGTGAAAGCACAACTCACAGACCAACAGCAATGCGTCCTCATCACAGGACACCAACATCATGTGGAAATGGCCTGAATCAATTATTCCATGGTAGGTCAATGTTTGTGTAAATCTCATTGATTCAGTGGTGCTACTCAAGTTTGGATTTCTAGTGGACATAAGCCATAATGTAACAACCCCTGCCTCTTTTAAATAATGAAGCAAAAATCTCCAGTCAGAATGTGGAAAATGGACTTAGTCTTTTCTTCCCTGAATGATCCAAGCAAAAGCACTCTTCTTAACTTCTTTAGTGTCAATGACAGTTCTGCTCCCCCATAGCATTTTGGCTGGAGAGGTTAAGACTTTTTCCTACGCATTGTACTTTGAATCTCAATTGCTTCCATAGTTGTTATTAAAATGGTCTCTGCCATATAACTAACATTTATTTATATTTAAATAACGTTTTAAAAAACATAGACATGTTAAGTGCAATCATACATTTAGAACATCATCTAGTTTGGCCTTCAGTTATTCTTCAATGAAACAAAAAGTGATTGTAAAGTCATACAAAACTAGAATTTTAGAGCTGGAACAGACTACAAGGACCACCTAGTCCAACACTGTCATGCAGGAATACACAACTAAAGCACTCCTGAAAGATGCCTGCCCAATCACTGTTTAAAGACCTCCAAAGAAGACAAATCTCCCACTCTCAGAGGCAATCTATTCCACCATTAAATGGTTCTTACAGTAAAAATTTCTTTTTTTTTTATAAAATATTTTTATTAAAGATTTCAATTAAAAATAAAAAAAACCTACCCCAGTTCCAGGCTTGTTTTCCAGTTGAATCTGCATGTATTCATTCCATTCACACATAATTACAGCTTACTCAGAGTGTTACTGCAGTTTAGGCCTACCTGGCGATAGCACTAGATATCTCTTTGATATCAATAATTCAGCCTTATGCTACCACCCCTCTCCATGTGTTTGTGAGGCCCCTGGACAAGCACAGAACTAGGCTCGGCCATCAAATGCTGCAATATCCCAAGACAATACAGGCAGGTGAGACATCGCCAGATCACCGCTTTAGGAGACCTCTCTGCAAACACCCTCATTCTGCATGCACGCTGTTTACAAAGGATTCCCTGCCCCGAGCAGGTAACTTGGCAAGCTAGAAGCTTAACTACCAAGCACTGAGCATTTGCATACAGTCTACCTCTTTGTCAATTCGGACTTAACTCAATCATGCTAAATTGTGACCTTTCGGAGACATTGTCTCGCACCCAAAACTCATTGTTGTCCCCGAGTAAGGCATAGCCTGCAGTCACACTTCTCCCTACAAAAACCCCTGATTCCGAGACCTTCCTTGGATCACTCCAGACTTCCATCCAGCCTTGCTATCGCTTTGTTTGGCGAGCTATCCCCTCAGTCCCACGTACTGAGACTCCAGACCTACGAACTCAAGCTTCAGGACAGGTGTCGTATCACCCAAACCAACTATCCCTCTGAAAATCCCGCTCTCTTACTCACACCTTTATTTTCCTTTAGTTAATCTGTGTGCGTGTGTTGCTTACGTTGTGTGCCTGTATTTAATAAAGATCATTAGTTATTTTTCAAACCAGTCTGCTTCTTGCCTTGGCCTGACCCCACAGACATTGGGTTACAAGATCCTGCTACGTTGCCCTGCCTCTCGTTTGCTAACCAGTGCTCTGAGCTAATTTTCCCCACCTATAGTTGAGCACATTTTGGTGTCTCTCACGGGACCCCCAGTAAACAGGGTAACAAGAGAATTTGTTACATCTTGCTTTGTTACATTCCCTTGCTACCTTATTACATTGTTCCTTTATTACTTTACCTTGCTACATTATTACATTTTGTTACTTACAATCTTACTTTTTTCTTTTCTTATACTACATCTTTATCCAGTCCAAAAGTTCTCTCCATTCCCTTTCAAAGTTCTGGATAGGTTCATTGCTCAGAGAAAATGTTAGCTTTTCTGTCTCTACCATATCCAGTACTTTTAATTTCCATTATTCTATATTAACATATTTGCTTTCTTTCCAGTGTTGCGCATATATCAACCTTGCAGCAGTTATCAGATATAGCATTGTCTTCTGATAACATCTTATTTCTCTTTGTTGCCCAAGCATATTTAACAGATAAAATTCTGGCTTCATTTCAAAATTTAAGTTATGAAAACTTAAATTTTGAAATTAATAGCTTAAAAAAGTTCTTTCTAATGTTTAAATGGAATCTCTTTTCTCATGATTTGAATCTGTTGATTCATGTTCTAGTCACTGAAGCAGCAGCAAAGAAACTAGATCAAACTAGCTCCATCCTCTACATGACATCCCTTCAAATATTTTTAAGTATGGCCATCTCAGTCTTCTGTTCTCCAAGCTAAGCACATGAAAACTTATCATGTACAAAGAGGTTATGTAACCTTTATAACCTTTGTAACTCTAACTGAGGGGGTGGAGTGAGAAGGAAGCTTATTTTGAAACTTAAATTGAGTCTTTTGTAAGAAAAAAGGAAACAATGTTGCAGTACAGATGTTACAAATGCCTTTCTTCCACGGTCACAACCACTGGACACTCACACAAATGCGTTACTGATACCAGCAGGCTTTAAGACAATTGAAGAGCAAAACTAGATGGAAATGCATGCTATATAAGGCAAACTTGAGCAGAGAGAAGGGTTTGTACTCAAGGTGACAGTGCAGAAGGACAGAGTAAAATTCCTTCTCCATGCCTGCTCTGCTCTGTTAATTACAGGGGTCTACTATATCTATGATCTCAGGACCCCATGAATTTAACCCGCTGTGAATTCAAGTGTACACAATACTGTATGTTTGAATCCACAGCGGGGGTGGGGGGCATACCTGCTTCTGCCTTCATGACAGTATGGTTCAATCACAATGCAGAAGCTGGCAGATGGCACCATTTTTAATATGGGCTTACTCTGTAAGCCTAGCCTCACAAGGCTTTTTAGTCTCTCTGCAAGCCCCACAAAGCTTGCAGGAATATTGTGAAGCCTCATGAGGCAAGACTTAAGGCAAGTAAGCCTGTGTTAAAAATGGCAGCAGCAGAGGAGGTGGCAAGTGTCAGCTGTCAGGTGCGCCACATTCTTCAGGTTCTCTCATCTCCAAGGAGTATGCCAGCCAGGCTCCCTGGAGGTGGAGGAGTCCAAAGGATGAGGTCTGCCTGATAGCTGGAGCTTGTTGCATTATGCCATTTTTAAAAGGGGCGTACTATATAAGTCTTGTCTCACAAGGCTCCACACTATCTTTGCAGACCTCATGTGGCTGACTTGGACGTGCACGATTTTTGGTATCCACAAGAGACCCTAGAACCAATTCTTTGCAGATATGGTGGGCCTATTCTATGTGCCATCTTCCATATGATGTCTATTTATGGTGAAAAAATACATTTGGTTCTAAGACACATTCAACATCAATGTAGTCTTTGGCTCTAAGCCTCATGTCTGAAAATACATCAAGTATTAAGTCCTGAAAGGCAGAGGGGTTCATGTTCTGAGGTTCTCTTTCTGAAAGTTTCCCAAGGTACCTGCCTGTGCCTCTGGATAAAGTTTGTGAACTTAGGACTGAAGACAACATCCAGCAAAAAACTAATGTAAGTACAGACCTTGTGCAAAACCATGTGCAACACACAGATAAGTGCTATACATCCCCATGCATAACCCTTACTGTTGGAGTCACTGAAAGTGTTTAAAAAATCTCCTTGTTAGTCTTCTTTACATAAGTAGTTAGTATATTTGTTTGTAAAGCTTGCCATTTATCCAAAACCCATTGTTAAAATGGTCAAATACAGATGGTAGGACACATTTATCAAGATAATCCACAGAACTGAAACACAGCAGTCACTATTGGATTTAAAATTCTCTGGTTTTATTGACTGTTGGCATACATGTTGGAGAAGCATTAAGTCTGTTGTTGGCAATCATGAGATTTATTAAACTTAAAATATGTGACTGATTCTGAATGAATGAATAATAGGTTTACAGGCATACCTGTTACCCTGTTTCTCAGGGGTCCTGGGAAGGATGCCCAAATAACCAAATATTAACACAAAATTGGGGAAATTAACTGGAGCAGACTTAATGGTTAGCTAGAGGCAAGGTAACTTTGCAGGACCTTTTGCCTTATGTATACAGCGTCAGAACAGTGAGCCAAACAAATTACAGAGTAAATCAATTAATGTTTTATTGAAAAGTAAACAAATAAGACAATCAATCACACCACTAACTAAATAAGAAATAGGAAAATGGAAATGAATTTTAGGGATAGGCAATACAACCTGATCACGTAGTCCTGAACAGCTGAAGAAGATGAGACTTAGTAGGATTCCTCGGGGAGCTCGCTATACAGGCTGGCAGCAAGGCGGGGTGAAACTCAAAAGGCAGCTCTCCTCAACTATCAGAACTAAGGGATTTTATAACAAAAATTGTGCCTGTGATCCATGTCATAAACTTTGAGAACAAAGTTAGCTTTGAAATGCACCAAAAAGCTTAGAAGTGGATCAAAACATCCGTGGTGGATCAATCATGCAGCCCAAGTGCCAATCGATGGGCACTTTTTATGGTCTTGTTATTTATGGGCGCGAATCAGGTATCTTGTGAGATGAAAGGAATAGGTCATGCAGATCCCGGAACAACCACCAAGGCTTTGAAATGCTCGCCTGAGAGAGGGGAAGTTGGAATTCCCATCATTAAATGGCGGCTCCTTGTGTTTGTGTTCCCTCAGGATCCTTGCAAACACATGAGCCAGGGTGCCATGGAAAGGTCAAATTATTTGATATCACAAAAGGATATCTAGTACTATCAAAGTTTATGCCTAAATCAGTTACATACCCAATTAACAAAGCCTCCACAAAAAAACACTACTTTTTACACAGTCTTCATGTGTCTGCCCAGCCCCCTTTCTTTCCCCATCTTTTGTCTACTTGTCTAACTTGGCATAGGTAGCGTGACAAAGGAGGTCTGGAGAAACATAGGCTTCTGGTGTTGGGTTTCAGCAGGACATCTTCACTAAACAGTGCAATAAAGCAGGAGCTAGGAAAGAATGAGCTTCTGGTCTAGCCAATCCACCAGGAACTGTGTGTGCCTACAACAGGAATGGTAAACAGCAGCTGCCTCCTCCTTCACTAAGTGTGCATGAACAGTAAGGAAAAAAAAGAAAAGAAAAGCAGATAAGTCTGACTCACCAGCTAACTGCAGCATGTTAAGAAACCATATATTTATATGTCTGGCCACCAAAATAGAAATCATAAGAAAAGTGGAGGCTGGAGAAGGGTGAAAAATAATTTCTAGATACATTTTAGAAGAAGCCTTCAGGTGGCCTCTAGAAGATTCAACATGTTTGCTTATGCAAGGCCCACCTGACCTGGTTGTTTAATTTCACATGTGTATATTGTTTTGCATAAAAAGTTTGCTTAAACATGTTAATCTGCTCTTCTTTTTTGTGGTTTAGGAATTTATCTCTGTACGTTCTGGTAGCAAATTTACACTTAAAGAAGCAATGCCTCAGAACACATCTACTTCGTTAACAAAGGTATAAACATATTTTTGTAAAAAATTTCCATCCAGCACAGCTTATTATAAATACAGATTATAGATAGAAAACAGCTCTTACCTATTTAACCACAGGTGTTAGTAAGGCTGCCATATCTCAGGGCCTGGTCCTGAATCTCCAGGTTTTTTTAGATCATCTCCAAGGGGGAGATAAGTGGAAATTTTCCAGTTCTAGGGTGCTCAGCTCCAGGAAAGAGGAAAGGGCTGTGTGCAAATGTCCAGCTGGCAGAGAACCAGACTGCTACAATTTGCAAGGTTTAATTGATTTCCTGCTTCAATTTGAAAACATCATCCAGGAGGTCTATGTATATCAGTGGTTCTCAAGCCACTATGGTCAATGCTCAGGGAGCTGAAGTCCAAAAACATCTGGGGACCCACAGGTTGAGAACCACTGATGTATATACTTCGGCCATTTCCACACATCATCACTATAATGCTATAGCAGCAGGTTGTTACAAGTCCAGGACACTTGCTTGTGCACAACGACATTGCTATCCAGCTACTATCCCATCCCCAAATCACCATATTCTATTTCCAAAAAAAAAAAAGCTGTTAAGAGCCCCCTATAGCACTTCAATCCTGTCAGCCGTCTCTGACAAACTTGGGGGGGCTTAGCAATGGAGACACCCTAGCAACCCAGAGGGTTCAAATTGATTGGCTGGTACAAATGGAAGCACAGGCTAGCCAGAGGGAGGGGCTAGATGGGGGAGTGAGCAACCGAAATGTAACTGGAAAACAGAGGGTTGAGATTCAGAACAGAGTTGAGAGTTGATGAAGAGAGTCGAGTGTTAGGGCTGAGAGAAGTGTGTGTTTGGATTTGAGAGAGAAAGAGAAGTTAATTCAGTCAAATTTTATTTTATGGTCCATAGACCCAGCATAACAAAACCATCCAATGATACAATATAGATAAAATACACCTACTAAAAATAGGATACAAATATATAAATATTTGGACAGGATATAAAAGCATAAAAATAGTACAAAAATGCATAAAATAGTATAAAATTGTATAAAAAGTACATGAAGTAAATTAAAATCATAGACAATATGTATTATTAGGTAAAATATAAATAGGCGTTCATCAAGTCCCTCTCATTAGTGCAATAGAATTGGGTTGATCTTAAAGTACATTGCCAGTATCTTGGCATATTTTTAATACTTCTCTCTCTGATCTTAATAGCTGATGACAGAAATTTAGCTACTGATAGGGTTACGTTTGGACATATATCCTCCAACAGGACTTTTACATAGAATTTTTCCAAACGGCTCAGCATACAGCTCACTAAGGGAGAGATCAGATGATGGAGACTCTGACTATAGAAAATACAAGATAGCAAAGAGAAAGAGAAGTGTTGCACTGGTTTATGAATCCTTACTTACCAAATATCTATTACCTTGACAGTGTATTAAATGAAGATTTGTTTATATTTTTATAAAGAGCAGTCTCGAGACAATGTCATTGCTCTCTGCTGGTTTACATACACTACCATTCGTACCACAGTCATTGGAGAGATAAATTACTGCTTGTCTTTATATCTGGGAAAAGTGAGGATTTAGGGAAAGCAGTAAAGGGAAATAACCTGGGAGGAGAAGCCAGTGGGGGACACAGAGTGAGAAGGGGCTGCATTCTCTAGAGGGGGAGAACAGGAGCAGACTTGAGCGTCTTGGCCCTGACTTGATTCAGAGATCTCCCTGGCTGTTCAGACCTGGTCATAAAGAAGTGTCAGGCTGGGTAGGCCTCAGGGCTTTCACATCATTGTAGTACAATATCGTTATAGTGCTTGATAGCACTTTCTGTATGGCAGATCCAGCAGTGGGCAGGCTGTGGACATGCCCAGCTTGTTCCTCCTTCAGCAACTCCCATGGCATAGTAACTTTCTATCACCTCTCCCTGTTTATTTTAAATGTCTCCTTTGAGTCAAAACTTTAATTTTTGAAATACATTTTTAAACAGTACGGACAAAAGTGCAATAGTGTATTGACATGTCATGCTGTTACAACATTGATGCATTGGTACAGCTTTCAAAACAAACAAACAAAAAATCACCACCCAATCAGGGATGGTTGGGCTGGGTGAGGGAAGGCCAAGGAGTAGCCAAGGACACTGTAATACAGACAGAACACTGGTGGCAATACTGCTACCCATCCACTTAATGGGAAGGGTGCGGAAAAGAGCATCCCTAAATCAACAGCATTGCATGAATGGTGATGCTGACATAATAATAGTATAACACACTAACGGTCTCTAGTGCAGAAGTGGCCTTAGTTAGCTTTGTCCTTCTTTCCCAATAGGTGCAGTGCCAGGGCTCACCTCCACTCCGTTCAGTACCCATCTTCTGGCTAGAAGCTGTTACCCTGCTTGCTGGGGTTCCTTAGGGGGGTTCCCAACACATGTCAGAATTATCACTTGTGGGGAAAATTAGCTATGAGCACTGCTTTAGCAATGCAAAGAGGGCAGGGTAATTAAGGATCTTTTACCCAATGTTTATGGGGTCAGGCTCAGTCAGAAATCACACAAAAACGTCCAATGAATGACTTTATTGAATAACAATAGTTCGCACTAATGCAAACACGCACACACGCATCCAAGGGCTAATAGAAATAAAGAGTGGAAATAAGATAGAGGGATTGTTGAGAGATTTGCAGCTTGGGTAATATTGCACCTCCTCCTGAAGTCCTGGTCCAGGAAGCAGCGATTGAACAGCAGCTCAGAGAAGAGACACTGAGGAGGGAGGGGACTGGTCAGTTAGTGTGACCGGGAGGCATCATAATCCTTCTCCTTGCCTCGCCTTTCTTTCCTTGCCCCTCTTGCCTAACTAGCCCAAAAACAGAGACTATTTGTAGGAAAAATTTACTTTGAAGGCAAATCCTTTCCCGGGGAAAACAAACAGGGACAGAAAAGAAAAATAACTCCACACCTGGCATTTCTCTGATACCGGATGATAACAAGGTGTCATCCCAGTAAAAGGATCTTCCTCCACTTTGAGGCTGTGGTGTGAGTTTCTAGAGACGGAGTTGATAAGGTTTTATTGCTTCCAGTGCCCATTTTTCCAGGAACACTTTTACTCCCTTCAAGTGGACTCCTTAAAGGTTAAGGACCTTTTGTCCACTATGAGTTATCACAACACGAGGTCTCCTGTTGCTACGTGACTGGGGATTTTACTGGCCTGATCTGGTTCATATGATCGTACAACCGTTATTGCTACGTGCACATTCGAGTGACCTCTCTGGTGGGTTAGATTAATTTTATATCAAAGTTGTAGACCCTGGGACAGGGTTTACCAAGGGGGCAACAAAGCAATGAGGCTAGATTAATTGTTCCATATCCAACCTCCCTAAGTATGTAAAAAGGGATAATCCTCTCACTTCACCTTAATTTTGGAACAACTATTTAGCTGAGATTTCTGCTTTAATTTCCAAACAACAAAATATCCTCTTTTTTTCTCTCTCTGTTGGAACGACAAGCTGTGAGAAACCGTGCTTACTACTTAATGCTTAATGAAAGTATTTAATGCATAATGAGGACCCAGGAGCTGTTGCTTTATCTCACATTTTGACCTGGAAACCTCAGGACCTAGGACAATCCTGAACTGGTAACCTTAGGTGTTTCAGGCAGCGCAAAGCTACCTAAATAATTCAGTGTTGCAGTCAGCAATGCTTCCAAACTTCACAAAGCACCTCTAAAGTACACTTTTGAGTAAATCATAACTTTTTTTGTCCCTCGTTTTTCTTTCTTTCTTCCTTCCTTCCTTCTTTCTTTCTTTCTTTCTTTCTTTCTTTCTTTCTTTCTTTCTTTCTTTCTTTCTTGCCAAAGAGGGATGCTGGTTGAGCTAAAGGGGAAGTAGGCCAAAGTAATTATGTCCCCTCAAACCTTATAGGTCTAGGAATGTGAAATTAGCTGTTCTCAGAAACATAATGTAGTAACCAGGGAAACTGGCTGTGGTTTGCATATTTAAAAAAAAAGTACTGACATTTTCTTTCACTTATTAAATAATAGCAGTAAAGGGAGTACTTCTGCATTCTGCATCATCTCTCTTAATTGCACAATAACTTAACACATATAGTTTAGAAGATGGAGGTTGCATCTGTGTGTAATGGCCATGTTAAATGTAGTCAATTAAGAGTTTAACATAAGGCCTAGCTACTAATCTAACCAGTGACATCTGCCCTGCAACAGACAACCAACAAGAAGATCAGCAAGGGTTCTTGGAAACTATGCAACCCCTCTTTTTTTTTCTTTTTCTTTTTTTGTTCTTAGTCCTTCCTTCCTCTTCATATGTGAGCAACAGATAAACTCTTGCAAAACCGAAACTGCTACCAACAACCAAACTAACTTCCAAAGCTCAGCAGGTGCAAAGCATATCATGTCAGATTTTGAAAGCCAGATATGACTCCTTTTAATAACAAACTGAGCTGGTGTGTGCCAAAAGAAATGCAACCAAAATGGGGCTAATGAGAAATACAAGGAAAGTTCTCCCCTTAAAAAAAAACAAAAGACAAAAAGAAGCAGGACTGAGTGTGCTCAGCAACCACAGAATGTTGAAAGTCTGTTGGGGAAAAATTCAGAAAACTGCAAGGGGGAGGAGTGATGGAAAGGCCTGTTTGTTTGAACTTCTTATAGCTTATAATATCCTGCAGAAGACCACAGTTGCATGCCTGGAACCATGAATAGGAACACTTCTATTAGAAAGCATTATGCAACACTTTTGCTGTACGTCCCACTCATAGATTCACTGTGTGTGTGTTTTAATTCTGCACAGGCCAGAGCTTGAAAGCTTTTCATTCCTTGCAATTAATAACCTTTTTGACATAACTAAGTCATAAATTAAGTTACATTCCAATCACAAAGTAATGAAGGATAAGTTCATTCTTTCTGCAGTGTAACCTTGTTTTCCATTTGCTTTTACAGTTACCAGGGAGATGGCCTCTTTGCTTAGGTGTGCTTTGTACCCTGGACAACAGCTTGTAGAATTCTGTTTATAAAAGTTTATAAAACTAACTATTTCAGTTAGTTTTAAATAACTGGTAAAAAAATAATGTGCATCTCAAATAGGACATTTCTCTTTCTTTCCAGTGGTAAATGATTACACCAACCAACATCTGAGTATGCACAAAAAGAAGGGAGTTTTATCTGCTTAGTCATGCAGACTGTGAAAGTGAAAAACATAGTAATAAATGCATAACCAATCTCCTTTTGTATAATGAGAATATTAACATTCTATGGATTGAAATCCAAACTCATTATACATTTGGGAATTATGAACCGTTGACGTACAAACCACATAGTTTCAAATTATGGCAGCATCCTTCATAAAAACCCACTAAACAGGACGTGACACAGCAAGAACCTCTGCGTAGGATGACTGATCACAAACTACTCTGAGTGGACGGGGGAAAAGCTGTTTGAATCAACCTATGGAAGAGTGGCAGGGATATGACACTCTTTGCACTGCAGACTTTCACCCATTCAAAAATGAGAGAGCAGGTTTTTGTCTCTCAAACTGCAGCATGAGTTGGCATGGAAAGAGGAGCCTCTAGTGTCCAAAAAAAAAAAAAAAAAAAAAATGCTGGCAGGAATTCTGCAGCCTCTTGGCACATACCTCATATTGTCCCTGTAGTCTATGCTGAAGCCAAAAATGCTAAGTAATTAATGAAAGCTTACAAACACTATGCTCACCTATTAGGAGGGAATGCTAAAAATAATACTGCTAGGACTAGATCTGCTAAATAACCTTCCTGCTCTCTTCCTCTAGAGCAGAAGTGGGAGATTCTATGCCCCTCCACATCTTGTTGGACTTCAGTTTTCATCATCTCCATGGTCATTGGTCAGACATGATGGGGAATGTAGTCCAACAACATCTAGAGAGTTGCAGGTTTCCTATCCATGGAAACCTCCAGAACCACCTTTTCTTTTTGTTTGCTGTGCTGTCCATGCTGTAATGTGAAGGATACATCATTGGGGATAATGCCAGATGCAGAGCAGACCTAGTAATGAAAACAGGGAATCACCTTTGTCCTTATTGAATGGACGTATTTCTGTGTAGTAATTTCAAGCCTCAATACGTCAAAAGAACACTATTACATGCTGATATGGGTCTCTCAGTTTTGTCTGATTAAGCTAGGGGAGTAGGTGTTGTTTTTCATAAAGTTCTTATTGCATCCTGGTCTTTGATTTACATCCATTCCGTGGACTGAACATAGGAACAGGAACCACCTACATAAAATGTTATGTGCACAAACCTGATCTGTGTGATTATTAACCATCAGAATTGATTTAGGCCTACATGCCCTGGATCCAAAACATATGTAGTGCAAGAAGTACAAAGAGCAGAACCATGGCAACCCTCTCTTCTCATCGTCCTGTCACAATCCCAGCAGCACCTCTATTGGGATGGGAGTGTGCCCCCAGCGCTTCTCTCTTCATGCAACTGGCTGCCTGTATAAGGGAGCATGAGAGATGTTCTCTTCCCTTCTGCACTGTAGCTGGCCTTCTTCCCATGCTGCAGTGAGGAAGGAAACGTGATTGCGCTTCCAGCCATCCTGCATGTACAACCTCACACATTACATACCTCTCACTTTTGAGTTGCTGCATGGAGAGGTAACTGACTGTTGTATGATGGCTGAGCTAATACACTGCACCCATGGCTCAAATAGTTGTACAGTTGTGTGATCCAGCATATTTGCATTGGTACATATTTACTGTATGCTAAAAGCATAGAGATGGATCGTAGAGGAAATCAAGCCTGAAAGCTGCCTAAAAGCCAAGATGACTAAACTGAGACTGTTGTACTTTGGACACATCTTGAGAAGACATGACTGACTAGAGAAGATAATAATAATTGGTAAGGTAGAAGGTAGTAGGAAAAGACGAAGTCAACATTAGAGATGGATAGACTCAATGAAGGAAGCCACGGCCCTGAGTCTGCAAGACTTGACCAGGCCTGTTGATGACAGGCTGACCTGAGGGTTTCTCATTCATAGGGTCGAAATAAGTTGAAGCTGATTTGACAGCAGTTAACAACAAGAACGAAAGCATATAGATTTTTATCACTAAACATTTGTTATCAGAGGTAAAGAAGACAGAAATCCTGCCTAAGATCACCGCAGACCATCATTCAGTGATGCTGCAAATACAAGAGAAAGTAAAACAGTTTCAGTGGCGATTGAATGATAGTTTGTTAAACGATGAGGAGATTGTACAGCAAGCAAAAGAAGTACTTAAAGATTACTTCAAGGAAAACATAACAAAAGATATGAAGATGAAAACGGTTTGGGATGCATCTAAGGCAGTAATGAGAGTTTTTTTTTATACAACAATGACAAATCCAGAATAAAAAGAAGCAAGAAAAACACCAAGAGCTGATGACAAAACTTCAAGAGAAAGAAAAGGAATTTAGAGAAAACCCAATGAAGAAATCATTACAATTGGAGATCAAAAAATACAAAAAGAGATAGAGATGACCACTACAGAAGAAATAGAAAAGAAGATGAAACAGCTGAAACTTACTCAATTTGAACAAGCAAATAAAATTGGGAAGTGGCTAGCATATAAACTGAAGAAGAGGAGAGAGAGGGATATAATTGTTGAATTGAAGAAGCTGATTACCCAACATGAAAAGATAAAGCAGAAACTAAAAACATTTGCAGATGATGTAATTATAGTTTTGGAGGATCCACAAGAATCAATTCAGGTGCTGATGGAAACTTTACAAAGATATGGATTAAAAGCAGGTTG
Source organism: Iguana delicatissima (assembly GCA_948472985.1). NCBI lineage: Eukaryota > Metazoa > Chordata > Lepidosauria > Squamata > Iguanidae > Iguana > Iguana delicatissima. Next base: position 346,700 of record CAOKZL010001026.1, read on the forward strand.
TAAGATAAATAGAGAAAAGACAATGATGATGACTCTTAATATGACAAAAAAAGAGCAAGCGGAATTGGAGAGAAGATCCGGATATCAACTGACCAAGAAAACAAAATATCTGGGAATAATTCTGACAAAAAAGAATCAAGAACTATTTGAAAACAATTATTCAAGAACATGGAAAAAAATTAAATGTAATATGGAGAAATGGAAAGATTTAAATTTATCCTTCTTGGGTAGGATAAATGCTTTTAAAATGCCTTTACTACCAAAGCTTATGTTCCTCTTTTAAAACTTACCAATAATAGGAAAAGAGAATATATTTAAAGAATGGGAAAAGGCCCTACAAAAATTTATTTGGCAAGGGAAAAAAACAAGAATTAGATTTAAAACACTCAAAGATGCAAAAGAGAGGGGAGGACTTGATTTACCATCATTAAAAATCTATTACCACGCATGTTGTTTAGATTGGATCAAAGACTGGATTCAAAGACTGAAAACACAACCACTAAAGAGTTAGAAGAAATAAACGATAGATTTGGATGGCATGGATAGCTATGTTATGATAGATCTACAGTGAATAAAGAGTTTAAAAACCATTGCATCCGAAAGACATTGTTGAAGGTTTGGTCACAAATAAAGCAAAAATTTTATATAAAACTACCAGTATGGACCTCACAGCAAGAAGCTTATAAAATCACCCCACCAAAACAAGGAAATTTACTAACATATCAAGAGATATTGAAAAGGGAGGGCAACAAACCAAGAATGTGTACAGAAACGAAATTAAAGGCTAAAGGGCATGAACTAAATTGGTTTCCGTGGAGACAACTCAGAGAAAGATTTAGAATGGACCAAAAACTATATGGATTTGAAAGAAAAGAGAATGAATTAGATGTACTGATGAAAGATAACCAAAAGAAAAGAATTTCCAAATTTTATAAATTATTGCTGAAAAGAGAAATCAGAAGTAGTCAAAGATACAATGGTTAGATGGGCACAGAATTTGAGACATTCAATTGAATTAGAAACTTGGGAAAGGTGTGGAAAATAGATATAAAATTTACACCAAACTTAAATTTAAGAGAAAACTTTTATAAAATGTTTTACAGATGGTACATGACCCCAGAAAGTTTACAAAAAATAATGAAAAATGGGAATTCAAATTGTTGAAAGTGTGATGAAAAGACGGGGTCTTTTTTCCATACGTCGTGGACATGTAAGATTGGAAGGGGGTACATGGCAAAATCCAAAGAAGTTGTAAGCTGAATTTTGAAATGAAACTGGGGCTTTATTTGTTAAATAGGTTAGGGCAACAAAGTGAAATAAGAAGTCATCAGAAGATATTATTATATCTAATAACTGCGGCAAGGTTGACATATGCACAGCCCTGGAAAGAAAAGAAAAATATTGATACAGAAGAATGGAAGTTAAAAGTTCTGGATATGATACAGATGGAAAAGTTAGCATTTTCTTTGAAGAATAAATCTATCCAGAATTTTGAGAAAGAATGGAAAAGAGTATTGGCTTGGGTAAGGATATAAACGTATAAGAAATCAAAGAAGAAATAATGTAATTGTTCTTCTCTCTGTAAGATGGAAATTATGTTTGTAATGGAATGGAAATAAGGAATTCCAACTGGAAGATTTAAGCATGGAAGTGTGTGTGGGGGATTATTTGAGACAAACTTTCAATAAAAACTATACAAAAAACAAACAAACAATGAAGGCATATAGGATTTTGAATTTTGAATTTAAATCCCCTGATCTTTAAATGCCTGAAATGTTAAAGGTATTTAAAGAGAAAGATTTTTGGACCAGTCCCACAATGAAAAGGCTTTGAGAAGCAGAGGTTTGATTTTTTAAAAAACGCCATTTCGAAGGTTTATGTCTGAATAGACATGCACAGAACTGTGTTCTACTTCATATGCTTTGTAGGAAAATGTCCAAATTTATGATGCACAGGGAGGGGGCAGACAAAAGGAGAGGTAGTAACTGCAGTGGTGAACACATCTAGTCCACAACATTTTTACTAGTAGTCAAAACTGGTTCCTAATCACAACATCCCTATTTTCAATTTTTTTTTGGAACTCATTTGGAATAAATACACCAGAATAGTGGCTCAGATCTACCACTGAAAACATGGTTGTATCTCACACCCTCCAACTGTCCCAATTTGGCAACAACAGTTCCAGTTAATCTCCACATTTTCAGCAGCTTTTAAAATGCTTGAGTTTCTCTTTCCTCTTTCCTCTTGTCCTCAGCTTCAGTTGGTGCAAACTGAGATCAAAGTGCAAACGTGGTTTGCACTGAATTAACTTTGCAATGGGGATGTGGGGGGGTGGAGTCTTGCCCTGCCCAGTAAGCTGGGACAATAGCAAACTGCTGCAACCTGTTACTGTGATTGTCTAGCCTGAGCCCAAGGTCTACAATTTCATATTGTTTATGTTTAATATTTCCTCGTGGCACTCCATAAGATGAACTCCACATGTCTGAAAGGGTCATGGAGAGCCTGTGTAGGCAGGCATGGCCGCACGGCCTTAATTATGCAAGCTAGCCACGAACTGCTTGCTCTATACAAACGCTAAGCGCTCCTCATATGCATACTGTTCTAACAATTAGCAGTGCTGGCTAAATCTCATCAATTCTGATTCTGACCTTTTAGAGGCTTTGTCTCCACTCAAATCCCTATTGTTCTCCTTGGGAGAGGGCTAGCCTCCAGGTACAATCTTCCCTATAAAAACCCCAAGCTTGAGCTTCTTGTCGGAACGCTCGTGCCTTGCATCCTGAACTGCTGCCGCTCTCTCTGGCGAGCCTCCCTTCAGCCTCCACGTGCTGAGCTACTATGAACCCCAGCATCGCTCTCTATCTCTCTATTCCCAGACTGCAGGACCAGGTGGAGTATCACCCCAGAAATCCTCTCAAAACCCCTATCAATTTTCCTCACTTTCTTCTTCGCTAGTTCTTGGATGAGTGCGTGAGTGCGTGTGTCGTTGTTTGCTTAATTAAGAAAAGTTTAATAAAATCTTTTAATTGAACAACTTGCCTAGTTCTTGTCGCAGCCCGACCCCGTAAACATAGTGTTCCAAGATCCTGCTAAGTTACCCTGCCTTTCGCATTGCCAGCTAGTACTCTGAGCTAATTCCTAATTCCCCATATTTTGAGCACATTGAGGTGTCCCTCCCGGGACCCCCAGAAATCAGGGTAAGAAGCCTCTTCTAGCTTGTGTTTTCTTAGTTATTAATAGTTTTTGCTACTTTGACCACATCATGATTGTGTTTGGCCTCATGTGTTATTTTTTTCATCTGTGAAATGTTGTAGTGCATAATATCTATGTTTTCACTTTGGCATATGCTTAGTGCAATAACCAAAATCAGTAGTTCTTAACTTAGGGTCCAAGGACCCCTGACTGTCTGCGGAGCCCTCACAGGTGGTCTGCAAAGCCCTGCTATTTAACACTAACACTAACACCACCACCAGCAGCAGGGACACAGCAGCAGGGAGTGGTGCAGATGCTGAGGAAGCAGTTTCATCACGGGAGCAGTTTCATCACTTGCACCCCCAACTACATATCCCTGAGGAAAGAGACATGGCAGCAGGCATGTGTGCGCACACCCAAACTATGACCCTGGAAACCAGAGTCTGAATCCCCACTCAGCTATAGAAACCCACTGGGTGACCTCAGTTAAGTCACATTCTCTCAGCCTCAGAGAACAGCAAAGGCAACAAATCTTGCCAGGAACCCCCCCCCCATGGTAGGTTTGCCTTAGGGTCACCGTATCTCAGTTTTCAAAAGGAGAGACATGATGGCTAGAAAGAACCTCCCCCTGCCAGTGGCATTTTGTCGTCATGTGCCTTCAAATCAGTTTGACTTTTGGCACCCCTAAGGTGAACCTATCAAAGGGTTTTTTCCCCCCAAGATTTGTTCAGAGGGAGTTTGCTTTTGCCTTCCTCTTAAGCTGAGAGAATGTGACTTGCCCAAGGTTACCCAGTGTCTGAATGGGGATTTGAAATCCTAGTCTCCACAAGCCTTTAATAAATAAATATTTGAATGAATATTGAATATTTAAATCTAAATTTAAATATTTAAATCTTGAGTTAAGTGAACCTAGCAACAAATTATATTTACAGTAAAGAAAAGGTTAAGAACTACTGATTTAAATAAATGAAACTGGTATAGAACTTCTCTTTTTTTAAACTGATTTTACATTCCAAACAGGACAGGGAAAGTTATAGGAAGTTACGCTGAAACTTACCCCAAGTAAATTTCCAAATTTGGCAAACACAAATATGCATCTCCTCACTCTATAGATCTGGTTTGTCAAAATAGTCCTACCATGCCCTACTGTATAAAGACAGCAATTTCTAGAGTCATGGCCCAGGCATAAATTCTGCATTCTCTTGGCACAGATCTTGTTGTTCTCTCAATCAAAGCCAACGCTGGAAATGCTGAGTATTCATTGAAAGGTTACAGACACCCTGATGATCTACCAAGAGAGCTTTCTCTAGCCACTCCTGCCAGCATTTAGAGCTGCCGAAACAAAAATTCTCAGCTAATAACTCTAAAAGGCTTTTACATTTCGTATATTAGTCCTTATTTAAACAATAACGTTTTGCTGTTTCTAAATTCTAATCTAGGTACTTATTAGCTTCCTGTCCAAGATACAAAGTAATCAGTCTATTACAATTAATTTTTTTTTTAAAAAAACTAGTTACTTTATACCTACAGTTTTCAGATTTTGACTCGAAAATCTAAGTTTCCATAATCTGCTGTCCCAAACAACTGAAATCAGTGAAATAAAATTCATTAATATTTGGATCGGCTGCAATACCTGTAGTCTTAGAAAGGATGAGCTGTTGTTTTTGTTGTTACTGCAATTTAGGGCCGTTCCTTGCTTTAAATCAGCGATGTGATAAAACTCCAGACCGCCATTTCCAGACCTCCAAAGGTCTCCATTTCAAGGCCTTTGTTTTAGTAATTCAGGTCCAAATTCAATTGTTAGTACTATCTTGACCAGACTTGCTGAATCAATGCAACTTATATAAGTGATGATTTCTCAAGTTCCTATTGTTTCAGTACTTGGGACTAACCAGCATAGTGATTTAAGTGCAGAACTAGGGTTTTGAGAGACCAAGGTTCAAATTCCTGCTCAGTCATAAAATCCACTGGGTGATCTTGGGCAAGTCACACTCTCTCAGTCTCAGAGGAAGGCAATGGTAAACTGTCTCTGAGCAAATCTTGCCAAGAAAACTCTATGATAGAGTTGCCTTTGGGTTTCGGCAGGTCTAAAAAGACTTGAAAACACACAAAAACAACCACCCATTGGATTTAGGACTCAATTTTTAAAAGGCCGTTGGTGATTTTCTTGCACTGCTGGTGATTAGCTCAGGTTTTACTTTGAGTTTTATTCTTGCATTCTTCCATTCCCCTTAAACATTTTTCTTTGCTTTTCACACTGGTTTTTTTATTAGATGGTTTTGAGATCTATTTTGAGAACCACCCAGAGAGATTTGGCAGTTACTTCTGTTATATGTATAGGAATAGTTCTGGCTGTTTCTGCACTGAAACGTGATAAATAAATAAAATTGATGATCAGTACACTGCTGTGAGAGTCAGAAAGATCTTGCTGGCCAAGAAAGCTTCCCCATGTAGTGGGTTACATAATATGTTTCCTTACACAATCCCTAGGACAATGGGGCAATCAGAAGAGAGTATGTAGAAGCCATTTGTATGTGCAGAATAGACCTCAAGCTGTGGAAATATCTGTACTTACCTAAAGCAAGCATTCAAACAACACTGAAGTTTCTCCATATATTTACCACTGTTTGCTTATATGAAGTGATTCTTATTGTCAATCCAATAGTTTCATCATTTTCCAAAATCCTCATTTTGAAAAAGTGCCTGAAAACAAAGGGTGACTTTAAAAAAAAAATGATCATCATTCTGAGAATCAAATTTAGCATCTGAAAATTGATTTTATTGAATCTTTCCATTTTGTGTATATTGCTTACTTTTTCAGTAATAGAGATTGAAGAGCTTAGTAATATTAAATTGTTCAGTCTGATATGAAGGAGTCTGTTTGGGTTCAGGTCATACTCAAATAGATGTACATCCCCAAGGCTTTCAGAGTACCTTTCTCTTTGTTGTCAGAATATATATATATGTCAGAAACGTTAGAAATTCTAACTTTATCTGAGATACTTTGATTGATTTCATTTTGTTTCTCCAAAATTCCAAGGCTGTTAAACAAATGGGTTGTCAGTGGTAAAGGTATGGACATTATTTCCCAAAGAAAACAGTTTTATTACATGATCAGTCCCACCACATTTCTAAGTGCAATTTCAATGTTTATAGTGGTACATTTTGATTTATGAAGGAGGATCTATTTGTGTTCACTCCACTTTGGCAGATCAGACCAAGGAGGTACTTATTTAATGTATTTATTAAAGGTCTACTGACATTTCTGGAATGGCCTCAGCCTCAGTCTGGATATACTTACTCCTCAATGGAGTAAATAAATACAACCCCATATAGTTATGAAAGAAATGTGAAGATATTAGAGTTTACCCATCCCAAATGATTGTTTTCAACATTTTACCATCATGTCCCATACACATCTGGTTGTCCAATATGGGGATATTAAATTCTGGGTGTCTTCCTTAGTCTAATCTAGCAGAGCTTTGCTTACATTTGCATACCACAATGGAATTTGTTGCTAATAAATGTGATGACAGCCACAAACTTCAAAAGTGTTAAAACTGCAAATGGGAGAAGAGGGAAGCATTCAAATGGTCATGAAGGTCAATTATAGTATAGCCGTGATGCTCAATCCAGACCAAGACTTGGTGTTCATCATGATAAAGCATATGGAATTTGAAATTAGGCTGTCCCCAGCTCTAATCCACTACATAGACAGAGGTAGTGGATACAATGCTAAGGCTTACAAGACAAAATACAAACTTTTACAAACTACTTTTATTTATTTCTGCACTGAGCAATCACTAAAATTAATAGGGAACTTTGATGAGTGAACTCTGAAGTAAGGAGCAGTTTTATTGTTTCTATCACAATTTTAATGGGTAACATGATTTGCAGTCTAAAGAAATAATGAGCTTAGTCTGAGAATAATTAGGTAGGAAAAACCAGACGCTTCAGCAGAGCTGGGGGACTTAAGAGTCCTTCTTTCAGATTTCATTCTCAGCATTTCCTAGCTATTAGCTATTTTCTTTAAGCTATTAAAAGGGGAGTGGCAATTTGGGAGAGTGGACAGTGGTCAGGATGGAAAGAACAGGGGAACTGGAATCTACAGAATAGACTATTATGAAAAGGGGCATTATTGCATTGCATTATTTCATTAATTGACTATTGCATTAATTGACTGTTATGGACAGGGGTAGTGAAGTAGGTTTTTTGAAACCTACTTCAGTGCCCCTTTTCATAATAGTCAATTAATGCATAGCCACCTTACTAGGATATGATAGAGGCTAATTGTTCATGTTTGTTACCCCAAAACACGGGTGACTTGGGGGTCCACCCGAAATGCCAATACCTCTGTTCAAAGGTAAGGAATTATTAACTCAAATTAGGAGGCCTGCGAGAGTGGGGTAACCTAATGAGATCATTGACACCAATGTTTATGGGGTCTTCTGCAGGAAAGAACCAGCCAGAGATTCAAAAGTAAACTAAAATGTGTTTTATTGAGGGAGATTCAATCACTCACACACAAGATCCAAACAGTCACACACTGACACAAGGCTAACCAAAGGTAAAAAGAGCAAAGGTTTTAAGATAGCAAGATTTCAGGGTGAAATCTACTATATGAAAACCAACGTTTGTCTGTTTGTCTGCATCGGGCAGGCAAAGACCTCATATGATTGGCTGTGTGAGGCGAGAAGACCTCATATGATTGGCTGCCTGTGAAGATTCTATGGTATCCTGGGGCTGGCAGTTCAGGGAGGGTCCTTTAGAATTCTCAGCCAGAGAGCTCAGGCCAGTTACTATGGAGACCAGGCCAAGCAGCAAAAACGAAGGCAGTGTATTCCCTCAGGAACCCAACCTCTGTAGGTTAATAACTCTGAATGAAAATTAAATTGGGGAATATGGGGAAAAGTTACATGTACTGGACACACAGCATCTGAAATCTGTGTATTTCAACCACATCTAATTCCTAGCGTAAGGCAAGCTAATTCCTAAGGTATTTCGAACAAGTATTACTTATGAGAAAATAAAATCCCAGGCAATACCAGGTAAATACACTGGTGGTCTATATTTACCAGTCCAGAAGAACAGTGAAGAAGCTGTGATGTGGCTTAGACTTGTGTCTAGGACAGTATGCTATTTGGAAATCAGAATGACAGAGTGGATACCAGCAATTAATGTACTGCATCTGAATGCTCAGAACAGCGGGGTTTTATATCCCAAATCAGCCCAGAGGGCAAGAGTGTGAATGGCTTTCTGGCCAAGTGAACGATGGAAGTTGCAAAGTAGACAATGGGGTCCAGACAGAATTAATGGTCTTAGTGTTAGGTGACAAAGAAATGGCTATTGTAATAGCTCTGTAATGGTGGACAGGTAAAGGAACAATGAAGGGAAATTTCCAGGTGATAGGAAAAGGGCTGAAGCAATCAATGGTTTGGTGGGAACTTCTCATTGCTGTTGTGTTGTAGCAGTCATTACAGCTTCAGTTTAAGCCTATTATCTCTGGAGCTACCTGGTGATTAGCCTGACAATGACCTTTGCTGCATCTAGAGGGGCTCTTCTGACCTACTTTGCAACACTGGTGTTCAGCCAGTGTTTTTCCTCTGCCCAGCCTGGCCTTGCAGTCATCTCAGGATCCATTTTATATCAATGCCAATTAATACATTTTGCCAATTAGATCATATTTTGCCTGTTAAACCATATCAAATTTGGAGGTAGATGGGCTGGTAACATGTTCATAGTATTTTATGATTCTAAATGTAAGAAGAGAAGGACAATCGAAATAAAAAGGGTGTTGTGGCACTTTTAAGACTCACCCATTTATTTTAGCATGAGTTTTTGTGCTTTACAATCCACTTCCTTGGATGCATTGATGGTACATAATATACAAAATACAGGCTGAAGACTTTTGCACCCATATTTAAATCCTCTTGATGTCTGCTGGACATGTTAGTTAACATAAGTAAACATTTTATTTCATGTAAGACATTTCTGTACTGATATCATTAAAAAAAACAAAGCATCCTTCCCTTTGAGTAAAACATGGATAAGCATGGATAAAGCTGAATGCTATAGTATTATGGCACAACTATCAACAGACAGTGGTTTTACTGTGACTTTGCAATTAGCCCTCCACATTTCTGGGTTTGACTTTCAAAGATTTGATTATTTATGAGTTTCTTCAACCACTGCCCCCTATGTTAGGTGCAAAGGAACCTTCTTTCTTGGCAGCTCCGATCAGGTTGCAGTACCCTTTAAAAGCCCATCTCTGGTCCTCCTCCTCCTCTTCCTCCTCCACCAGCAGCTGTCTAGCCAGGTAAGAACAGCTCGCAACCTGATTTCTCAGCACCTCAAGCCTTCTCAAAATGCCTCCTCACACCCAAAGAATATGGGCAAGACAGAGAAAGTATAGGACCACCATGCCAATTCCCCCCTTTCCTTCTCCTTTCCCTGACCTAGTTTGGACCTTGAGTACCCATTCTCTCCATTAGGCCTTGGCCCCCTCCCACAAATATATAAACATTTTGATATTTGTGATTTTTTCACCTGTGTGAGGGTCCTGCACCCTTAACCCTAGCAAATGTGGAGAGTCAACTGTATCTCCATAATTCAGTAAGAAAATGAAGCCAGTTAGGAGGTTCCTCAGCAAATTGATATCAATAGAATGCCCTTAGTTTCCCTTTCATCTTGGTGTCATGAACAAAATGGACAGACTTTTGGCTTCAAAAGACAGATTTAATTAAGCTCATATGCAGTTAGACATCCAAAATATTGTTCATGCCAGGTTTAAACAACACATTCCAAAAACAATAATACGGATCATAGTTGGTCTTGGCATACAATAGCTGCCCCAGATTTGTAAACATAAAGAAGACAGATATCCTCAAAATCTATAGATTGTGCCCCACTGGGCAACTATAAGGATAACTGAGCTCAGATTGTGCCCCACTCCAAAACAATCCTTTCCAATTACATTTAGTTTATTCCTGGCAGCTAACCACATATTAATTCTTTCCTCCATTTCTTCAAGCCCAGGGTTATGCAAAGGACCTAGAAATGAATACTGGCCATCTTGATCTACCTCAGTTTGTGACAGCTTCTGCCGTCATGCTCCACCATCATCCATGTACTTCATTGCCCTTTTTCTCAAAAATCTGTTTTATGGATTCCATTTCCTCTCTTCCTTTCATCCCAACCACTGTCCACTCTCCCAAAATTTACTGCTCTGCAAATCATGCTCTCCCATCTCATTGGTCCCCATAAAGAATCTTTTGTTCACCTAAGTCTAGTTTCTTCCATTTTCACTTCCTTCTGAGAACATCTAAAGGGAAAGATGAAGTAATTAAAGATAGAAAATTGTTCTGTGATGCTACGTTTGAGGTTGAAGAAATGAAGAGTCAACAGGCATCCAGATGAATAAATAAAAGGGCACTTGAGCTGGTTATACAAAGTGACACAAAGAATTTTGAGTTTCAGCTTTATTATTTTCTGTAGAAAGGCTATTTCTCCAATATGCTGCCAGGTTTCAACACTGGAGGGCTTGAAAATGAACTTCTCTGGTTCAGAAACAATGAGACTTTTATGATTCAAACCAAACTTCATTGGAATATTAACTTGACTCATAATTATGAGCCACACCCTTCCCTTTATCCCAAACTTATCTTTCAGTAGCAACAATGAGTGCATACATGAAGAAGGAAGTGCATTTTGTGGTTTCCTTGGGTTTATAGCAACCTTACCAAATGTAAGATCCCAGCACGAAGATCTCTGGGAATTTTAGTTTGCTCTGGCTTCTGGGTAAAGTTGTAAATAGCTATCAGTTTTCTTCCTCTGCTATTTGAGTTTTTAAAACTTAACTTTCTTTTCATCCCAAATATGAATATATTTTCTAATGCTGGTAATTCCCTCCTCATAACAGTAATGAAATTCTGCTCCATTTACACTAGCCAAATACAATAGGTAATGCTGTTCCTAAAATGGATATGACTCCTTTGTACCTGTTGTACCTCCAAAAGGAGCACTCTCTCAGAAAAAAAGAAGAAGAAGAAGAGCTATTAGTCATTAATTCAACACACAAAAAATGTGAATTTTGGTAAATTCTTATAAAAATAAATTGAAGTCCAATTCTGCCCGATCCCTATTTCTGTGTCCTTACTTCCCTGTATTTGAAATATCTTGTTGGCAAGACACTATTTGAAAAACTATATCTTCCTATATGAACCTGATAGAGCCTTAAGATCTGCAGGGGAAGGCTTTCTCTTGGTCCTGCTACCATCCAGGCTGGCCTGCTAAGGAGACAGGAGAGAGCATTCTCAGTGGCTGCTCTCACCCTGTGGAACGGTCTTCCACTGGAGGCTAGGCTGGCCCCCTCTGTACTTTGCTTATGTAGTCAGGAAAAGGCATTTCTTTTTAAGCAGGCCTTTAATGGGTGAGTTGGAGACCTTTTTCCTATTTATTAGCTATTTTTTAAAAATCTATTGTTAATTTTATAATTTTATATGTCTTTTAATGTTTTAATTGTTTATATGCTTTTAATGGGTTTTTTTTAACCATTTGGAAGCCACCTTGGTTCCCATCTTAGGAGAAAAGGCGGCCTATAATTTCAATAAATAAATAAATAATACATAGTGAAGGCCTAAGAAACAGATCCCTACACTGATGCCATTTCTGCTTGAAAATCTTTTTTGGAAATGGACATGAAGTGGCTTCCATTTCAGCAGAGCAGTGAATCTGCACCATGCTTTAAAGCACCTATCCAAGGTACTGAGACCTGTCCTCAAAACAGGTTCAACATCCTAAGAAGCTCTTTTAATGTTCAAAATAAAACCCAGAATGTATTCACTACCCCTCTGAGATAATCCCTCCAAGCATCATCACTGAAAAGGAAACAAAAGAGCTTCTCTCTGATTTTTTGATGGTTTGAGACCTTCCAGATTTTCAACGACTCATCAGAATAATCCCAAAACATTCCTTAGAAGTTCATGAAGAGGAGGTGCAATCTAACAATCCAATAAAATAGCTGAGGACTTTGTAAATATTATATGTATGCTTAAAAAAAAGCTTAACAGAAATAAAATTCCTTTCATAGCTATATTAAAATTACAATGTTATTACTACTATATTTCTTTAATTTCAACACCACCGTTCTGTGGAAACAATCAAGGTGCTTACAGAGTTAGATTACCACTTTAATAAAACTGAACACAATAGAAAAGACAATGGGATAGAAATTCCTCTTTCTCTTTTTGGCATAGCTACACTTCATAGAACAGCCAAGTACTTAAAATACTGCTGGCATTCTTTAGCCAACTAGCACATTGCTTCCTAAGCCCCCGTATAAACAATATATTCTGCAGTACTGGACAGCCCTACCATATCTACTAAACAAGGAAAAAGAGGGAAAAGTTTAACACAGACCTACTTATCCTTCTACATCTTGCTTATAAATATTATGATCAAAAGAGTGGCCAACACAGTTGTGAGAGATGAAATCCAGGATCTCACATTTTCCTTCAAATAACATTTGCAAAACCAAACAATCAACAGCAAATGAACTCGTGATCTCAAGTATCAAATCCTACCTTCCCAGTGTACAGAAGCTTCATTTGCATCAACCGACTGCAACCTAGCAACGAACACACAGCATTAAATCACTAAAATGTTTATGGTGCCAGGTCTTATTCATACTGTTCAAAATGTCTCCAGTCTATTCCAAGGATATTTTAATCATGTATTGAATCAAGTGAGAATGAAAATGCATCTATTCTTTCTCAAGTGAAAAGCATTTTCCCAGTTCACTGTCCTGTCCTGTTCTGCTTGTGCTCAATGACACTTCCTCATAGACAATCTACAGCCTATGTTGAAGCGCTGTGTATTTTTCAAGTAAACATTTGGTCATTTAATAAATATCCAAAATGCTAATGAAATCACTTAACCTTAGGGTCATCATTTCCTGGAAGACAATATTTTGATGCTGACTGGGCTATCAAGTTGGAACTAATCAGCTGGCTGGCTGCTTCAGCACTGATTGAGTTGAGGCATCAGGGCTAAGGCATCAGGGGAATGGTGAAAGGTTAAGTTAATGAGTATGATGAACCAGATAAAATTGCTTTTCCTTGTCCATCCTCCACTATTTTTCTGCCACTGCAACCATCAGTGCAATCTTCCTAGATGTAAGCAGTCAGGTTAGTCCTAAGTCTTAGAATCCTAGAATCCCAGAATCATGGAGTTGAATGGGACACAAGAGCCATCTATTCCAACCTCCTGCCAAAAACAAACAAACAAACAGCCAAACATTCCTTTTTTAAGACCCCAAAGAAGAATCCACCAAACCTCTGAGGCACTCTGTTCCACTCCTGAATGTCTCTTATGGTAAAGACATTCTTCCTAATGTTTTTCATTGGTTCATGTCATAGTCTCTAGAAGAGCACTCCACTTTCTACATGACACCTCCTTCTGATATTTAAAGATGTCTACCATGTCACCTCTCAGTCTTATCCTCTCCAAGACAAACGTACCCAGCTCCTCAGTTGTTCTTCATAAAACTTGGTTTCCAGACCTTTGATTATCTTGGTTGCCCTTCTCTGAACATGTTCCAGCTTGTCAATATCCTTCATGAACTCTAGTGGTCCAAACAGGACATGGTATTCCAAATGAATTCTGATCTGAGCAGAATAGATTGCTACTACTACAGTCCTGTTTAAAGCTGATGACTGTCCAGGTAAGAACACCTATAGCCTGCACCTATAAACCAAGTCAGTCCCTACATTTATATGGGTTTACAAATGGAAACATAGTCCAGACAGTCCAAGATTGAAAGGAAGAATGCAATCCTGAGCAGAGTCCATAGCCAAGAAGGGAATAGCCAAAAATTAGTCCAAAAGTACATACCAAAGGTCTGAGAGCCAAAGAGCAAATGATAGCAGACAAGGTTCCACAGAATTTTGGGAGCTCTTGTTTTGCAGCAACAGAATGGTCTGGGCTGAGATAATCAGCCCAGCTGGCCTGATTAGCTTCTCATCCTGTATTTAAAATGAAGCAAGTGTTGCCTGACCATTTGCTCACAGTGCTTTAATTTATATTGATTGTGGGGGATGAAGTGCCTCTTCTGCTTCCTCCTGGTCTGCAGTTATTGTCTGGTATGGATCAAGCTCTGTAACACTGCCAGCATCCAACAGCTGCAACAGACCCACCATGCTGGTTGTCCTCTTCCTCTTCTTCATCTGAGGAGGCCTCCACCAAATGGGACATGACAACTATTTCCCTTGATCTAGACACCATCCTTCTGTTGCTGTAGCCTAGAATTGCATTGGCTTTTTTAGCTGCCACATCATACTGTTGGCTCATGTAACACTCCTAGATCTTTTTCACTTTTACTGCTTTCAGTCCAGGTGTCACCCATCCTCTATTTGTGCATTTAGTACAATCAGTTTCTTACATTTATTCCTGTTTAAATTCACTTTGAGAGCCCAGCTCCCCAACCTGCCAAGGTCATTTTGAAATCTTTTCCTGTCTTGGGGGCATAAGTAATTACTACTACTTTGGCATCATCTGCATATTTGATAACCTTGCCTTCTATTACATCATATAAGTTATTTATAAAGATATTGATTAACACTGGGCTCAGGACAAAACCCTGAAGCACCGCATCCATCATTTCTCTCCTGGATGAAGAGCAACCATTGGTGAGTACTCTCTAGGTTCAGTCTGTCAACCAGTTACAGATCCACCTAACTGTAACACTGTCTAGCCCACAGTTCACCAGCTTGGCTGCAAGAATATCATGGGAGACCTTGTCAAAAGCCTTACTGGAATCAAGATACACTACATCCACAGTGCTCCACTGATCTACTAAGCTTGTAACTCTATACAGGCTTCACCCACTTATCTGACATGGACTGTCAGATAACAGAATTGGTTGAAAAGCAGAACCCATGTACTGTATTGTAGGAAGCATGAAGGACTTATGGAGGCTCCATTTGGACTGATTGCATATGCGCTGTTTGCAAAGTCCCACAGCTGGCTTGGTGCCTTCTTTCCTCTTTCAGCTTACTTTGCAAGCAGTATGCCTTTGCAAGCAGTTCCAAGCAAGCTTCCATAGGCAAGAAGAACTGAGGACAGAGTGAAACCCCCATCAAATTAATGAAACTTGTCCTTAATTTGGAAACATTAAAAAAAAAGCTGTCAGATAATAGGGCATCAAAAAGTGGGGGCTTCCTATAAAAAAAGTGATAAAAGATTAGTTTGGCTTGACTTATTTGTAAGAAACCTATGCTTGGCTAGTAATTGCAGCATTCTTTTCTAAGTGCATACAGACTGACAGTTCAGTGATCTGTTCCAGAAGGTTTCTAGTTTGATGTGAAACTGACTGATCAGCAATTGCCCAGATCCTTTCTCCTGCCTTTTGAAGATGGAGAGACATTTGCCCTCCTCAAATCTGCTGGGATCTTTCTTGTTTTCAAAGAATTCTCAAAGATGATTGATAGTGGTTCTCAGATTACATCTGCAAGTTCCTTTCCTACTCTTGGATGCCGTTCATCTTCCCTGGAAACTTGAATTAATTAATTAAGGTATTCCTTTCTTACTGCTTTACCTGTTCTGAGCTGCAATCCCCTACTGCACTGTGTTCTATTTTCACCAGTTAGAGCACTGTTTTGGTTTTGAGAGAAGATTCTGGCAAAGAATGTGTTGAATAATTCTGCCTTCTTCCTGCCCCTATTAGCATCTCACAATCTTCTCTACACAATGGCCCTGTTTCTTTGTTCCTCCTTTGGCTTTAAATATAACAGCCCCACCTCTTTATTAGTTTTAACCTGTTTAGCAAGTTAGCTGATTCTGAACATTAAATTTTATAAATCCTTAGCCTTGGATAATAGTTGGACAGTTGCACACACAGGTTGTGCAAGCACATGTTTGTGCCTACATCTGAGCCATTCTTAATTTCAATACACATACATGAGGGAAAGAAACAAAAAAGGTGCGGGAACCCTATTTTTCCCTTCCTTGATTTGTCTGGCAGTGGAGAAGGTCTGCAATTGGAAAACTTAGTTTACTGCCTCTTGCTTTTCCTTTACACATGATGATTTGAACCCTACTGGTTAGTCACAATTTGAGCAAACCCATTGACTCAGTTGGTGGATGATTAATCAGCTCATTGTTAAATTCAATTGATTTTCTCAGTCTGCTCCTAGTTGCTAATAACAATAAGATTCAGACTTATAATTCTGTACGTAAATATAGTAGTTCTATTTCTGAAAGAGCAATCTTTAGGGAAAAATAGTGGTTTGGTTTGGTTTTTGCATCCATGTGCTATAGATAGAAATACAGCCCAAGATGAAATCCCAAGATATCATTACCAAGGCAATCCCAGCTCCCACAAACAAAACATAGGTGTGGAGAATGGAAATGTACTTTTCCCGACTTACTGAGTAAGCATTATAATGTAATGTAGTTACATAGGTGTTCTTGGAACAAAAAAAAATAACTGCTAATAGCTTATTTCTTACCAGTTATTCTTACTTATTTCTCACCAGTTATTTCCAAGCTCCCAGATTACTTTGTTAAATATAACTTTTCAAGCTGTCAGTGTGTGTGTGTGTGTGTGTGTGTGTGTGTGTGTGTGTGTGTTCTTGGTTCTTTTCTTATTGGTCTTCATTGTTTGTGACCGGATCCCTGAATTCAGTTTTGAGAGTGAGTGATGCATCTCCCCACTTTTTAAAAAATACATTCTGCCTCAGTTGCAGACACAATTGCGGAGATGGTGGTTTCCTGCACATACTGCTAGGAAGGTACCCATTGGGTGATCTTGGGTGCAGGGTCACCACAAGTCAGAAATGATCTGAAGGCACACAATAGCAACAATACAGAAATTTAGGAGTCTTATTTATACTGACTCAGCCCATTGGTTCATCATATTGTTTAGTAAGGGTGGGAAGAATAAAAGTTTGTCAATGCTGGCCAAATGCTGTCAAGAACTATACAGTACCAAGTGACCTCTTTTGCATTTATGGTGTAAATACTTTGGGACAATTCATTTGCACATTGTGCTTGCAGAAGTATAGTTTACACTCATGTAGTTGGTGGTTGCACTACACCACCCTTTGCCTAACAACATTGTATAGCCAACTATTTATCTGTCAATGTGCTTGCTTATTGTCCCACTATGCAATGAGGGATGAACAATGGCTATCTCTGAAACTCCAGCAAATCAAGTAGTATATTGAACAGATGGAAGCATGTTATGAGAAGTTTATGCACCATGCAAGAATGTGTCTAGGTATATGTCTTCAAGTCACCTGTCAACTTATTGCGACCTCACGAATTTCATAGGGTTTGCTTAGGCAAGGAATACTCAGAGGTGGTTTTGCCAGATCCTTTCTCTGAAATATAGCCCACAGCAGCTGGTATGTGTTGGTGGTTTCCTGTCCAAGTACTAAACAGTACTTGGCTATATCAGATGGGAATGGGTGCCTTTAGGGTATTTAGACTAAGCCCATCCAAGAATACACAACTGCATATGCAATGGATACAGTTGCAGAATTTCATTTGCACAACTGTGAACTGAATTAGGTCATGACACAATGACCCAAAAAGTGTAGCTGCATGTATATCTGAAGTTATGTGTGTGTAAAATAAGATTCCAGCTATTATTTTCTGCACAGAAGATTCCCTCAAAGACTGCAGAGTTTGAATATCCCTTAAGTACTACCTAATTGTGTGTCTGTCTGCACAGCAAGAAGAAAAGTAAGATCCTCTCAGTTCTTGCCTATGAAAAGAAAGAACATGAATTACTTTCCTGTTACTTACAGTACTGACTGGCAATGTTCGGCAGGATTTCTGACCAGGGTCTTTTCCACTATTATCTGGAGAAGCCATGGATCATCTATATGTGCTCTGATATTGAGCTGTGGCCTTTCCTCTTATGCATTGCTATAGGTGCCAAGTGGTATAAAGAAAGACTTGCACAAAACCATTCTTAATTAATATGCTGAGGACCAGGCAGACACAATGCAATTAGTAATTATTTTTAAGGGAATAGCAGTTATAGAGACTGTTACTTTGAATGGTGAGTGAAGGATGCAGCTACTTGGGGCTGCTGGCTTCAAAGGAAGCCAGTGGCTCCAATGTCAGCAGAGCAGTGAAATCATTTGGGATTTTAGCTTGATCTTTAAAGGAGCTGTTGAAGGCAATGGGTAGCTTCAATAGATTCAGCGCCCTGGATAGCTCTTTTAAAGGTCAAACTATAACCTGGAGGGGAAACACTACCCCACTGACTTCAGAACCACAAGCTGCCACTGCCCTGCCTCACCTGGATTGGGAATGTAGTAAAGGCAAAGCATGAAATTCTCCTTCCCCTGACACTGTACTTTTTGTCTGAATAAGGGTATATGTGTCTCTGCTGTGTACTTTGTAAAACTAGCAGCAGTTAGTTCTTACTTCAGCACTGGGATAGCATCCTTTTACCCAGTACTTGGAAAGTTAATTTTAAAAGCAATTAGTTAGTGTCTCAGTTCTAAGCATGCGGGCCTCCTGCACCAGCACTAGTATTATGGTTGCACTTTTCAAAAATATTTCTCTACTTTGCTTTCCTTGCATGTAGCTAGAATACTTTTAGTTACTTTAAACTACCTTTAGTTATTTTAAAAGAAAACATTTGAATGCCACAAGCAACTGCTGTATAGTATAGAACACAGTCCCACTGTTATTTCAGTAAAAACAGCACTTGAACCAGGTGATAAGCCATCTTCTATCATTTAACTATAAAACAAAGTTAGCTATATCATTAATGAGGCAAAATTATCTCCAATTAATTTAGAGACACAATGTAACTCTGTTATGTCCTCATTTTTAGGAAAATTAATTGATTATAAGTAACTAGTTATTAGGAATCTGTGCCACATCACATCTGAAGGCAAGAGACTTGCTCAAGGGTGACAGAGCAAGCCATGAGGCATATATACCTCCAACACCTTGTGTTCTGTTTCCTGCCACCTGTTATGACTGCCTCAGTCAATCTAATGGTACAGCTGGTCCCTTCTGTGTTGCTGCCACTTCCCAATAAGAGTCTAGCATCTAAAGCAGTGGTTCTCAATCTGTGGGTCCCCAGATGTTCATGGACTTCAGCTCCCAGAAGCCCCACCCACTATGGTCAGTGCTCAGGGCTTCTGGGAGCTGAAGTCCACAAACTTCTGGGGACCCACAGGTTGAGAACCACTGATCTAAAGATTTACATGTTCCTCAAGTCTGCTTACCTTCAACAGCAGAACTGTTAGGATCTTCAGCCAATCTCCTTGATGTGACACTGTAACCAGTGGTGTATTAGTTAATGTCAATATTTATCTACCTGCATACTGGCTTGGTTCACATTACCTTCTGTGTCTTAGATTTAAAAAGGAATTATTTTGACGAACAAACAGGATTGTTGAGCCACAGTCCAAGAACACAGAAATAATCATTATGTATAGTGTGAAAGAGAATTTTGTGTTGATTAGCTGCATATAACCAACACAAATAAAACAGTTCAATATGAAAGAACAATCCCCTTCCTCCCGCTTTCAATTGTGTTTCAGCCACAGAGTTCCTTGAGCAGAATTTTCTTGTTTCATAACAAAAGAAACATAAAGGCAAGTCAATGTAAAACACATTGGGTTTCACGAGCTGACATAGTACAGGCATAATACTATAACAGCACAAACAATTCCCATGAATATATTTCAAGTGCAGAAACATAAGATTAAAGGGAAACAATGATTATTTGATTCCTGAAACATAAATTTCTCCTATATTAAGTACTTCTTTGTAGCCAAGAGGCATAACAATGCAACAAATGCTCCACACACACACTTTAAGGAAGCCTAGATGGACTGTATGAGGACCCACATGTTATAGTTTAGCCCTAAGAAAAGCCTGTGGAGGTTTTGCCCATACACATGGAAGGATAAGTGGGAAATGGGCACACATGTATGTATTGTAGCCAGATTTCCATGACTCTTCTCTTATCTTCACAACAGGAAGGTGGTCTTGACCAGTATATGTATATTTATTTTTATCCACTATTAGACCTGGTGTTTTTTATTTGAATAGCAGACTCTGTGCAACTGTGGTTGATACTTCTGGGCCTACATCCAATTGCTAGTCCCAGGTAGGGTAAACCCACTAAATCTCTAGGGATTTTCAATAGTCAATGGCTATTAAGCCATTGACTCAGTGGGTATACTCTAGCCTATTGTCTGCTGCTTGGAATAACTAACAAATGCATTTTGAGTTGCTTTTCTTGTTCAAGTACCTTTCTAACTCTCATAAGGAAAGATAGATTGTAGAGGACAAAAATGCATATTCTTCAGCTTTCCTGGTTTGAAACATGTGGTCCCAGTTAATTATTTGCTATTGAACTTTCTCAGCTGCTTTTTAAAAGAATCTTAGCCTTTTTTTTTTTTTTCTCCTCCCGCTTTCCCCTTTGTCTTTGGCTTACTTGAGTTGGTGCAAACTGATTTAAAGTGCAGAAGTCCTTGTACTCAATCCAATCAGCAGGAGAGAGAGGAGTGAGTGGAATGTTGCTCTTCCCAGTAGGTTCAGGCAAAAGCAAACTGCTGCTCCTTTTCCTAGTTTGGAATGAAACATCTTATCTTATGGGACTCCAAACTGCTTCCTGAGGTAAGCAAAAAGAATAAGCATACTTTGTATACTGTATTTATTGAATGTATACATACAGCCCTAAATTTGATTGTTACTGCCAACTAGAGTAGAATGATTGCATCAATCAATCAAACTTATTATTCAACAATTTATTCTAAAGTCAACACTAGTTAGTATGAATCAACAGACTTCTACTCACAGGGTATTGTATTTATTGATCCCCCCATTTTCCCCCCCAGGCTTTCCTTAATTCAGTACCTAAATTCCAGGGTACTGCTAGTAAAAAATCATAATTTTGTGTCTTCTTTTTCATCAATAATATTTGTCCCCCTGGCCACATCCCTTAGAGCACACTCTGATGTTGCTTGGCTACATGTGTCCCAGTTAGGGACAGAAAGAATATGAACAAGTATTCATTTCCAGGTTGAAAAATAGATGTCCTGACAAACAGGAAGACAGTGAGGAGAAAGAATAGACTGCCAAATATTTTGTGCAATTTGCTATCTTTAAATATTTCACAAGAGATAGCCAATGAGGGAAAAACATTTGCTTTCTTAATGTAAAGTGCAGCCTTCTGGGCAGAAAAATGGATACTTACACAGAAAAGACAGTTCTTTTTATGGGGAACAAAGCACATTTTGTTCCCCAGAATAATTTTTCTCCCCAGAATAATTCCTGTGCAACACCTCAGGATGTTTAAATACAGGGAGAATATTACAGAGGAATATTCTTTTTTCTCTGCAGTAGGGATAAAGAAATATTATTACTTCATCCTCACATGCAAAGACAGAATAGCCAGGGATTTAAATTCCTCATCCTGGTTTTCATGTATGAAATATTGGAGGATATGAAAATGTGAAAATATTAGAAACATTAAAGAAGAACATAAAAAGCAGCCTAATTTTATTCAGCATTTTATCTCTCTTAGCCTTTGTCTGAAGAGATTCCACCTGAACCTCAGGAAGAACTTCCTGACAGTCAGAGCTGTCCAGCAGTGGAATATGCTGCCTTGGAGTATGCTGGAGTCTCCTTCTTTGGAGGTTTTTAACCAGAGGCTGGATGGCTATTTGTTGGGAATGCTTTGATGTATGTTCCTGCATAGCATGGGGTTAGTCTGGATGGCTCTTGTGGTCTTTTCCAACTCTATGATTCTATGACGGAAGTTTCCAGTTCCTATCTAATGGAGGTTATTCTTTTCAGTATGCATACCAAAAGTGTTCAAGATGGGTAATATGTTTACCAGTTATGCTTTTGCACATGCTATGTTAATTAAATCATATCCATTATTTTTAAATTTTAATCATATTGATTGATAGCTTTGATAGTTATTTTTTAGTTGAAATGTGCAAGAATTATGGGTCTGTTCATTATGTATATCAGGCTACCTGAAACTGGTAGCCTTCATACATGATAGAAGACTAAAACTCCAATGCAATTAGCTGGGGATGGGCCTTGTAGTCCATCCCACCTGCATGGCACCAGGTTGGAAGAAGCTGATATGTATCATGATGGCACCTATAGCTGTGTTAGCAGGGATTACTCCTCCTTCACCCAAACAGTTATTTTAAGCTAGATCAACAGTGAGGAAACCAAAAAGACAGGCATAGAAGAGTTTCACTTGTTGCTGAAACACCCCTTCTACATGCAATCCCATCATTTTCTAGAATGACTTTCTTTTCTTGCATCATTCTAACCTGCAGCCATCTTCTCTCTCCTCCATAAGACCTAGTGTTTGGCTTTGCACAAGTAATTTGTAAATAAGACTAGGTTTATATGTTTTGTAAAGAAAACTAAGCTTGTTTCTTTGTCTGCTGGGCTGTATGCGTGCAGTTAGCATGAAAGTGGTTGTTGTTTAGCTTCTCCCTTGCCAATTTGCTTACTCTGCATAAAAAGATTCAATACTATCTCTCATATTTCTGAACGAAATCTCTGCATCCAGAGTTGCTTGTGCAGTGTTACCACGCAACATACAGCATAATCAAAGCAAGGGAGTTCAAATGCCAATTTCAGCAGGGCCAGGCAAATCTGCATCAGCAAAAAAAATGCATCTACTGCATGCACATCTCCAATTCCACAACTTTGCATGGGATGTTGATGTTGCACATTGGATAAAAATGTCCAGCTACTTCTTTAGGAGAATTTGTTCGTGTGTAAGGGAATCATAGGATTTTGTGAATTTATGTGATTTTAGAATATTGTCATGAGTTATCTTGAGCTTGTGGAAAGGCAGGAATACAAATGTTTTGCAAAATACATCTACCCTCCTGAGCAACCATTTGTCTCAGGATCAGATTATTCATTCAGCTGAAAGTTAAGGGACAAATCTGTTTTAGTGATAACTGTGTCTTCTGAAGTGGATTCTGGATTACAGCCATAGCTTTGCTCCATGTCAAGAAAATGTGAAGTTGGAATATTAATAGTTTTAGTTTTTAGCTCTTCCGGCAGATGAGTGTACAGCATTACACTTTTATTTGAGCATTTCAGTGGGAATGTACGAGCAAGTGAAATCCTATGCCTTCCCTTTTATGGCTTTCTGCAAAACCCTGGCTTCAGCTCCAGAGCTGGAGAGAATCTCTAGCAGGTTAATGTACAACAGCTTGAGGTTCTTTCTCTAAATATTTCACCAGCTTGAACTAACACACACATGTTGAGGACAACAGAAAAAAAAAACAGAATAGAAAATATTTCCAACCTTTGCTGGAAAATGTCAGCTTTTTACTAATATTGCAAAGGTCATTTCCCAATGGTTTTTTGCTAACCTGGACTTTTTGCAAAGCGGTTAAGCATTTTTACTATTATACTCAAATTTTCAATAGTTCGTTCCTTCCAGAATACCTTAAAAGTACCCCTGTAATTTGTTCACCTGTTTCACCACCAGGAGCATTCTTTGACACTAGCCATCAAATAAAACTAAGGGTTTTTCCACACTATATTATTATAGCATTATTATTACATTTTAACGTTCTGTGGAATTCTAGGGTTTGTAGTTTAGGAAGGTGCATTTAGACTTCTCAGCCAGAGAGCCCTTTGGCCTCAATAATCTACAAACCCCAGAATTCCACAGGATGTTGAAAATGGGATAATAGCACTATAACAGTGTAGTGTGGAAACAGTGTAGTGCAGAAAGGCCCTAAGTTGAATACTAGTCATTATGACTATTTGTTATATATAGATTTAGAGGCAGTAACAACATTGGGGTAGCAACAGTGGGCTTCCCAAAGACATATGATTGGCTACTGTGCGAAGCTGGATAGTAGACTAGCTGATCTGATCTTATTGAACTGCAAAAGCCAGTTTAAGCTGTGTCCCAAAGCTTTTCTATACAAGCCCTTGATACCCTTTTCCAGTGCTCATTTCAATCTCCTGTCTTAGAATTTCCTTGGCTCATCATTTTCAGTGAGTAGCCATCTTAATTTGTCACAGCAAAAACAACTAAGAGTCTTGTGGTACCCTTTGTACTTTGTACTCTGCATTCCAGTTCCCTATGACCTCAGTCTTCATAACAACATTTAAACTTCAGTGCATGCCTCTAATAGAGTAGTGCTAGGAAAAGTGACTTTTTGGACTACAACATCCAGAATTTCACAGCCAACATGGCCACTCACCTTGGTGCCTGGAGGATTAGAAATCTAAAAAAGAATAATTTCAAAGTCCTCACATCTTAGGCCATAATAAATCAGTCAAGGTGTCCTAAACTGTTTGCTATTCTTGGCAATCATGAGGATTAAAACATTTTTGAATAGTAAAAGTGGAGATTTCTTACAGTAAATTGTCTTAGTTCTTGGAAACAGCCAGGACATTTTGCCTGGCATTTAACTTATCCATATTTGAGACAGCAGTCCCATCTGCAGGCTTTTTTTTTTTTTTGAGCAAACTTCTTTATACACGGACTTATTTATTTTTGAGTAAATAAATTGGGATTGGGCTATATAGGTCTGTTGATATGAACCTAAGCTTTCTACAACAGGTCAAAAAGGAAAATATGACACTGGAGTAGCGAGGAAAGCTTAACAGTTGATGGTGTTGCAAAATCTTTGAAAGCATATTCTTTCCAACTCATTTCAAGAACAAAATGGCATTCTGTATTCTACTCCAAAATGTAGGTATTTTGGGAGCTGTGGGGTATCTGAGACAGATATAGATACCTCCCCAAAAAATCCCTTTATAAACCTCAGTGTAGTTTTTTTTTTCTTTTTAAGCTGACATGGTTGCTTACAACATAGAAAAATAAGCCTTAAGAGACCCATTTGACTAGTGACACAATTTATTGCCAGGGATATTTTTAAAGATGTGGCAAGCCGAATGTTTCCACATCTCAGCTTCTGCATTTTTCTTCCCCCTTCAGGGAAAGAAACTGGATATTCTTGCAAGATCAAACTTAAAATGAAAGAAAAAAAAGCGTTGGATAATATTATTTTCTGATGACAATAGAAAGCCAAATTTACTTCTTTATCAATGCCACCACATTTCAAGAAAGGTTCAAATGCAGTGTAATAACCCATTGCAGTAAGTTTTAAAGACAAAGAAAACAGTAACCCAAAGGAGATATAAACAGTGTTTAGTTCAGTTTTTCTTTAAAAAAAAAAATTGATGAATAGTGTTAACTCAGTCTTTTGCTTCTTTATTTTATGAAATACACAACACTCCTTGCACCAAACAGGGGGAAAAATAATATGTTAAAAACTGGAAACATATTTTCTGCTCATGCTTTAGCCCTATGCTAATAAGCTATGTCAATTCATGTTGTTTACTGAAGGACTTTTAAAAGATTTTCTTCTATCCACCCCACCCCACCCCCATTTAAGACTTTTAAATCTTCAGGTCACATACACTCCAATTTCTTTCTTCTTATATGGACAACTTTCTCTCTTTCTTCCTCCCCTTTAAAAAAAATCACTACAGTAATGCCATAGCTATGGGAGATTGTCTGAAAAATCAGTGTTTCTAAAAGCAGTAATGTTTGGTTCTTCAGCAGAAGAAATGAATATTTTATTTTAACTTTTATTAGTCCTTTGATTGCACCCATGCCCATAGCATACAAGCAACGGCTCTAAAATTTCAGCCAATAAAATATTAAAACCACTACAGTAAATAAATCCTCAGTGAATCTAAAAATCAGAAATCTTTGTAAATATAAAGGCTATCTTTTAACACCTGAAGTTGTGCCAAGTAGGGGCACGATGGGCTTCTCCTTAGAGATCTCTTTAGAGAGGTCACATAGCCATGCTGCCAGGACCAAGTTCTGCTCTGGCTGAAGTTTCCAAACTCAGTGATAGCTGCTGGTTGTCACATGAGTGGAGTAGTGAATTTGCCCCAGATTTTGGTCTGAAATTTAAAACTTAAAAGAGCCATACAAGGTGGTAAATCTATTTAGGAAATAAGGCTTGTGACAAAGTTGGTTTGGAGGTTAGCTGTTTGGTATGTCAGAGCAACTTCATGGCTGGTTGCTAGGCAAAAGGGATAACACCTTAAGGATGAAACTCCACCATTAGTGTGCATGGGAGGGACTTATGGGTGAAAAGAATTCTATACGAGGAAACATTTCTCTCTGTGTTCTGAGCCTTCAGTGAGAACTAGCGACAGAGAGCATGAGTTTGGTTTGTGATTAAACAGCTGAGGAAAAGGCTCATGGAATTGGTGTCTGAAGCAGGAATTAAATGACAAAGTCTGTCATAAGTTTAAAATACTAATGCATCAACATTGTACTAGAGCTGAACTCTAACTCTAAAGATACTTATTTCCACTAAAGTAAATAATACAGGTTGTTTTATGACTACTGAGTCAGAGTTATCTAAAGTCACTGCAATAAAGAGAACACAGTACTTTAAATAATCTGTTTGATTCTGAGGAACAATTACAACTCTAGCTGTATTACACAAGATAGTGTTAAAAGGGTGGATTCAGGGCACAGATATATTGACAGGGTGCCTGTTGGACTGCAACTGCAACACCAAACTGAGGGAGAATAGAGGGCCTGATACAAGGCTCAGCACTTCGGTAGCTACTTTGAGGTTTCGAATAATATCCAAAGTGGATCCATGGCACCATTGACACAGAAACCACCAGCAAATACTGCTCGAATGATCTATCTGTCTGTCTTTGCTGCTCACCACTCAGAGTCACTAACAAAAATTTAAACCGATCATACATCCCTCCTCCACCACAAAATAAATATGTAATAAAAGCAGACACAAATGAACCAGATATAACAGAAATATGGAATAAAAAATTAAATATCCACTAAAACAAAAGCCTGCCTACAAAGCAATCTCTTTTACCATACAAAAATGCATCACAAGAAAAGGAGCTAACCAAGCATCTTCATCAGACCAGAGTTCCACAATACAGATGCAGCCACCTTAGCCAGGATACAGAGAAAGCATACTTTCCAATTGTCCTGATTTACCACGTGTGGTGGCACAGGATGTCCTCATATACTTTCTAAATGTCCCTGTTTCTCTGTTCACCTCCCACATTCCCCTGATCTGCTTACGTCATTTGAGTTCAAAGGACAAAAAGTAATCTGCATTCAGTTAATATAGGAGTGGAGAGAGAGGAGGAGGGCGTGGAATCTTGCTTTTCCCGGTAGGCTCAGACAAAAGCAAGCTGCTGTGCCTTTTCTTAGCTTGTGTGACCTTCCTCACTGGTAACTTTTGCCATCTTGAGCACACTCTGATGTTTCTTGGCCATACATTTCCAGTTTTCATCTGTGAAATGTTGGAGGGTATAAGATTAAATCTCAGGCCACGGACAGACTGTTATGAGAAAAGACAGTCTATAAGACCTTCTAAATATGCCTGTCTGTCTGTCTGTCTCTCTCTCCATCCATCTATCAATCATCTCTATCAATCAATCACCTACCTATATTACTTATTCATTTATATCACACCTTTCTTCCACTAATGGGACTCAAAGGAGCTAAAAACATATTTAAAAATAATACAGATTAAACCCAAAAAAGGAATTAATAGAAGTATATGATTAAACAATTTACAAAATTAAAACATTAAAATTCATTAAAAGACCACACACACACACACACACACACACACACACACACAGCCCCCCTCAAAAAAAAAAATTAAAAATGTACAAAACTTTTTGTAATTTCTCCCAATGGAGAAAAATGTTAATGAGTTATTCGTGCATACAGGAGTGAAACAAATGAAAAGTTTGTAGTGGCTACTGGAGATAGCAACTCCCAAAACAGGAGTTCCACTGAGATCCCCAGCAGCATCTTTGTTGTTTATAGTCATAGGCTATCACAAAAAAGTACAAAATACAGAATATATATACAAAATCCAAATTAACATAGCATAAACTTTGAAATAAACTTTCTCCTTCTTGTATAAAGGGCACATTAGTCCCTACCCACAATATTAATCTATAAATGCTACAGACTTAATATAGCAACAAACTATTCTATTTACCCTGCTAGGGGTTGTACATGTACATGTTTGGTCATTTTCCAGTAAGCAGAAGAAATTTTGCAACCTGCGTAATAGCATAAGTGTCACTGCCTCCTCACAATGTACACTGCTATCCAAAGTGAGAGGTTAGAGTGTTATTTGAGAGTGGAAAGTATAGGCAAGAAATAGGTATCCCAAGGGATTTGTACAGTTGACAATTTAACAAATATTGGGAGATGGTGGTACCCACCTGCAACATATATAAACAGGTCACGCATGAACTCCAGACAGACAGCAAATAGTACTATATGGACTATATTGGGGGAGTGTATGTATGTGTGTAAATATTCATGCACTGGTTTTGCCAGGCTATGTTGACTCCTCTAAAACAAAGAGCTACAAGAATACAGCAAAGAATACAGCAAATTGCCCACAAAAGGTGGTTGTGGGGATTCCTTTTAGAGACATCTCCTAGTTTAAATGTTCCCCTTGCATTTGACAGTGCACATGCCTCTCTACCTTGTAGATTTCTGTATTATTTCTCAGTTGGCACCAATGTACTAAGTCAAGAAGGAACCACTTAAACATTTCTGTGACTTTGGTGCTGCCTGGCTGAGCAGCTCTGGGTCTGGAAGAAAGCAAGATTAATTCCTTTTAATTCCAGTTCTATGTAACATGCATTTTCATCAGCTTCTTCATTGTATTTATGGATATAGAGTGTAGAACACCCACAGTGGGGAAGAGCTACTGTTTTGCTAGGTGATTTCAGAAGACAGGTCCATTTCATCTAACTTTGCTGAAAAGACAGCATCAGCACTGCCTAATCTTGCCCACACCCCTGAAACTATTTGTCTGAAATTTTTCAGGCTTAATCCACTCTGAAGGGGATACAATCCCTGAAAACTCCATCCAATTATGTCTAAAAGCAAAGGCACTATTTATTAATTTCCCAGCAGCAGTCAGTAGGGAATTCTGAGTCAGCCTTGAAATAAATTTGGAAGCCTCCAGAATGGTCCAAGTCATAGAATCATAGAGTCAGAAGAAACCATAAGGGCCATCAGATCCAACTCCCTGCCATGCAAAAGTACAAATAATGCTACTCTATAAATAGTCAAACCAGAGTCCAAAATGAATGTTGTAGTCAACATGATAGGTGAGAATTTCATTTGGTTTATTTGTTGATAAAAACTAAACCTAAATCCATACATTTCATCATGGGCACAATGGAAAGAAGTGGGGATTTTTTAAAGTATGGGAAGAAATGAAATTGACAAATTTGTGCATTGCTCATGGTCGGTGCAGTTCTCTAACACAGCAGTCTAAACAGGAATAATGATCGTATGTTTCAAAAGGAGAAGGCTTGTTGCAGCTTTTACAAACATAACAAAACAAACTGGTAGACTGAAGCTTATGTTTCCGGCCAATAGGACTACCTGCAGCATGTATGCAGATAAGTTTATGCTACGTTAAACTACTCTGGTTTTCAGCCATATATAATAACCATGTTTTTCCAGAAACAATAGATCTCTAAGATGGTTGTTGGGATTTAAATAACTGATGTTTTCAGCTATTGGTAGGTTCTTGTAAAATTCTGTCTAGGGGCGACACTACTACCTATAGACAGTTTCCTAAGCATCGTTTTTGCTCAACACTGCCACCCAATAATTCATCTTCTGCATCTCCACTTGGCTACTTCTTGCAGAAAAAGGAGGAACTTACTGTAATTTCCTCTTCATTGCAGTTTCCTTGCTTACTTTTCTTGTTGCAAGAAGAAGCTTGAAATACTGCTGGAGGATTAGTTGGTTACAGTGCTGAGAAATAACTCAAAAGATTACTTTCAGGATTAACAACTGTAGAAGTTATCAGACCTGAGAGTTTCTACAGTCACTAGGTGTCCTGTCACATTGCCTAGTTGTAGCACTATGATTCCACTTTAACTGCCATGCCTATGTTCTGTGGACTCCTGGGATTTGCAGTTTAGGCAGGGGTATTTAGGATTCTCAAGTACAAATACCATGGTTCCACAGGATGCAACCATGGCAGTTCATCACAATGCTATACATGGACAGTGTGAAAAGGCTCATGGAGCTTCTGCGAAAGGTGATCTTTCATGAAGGGCTTTCTTCGTGACTGCTTGCAAGCTCTGGAAATCCCTACCAAGGATGTCTAGGCTAGCCACCTCCCTGTTAACCAATAAAGACTTTTTGATTTAGGCAGATTTTCAGAAATGAAGTACCTCTCTAGGGTAGGTGCTGTACATTTCTTAAGGACAAATTATACATTAAATTGTACATTTCAATTAAATATCTTTTTTTAATTGACTTGTTTGGCATTTTAGTTGTATACTTCGTATACTGTGAGCTGCCTTGAGTCCCATGTTTGAAAAAACATCAGTATATAAGTAAAAGAAAAGAAAAAAAAGAAAAAAGACACACAGTCTGACTGATTAGGAAAATAATTCAGTTATTCCATATTATACTGAAAGTGAAAGAGAACCTTCAGTTCAGGAGTTGGCAATATTGGAACCTATAAAAGAGGAAGGACAGTTACTTTGTTTTAAGTCATATTACATTCAGTTATTGAATATCTTGAAAGTCACCAGCAGAGAATATTTCTACCCAAGAAACAAGTTGTTACACAAGTGTTGTGGAAGACATTTAAATCAAAAGTCATCACCTAAATATATGGGAACTCTCCCCCAAAAACTGGATTGCTCCCTGCTTTAACTCTGAATTTCAAGATGAGCCTTTCCCCTTCTCAGGAAAGGGCAGCATAACCCCAAAACCTGGTACTATACAGTTATAGCACTATGATTCCACTTAAATTGCCATGGTTTCCTGTGGAATCCCAGGATTTGGAGGGGTATTAAGAATTCTCAGCCAGAGATGTTTAATGTCTCACCAAAATACAAACTCCAGATTCCACAGGGTGCAGTCATGGCAGTTAATCATACCACTATATCTGTGTAGTGTGAAAGGGCTTTTAGCCATGCTATTTACTTGAAACAAGCAAAACCACTGTGTAGCATTTTATAACAATTTTAATGCAGCACAAGTTTCCATCAGCTTCCTCATTGTATTTGTGGATATATAGAGCAGAATACCCATAAAGGGGTACTTCTTTTGTAAGGTGGTATCAGAAGACGGACAACTCCATGCAGACAGTGGAGAGATCATAAATCAGTGAATTAATTGAAGCTGTTGTTCAGCTAATCACTAGTGGCTGGCAATACCAAATAGATAAGTTCTAGGGACACTCATACACTGGTTTGCAGGTGCTCAATATGCATGACATCACAGAAAATGATGAAATACTTACTATCCATTGAAAGTATTTTGTGTTAAGTTGGGTATACTGTGATGGTAGTTTACAGTCAGCCTCAAACATATTTAGGAGAAGAAGAGAAAATAATAAACTGGCACCAGTACTCCCCACCATCTCACCTTGGGAACAGGGTCATTCCATGCGGGGAACAGGGTCATTCCACACATGCAGTGTCTGAGATGAAGAACAAGATGGTATTTCTCTCAGCCCATGGGGGGGGAGCCAGTTGAAAAGGCAGCTGAATCTTTTTTCAACACTGTAAATAGAAGAACATTCTCCACCATACCTGGAGGCAGTTACTTTAGGGTAAACAGGGCAAGACACATGGCACACAATCTTTTCCCCCACCATCTTGCTTCTGCTTCCCAGCATCTGCTGTCTGAAGCAATCATTTCACCTGCATAATGACAGGGCTGGTAAATTTTTCTCATTGACTCTCTAGGACAGTGTAGCTAGGGCTAACTTTCAATCCTTAGTTCACACCAGTGTTTTTGGTGGCATCCTTAACTTTCATCTCTTCAGTATTTATCAGTAAGCTATCACATAGCTCTTATTGGACTATTACTGCCTACTAGCCTCTTACACTCATCTCTGAAACATGAGAGTACAGTAAAACTTAGTATGATGCAGGTATATCTCAGAATTGTTACCACACTATACACACCCACTCCATGACATATTATAATTGGCAAATATCATTTAATTGGCATGAAATATATACTGCTATATCTGAAAAGCCATATTGGCTAAGAGGACTGGCTGAACACATGTGAAAGTAGGTCAGATGGGACTGCAGGGAATGGCCAAGTCATAGTCAAGGAAGCTGTGGTGTTAATGAACTTGCAAATATCCCATCAACAACTTAGCCTTCAAAAACAATAGCACCCAGAACTGCCTCAACAGAGCGACTGATAGTTATCAACCCATTCTCTCTTCCTGTCAAAATTTGCCTTTGTTTCCTCACCTGCCTAGCCACTAAGGTACTATCAAAATTTCCATCAGTTCTTTGTCTCCTAATGCTAAGACCATTACCCATTCCAGAGCCCATTGTTTGTTCTGCTGGAGAACCATTAACACCTCACCATCGAAGACAAAAAAAAAAGAGTATTCAAACCCTGGCTCTCTGCCAGAAACTCATAGTACTCCGGACATAGGCTGTCACTCTGCTACTCCAATTCTCATTCTTGTACTACAATCAGACCCTTGGTCTGAGCCACATCGCTTTGTCTCTTCCCTGCTGGATAGGTAAATGTCGCATACTTCACCCTAAACTTTTCACCATCCAATTTTTCCTTCCTCTCCTTCAGTTAGCATTGCATGGTTGTGAGACTGCTTGAACCTTGTGTGTGACTGTGATGCTCCCCAATAAGACATTGTCTTCTTAAATCTCCAACTGGTGTCCCTGTACTACTACCAGTATACACAGGTGTAAAAGATCCTGCTAGTTTACTACGTCTCCCAGGCCTTCCTTTGAGCTAATAATTCCCCACCTTTTGTGAAGGCATTGGCAGGTGGACCTCTGAGTCACCCACATTTTGGGGTGACAGGATCAGCCACAGGAATATACTTTTATCATCAAAGCATGGGTCTGAAATACATGAAGAATGTGAATTTACATATGAATTTATATATGAATATAAATAAGCTTGTTCATAAATTGAATTACCAGAATCTGTTGTGGCAGATTTTGTTCCTATGGAGTTTTGGAGGAACAAGACTAAAGATCTTTTTATTTCTTAGAGAACTTAGTGGTTAAGGTGTAATTGTGGATTCTATCCATTTGCTCTTTTTGTTGCAAATGTGATTATATTGATTTTCCTTGTTATTTTTGTTGGAGTTGATTTTTAATATTGTACTTATTTCATACAGTATGTATATTGTGAATTGCAATGAGAGTCATTAGAGCGATATTAGTCAACGTGGTCATTCATGGACTGGTGCTGGTCCACGAACTATCACTTCCCAGTCCCTGAAGAATTTCCAGGAAAGAAAGAAGCAGCTGTAGCCAATGGACACAAATGTGGTACTGGTCCTAGGCACACAGTGGAAAATAAAGTGCTCATCCTCCTCATCAGATAGCTTAAGGAACACCACTTTATAGGATGCAAATGAGTACACAATTTTTTAAAAAAAAAATGGCCAGGATGGGGGTTTCCACAAAATCTTCATTCCCCATTTCTTATTTCCACAGTTTCCATGTTCTCCTCTGCTCCATAAAACATTCTGTAGCATGCATCTGCTTCCTCAAAAAATAAATCCTCTTTTTTAAAGAAATCAGTAATGTTTAATGTTTTATTCTCAAACATTAGATTACTGTAAACATAAGGAACTTTGGTTTGGTTTTTCAAAAAATGTTCTGTTTTTTCTCTGAAATACAGAATGAATACACACATTTATGTGACCATACTCAGTAATGGAAAATAATAAGGAGCTCTGAGGTTTTCAAAATCTCTTTGAAAATGCAGATCATGTTTTGTTGTATCATGCTAATTTCCACTGGGAGTAATTTCCCCATGGCTGCTTAGGCACAGGTCTACTTTGTGACTTGTCTTATAGGGGAAAAAGAAAATAGCAGCCAAGTCACAGTTGCCATAGAGATGGCAACAGTTTTCAGCAGAGCAAAGGCAACTTCACCATAGAATATTCTGTCTTTACCCAAGGTACAGTCATCCCACGAAACACCTGTAGGGGGAAAATGGAGGCAAGCAACGTGAAGATGAAATGAGTGTATGAACTGTAATCTTAGACATTTGTTCTCACAAAGAAACATTGGTCAAAGTGGGGTGAGATTCCAATTTTTGTTCTTTGTAGTCATATTGATAAGTTGATATTGAGTATTTCTCTATTGAGCTCAGAATATTGCCTGTGGCTCTTCCCTTCCCTACTTTACCTTCACAATAAGTCTGTGAGTAAAAGGTCAGCATGAGAGAGAGTGGCTGTGCTAAAGTCATGAAGATATGAACAGGATGTCCCAAATCCCGGTTAAGTGCTAATCACCACATAACACTGGACTAATAATTTCTGTTCCTTCCCCCCGCCCCTGCACTTTCAGATTTGGCCACTTCATTTTTCCCTCACTGTGGGATCAATTCCCAAGAAACTATATATACTTTATATTTATATACATAGGTACATTTGCTTGGAAGTAAGTCCCACTGAATTCAACAAAGTTTGTTGTTCTTGTGTGCTTTCAAGTTGTTTCCAGCTTATGGCAAGCCTATCAAGGGGTTTTCCTGGCAAAGTTTATTCAGAGAAGGTATGCCATTGCCTTCCGAGGTCAAACAGCAAGTTTCAATGGCTGAGCAGGGTTCTGACTCCTGGAGTCCTAGTTCAACAGTCAAACCACTATACCATGTTGGCTCAACAAAAGTTTACTTATAAGTATCATTGAAGAAAACAGCAGCATTGCAGCCAAATCCTATACATGTTTGGAAGTTGGGAAATCTCACTTGTAACACAAAGCTATGTACAGTTGCTCAGAATTAAGTTACCACTGAATTCACTAGGACCCACTTATCCATCCCAAGAAGGCCATGGTTCAATGGGATTTATTCTGTGTAGGAATGTTGTTTCTTGTACAAAAATAACCCCCACATTTTTTCCCTCAGAATGAGTTCCAAACTGCAAATAGTATTTGAAAAATGCATAGTTTTCCAAGGTGTCCTTGCAATGGGGAGAAAATTGAATACATTTTTCATTCTTTCCTGCTGAGAATGAAAGAACAAAGATTTACATCCCTAATGCACATTGGACTGCAGCTTTAGTGTAGAGAGTTGAATTGTAACAAGTTTCTCTTTTCTAACATCCATTGAAGTAAATGGATGTTCCCTTCCTTCAAACTTTTGTTCATGGACAGATCTTGAATTCAGATCATGGACTGTGGGGAAGCTGAAAATATATATATGTAAGAATATATGTGTGTGTATATATGTGTATACTTACATCTAATACATAAAAGTCAAAGTTCATCTGTGAGTTTGTCTGCTTGTCTGTGTCAAGCAGGCGAAAACCTCATATAATTGACTGTGTCAGCTGAGAAGACCTCATAGGATTGGCTGGCTCTGAAGATTCTATGGAATCCTGGGATTTGCAGTTCAGGGAGGGGCCTTCAGAATTCTCAGCCAGAGAGCTTTGGGCCTGGCCAGTTGCTATAGAGATGAGGCCTAGCTGCAAGGAGAAGACTAGTGTATTCCCTCAGAAACCGAACCTCTGTATGTTAACAACTCTGAATACAGATTGGATTGGGGAAAATGGGGAAAAGTTACGGATACCGGACAAGGCAGTTTGGGGAATTAGAGACACAGGATCTCAAATCTTTGTATTTCAACTGCATCTAATTCCTAAGGTAAGGTCAGGTAATTCCTGAGGCATTTCTAATAAGTATTACCTATGAGAAAATGAAATCCTGGGCAATGCTGGGTAAATATGCTAGTATACGCGCACACACAAACACATACACACATATATATGGGCGTATCTAGGGTGGGTCAACTGAGGTGTGTGTCCTGGGTGCCAATTCCCTGGAGTGTCCTCCTGCCCACCACTATCCCGTCCTGCCTGCTTCCACCCCTGCACTCGCTGCCATCTCCCTTGCACATTCCTCACACCTGCCACCACCCCCTCCGCGCTCACCGCAGCCCCCAGCACCTGCTGTGACCTCCTACTTGCTGCTGTTGCAGTCCCCGCACTGGTCCTTCTTGGCCCAGTGTGGAGGTGGTGACAGTGGCAGCAGCACCTGGGGTGCAAATTCCATGCTTGCCCCAGGTACTGCTGAGCCTTGGTAAGCCACTGTATGTACACGTACGTGTGTGTGTGTGTGTATTTATGCTTGTATTTACTTCATTACTATTATTTGATAAATAATATTTGTGATGCACAAAATCTCATTAAATATGGGTTTCTCTAGCAACTGGTACATGTGGCTATAAGTTCTAGAAGGTATACTCTTAGGTGAAGATGCACTTGCAAAATATCCCATCATTGTTGTCACTTGAGATTCTTTACTCAATTATTTAATTTCCTGCCTTTCTCCCACTATGGGGTCTAAAGCAGCTCACAACACAAATTCAATCAAACTATACCTGAAAACCTATAGTAATAGTTAAAAGAACAAATATACTAACCTCTCTGCTCTTTTTCTCTGCTAGCAGGCTAAGACCTATTTATTCAGGGAGGCTTTTGATTGATTTATGACCATATAGCAGAACAATGTTGATAGTGGGGTGCTATGTTTTTATCTTGCATGTTTTTAATTATGTTTTAAATGATTTTAAGTGGTTTCTAATTATCTGCTTTTAAGGCTACTGTTTAACTGTTTTTAACTTTTGCAATATAATATTTTATATAATTTCTATTTTAAATTATGGCAAGCTGCCTTGTGTCTCATGGCATGAAAAAGGTAGAGAATAAATCCAATATATAAATAATTTCTCTGAGCTCTGCGTAATTTAGCATGACAGTGGCTGTCCTAAAGTCACCAGATCCTGTCTGATCTTGAAAGCTAACTAGGCTCAGCCCTGGTTGGTGCTTGGATGCAAGCCCACTGATGAATACTAAGTGCGGTGGGCTGTGTTTCAGAGGAGTGAACTGGGAAAACCCTCTCTGAGTATTCCTTGCCTAAGCAAACTTTATGAAATTCATGGGGTTGCCATAAGTTAACAGGCGACTTAAAAGCTCACACACACAAAGCAGTGCACCATCTTTGGCTTTGTCATCTTCTCCTCTTTCTTAAATGCAGCTAATTTCCTCCTCCCCTCTCCATGGTTTCTCCATGTCTGGTTTTAATCACAAAGACAGCACAAAGTTTGCTGCCGAAGTTGGAAGTGTTCTGCCCACTGTACAAATGCCAAAGCTCATCTATTGTTTTCCCTACTTAGAGGGGAAAAGTTTCTTCCTTAAGCATGCACTCAGATATTTCTGGATGAGTCATAGCCACGGCCTCCTACATGAAGTAATTTTTTTTTTAATAACATATGCCATTTAAATAGCTAAGAAAGAGAGCAGTTTTATGGTTCTAGACACTATTCTATGGCATTATGTCTTCAAAATGACAGCTATTTAGAGGTAATTATTTTATAATGCACATTAGTACACTTGAATTTTTTTAAAGAAAATGAACAAAAATATAGTTCTTAGAGGGGGAAAAAGCCCATTGAGCTGGAATAGGACTTCATTCCAATCAGTCATGCATTCGCACAATGGCCACAATCTAGAGATATGCATAGGCAATTTGTGAACACAGCAGGGCCATCTTTCCCCCACCACATCACAAGTCACTGTTGAAACTCAGTGAAAGTGGAAGAGAGAGATGAAAAGCAGCTTATGAAGCAACATGGGGGGAGGGAGGAGTGGAGAAAGGGCTGCATTTCAGAAAAAGCAGGAAGCTTTTACATATTGATACTCTACCATCATGGAACCCAAGGAGATTCACAGCAGTCTCCAGTTAAAGTATTGGCCAGTCTCAGGCCTGCTTCCCTTCTGCAAGTTTCCTGCTGCATCATGATTATTCCCTTGGGTCATATGTAATGCTATTCATTGGATTATGCCTTATGGCATGATGCACACACAATATAGCTAGGATATTTTAGTTTTTGGCCTGTAATGCCCAGAATTCCCCAGCCAGCATGACTAGTTGGAGCTTTTGGCAGCTGGAGCTTAAAACAGTTAGTTTTCTAAATTCTGGGCAGGCCAGGGTGTAGCTACTGAGGGGAGGGATCAAAACGAGGACATTCTTCCTCTAAATAAGGATTTTGGCACCAATGAAATTTTCCTTCAGTCCCTAAATATCTGCTTTGCAGAGAGCAAGACACCAAAAAATAATTCACACTGAGAACTTTTTGATTTGCTGTGTTCACATTCCCTTGATAACTTTGTTAGCCCCTTTTCTTTGGATGTCAAAACTGTATTTCTAAATGCTCAACAAAATTTTTCAATCATGTCAATGCTAGAAATCTGGCAATTGAAGAAGAATTTCATTTGAGGCACAACATTCTTATTTGGAGGAGGCAATGCCCTTATTTTGCCAGCCTCATAGCTACACCCCAGGAGCAGGCAGACCTGCACAGTTTGTTTGTTGGAATTCCTGTTTTCTTTTAAAAAAATCAAATAAAATCAAAGCAGCACTCAAATACTGGGGCCTAAGGCTTCTCAGAAGCACACTTTCTCATCTAGTGTTTCTCAGTCTGTAAATATCTTTGGGGTTGGGTATTACATAGCTCCTTCATAATCTCTTCCACAAGACTTTAAAGATTGACTGGGGAGCCTCTGTTTATAGTTCCATCTCCCTGAACAGAAATGTATAGTAAAGAGCAAAGCATAGCCTTCTGCACTGAACTTCAAACTTGGTGTACAGAATGCTTTATCTAAGGAGCTCACCCTCTCAAGGTATTTTGAAGGGCTGCTGTGTTCAGGCTGGCTTTCCATGAAAAATACTTACAATGTGTAAATATCTATCAGAACTTGGAAAAGTTACTTTTCTTAGACTCCAGCCACCCCAGATCTCATAGGCAGCGTGGGGAACTGTAGCTAGGGATTCTGCAAGCTTTAGTCTAAAAGCTCTGATTTATATAGATGTTTTTACAGAGGGAACTATGTATTTCAACTAAGGAAGCATCCGTATTAATTTGTATCATTGTAAACTTCAGATTTATTCAAAAGACCCTTGAGCTCCTTTGCTAGATTATCTGGAGTAAAATGTCTGAGTGAAGAATACATGCAAACCTAAATAAATATATACACAAAGCTGCATTTTCAGCCTTTTCGTATATGCTATTAACATTTGATCCATGTTCATGCTTACTTTTCACTATGGCACAACTGAACAAATATGGAATGTACCATCTGATAGGTATTGGTGATATCAGACCATATCCTCCAACATTTCACAGATGACATCCAGGTTACATAGAGCTGAGGAACATCAGATGGCAAAAGTTATTAATGAGGCAGAACACACAAAGTAGGAGATGGTGCAGCAGTTTGCTTTTACCTAAATCTACAGGAAAGGCAAAATTCCACACATAGGCAAACTCCATTGAGTTGAGTGCCAATTATTTTTGACTTTGAACTCAGCAGTTGAAGCAAGTTGAGGACACAGTGGGAAAGTGAGAAGAGGAAAGAGAAACTGGGACATTTTTAAAGCAGCTGTAACAATGGGGCAGCAGATTAATTGAGACTGTCCTTGACAAATTGGAGGATATGTCAGGCCCCTATTTTAACCTTCAGAAATTAATTTAACCCACTATTTAAAATGGCAGGTGGGGTAGCTGCTTTTGGTTAAGCTTGAAATTGGGCAGCAGGAGGGGGGATGTTATATAGCTGGACATAGGCCCTTTTCACACCTTACCTGGTGTCACTGGCGTTGTGGGCAGATCGCACAAAAAGCCTCTTGAGAGAGGGAATCGTGTCCCCTGCGCTTCTGTCCGCAACAGCTCTGTGCTGGACAGAAGGAAGCGCGATAGCTCTGCCCCTTCCTTCCGCAGTGCAGCCGGGTACTTTCCCAGGTGCTTTCCCAGCCATTGCACTTCCTGAGGTTCCACACACCAGGTAAGTGCGGGAGGGACGTGAGAGGAATGTGCAACTGCAGAGAGCCAAAAATGATATAACGTGTGATTGCCATGGGATCACTACAGGAGCAACACGCGATCGTGAGAACATCATGCGGAACCATCCTCACAATTCTGTGTCGCTCCTGTGGCCATTTCTTGTTCGAAGTCGCATGTGAAAAGGGCCTTACTTTCCAACTTGACAGAAATATGTGTGTGTGAGAGAGAGAGGGGGGGAGAGAGAGAGAGAGAGGTAGGGAGGGGTATACTGGGAGTCTTGGAGTATGGCCATTTCCGCACATTTCCGTTACAGTGCTATTATTCCACTTTCAACATCCTATGGAATCCTTTGAGGCCCCTCCCTAAACTGCAAAGCCCAGGATTCCATAGGATGTTGAAAGTGGAATAATAGCACTATAACAGTCTAGTGCAGAAATGGCCTATGACTCTGCAGACCAGGGTTCAGTTCTCAGCTTGGCCATGGAAACCCACTGGATGACCTTGGGCATGTCCCATACCTTTAGCTCCAGAAAACCCTGTGATAGATTCACATTAGGGTCACTATAAGTTGGAAATTACTAGAAGGCAAAAAACAGCAACAACAACAACAGTGTGTGTGTGTGTGTGTGTATGTACATATATATATATATATATATATATTGATGTGATCTTGGCTTAGTTCATTCTTGCATGCAAGCATGGATAATATCTGCAATTCTCTCTATGCTCTGTGAGAATACAAGCATGTCTGCAATATTTTAAAAGCAGTATTCATACTTCAGGATTTGGTCAAAGTGAATTCATTTGAGCAAGAATACACATAGTTTTCCTCAACAAAATATGTACCAATTCAGGATCATCACAAGCCCTGAGATTTCCAGGGTCAAATCTGAGACCTGGAAACAGCCTTTGGTGATATCATTAAATCCTGTGCATTATGTACCAGTCTCTTTTGCTTACAGCTTATAATTCAAACAAAAACACACAGAAAGAGAGAGAGACAGAGGGAAGATATTCCAGAAATTAAAACAGAAATCTTAGTTAAAAGTGCTATGTGCTATTCCAAGGTCAAGCTAAAACAAGTGGATTATTCCTTCTCACTTACTTAAGGGGATGGGATAAGGAACATTTAATTTAACCTATCTGCTTTAGTCACAAAGTAGATGCAGAGCAGAATGGAGGGTGAGCCCTAGCACCACAACCAGCAGGCTGGAAGGAGGAAGCTAAGAAAGAGTCTTTGCAAGTTGTAATAACAAAACAATTAAACCTTTTATATTATAACAAGCTGCTGTTCTATTAGCTGAGATCTGCACACAGTGCTTTCCTCTTGCCCAGAGCTGAGCCTACCCACGTCTCCTGCCTGGAGATGACCCACAGAAACTGGAGACTCAGGGACTGGCCTTTAAACTGACAACCCTAATCTAGATATAGATATGTATATACATAGTCTTTCATGGAAAGCTGCACTTTAGACCTACAGTGAATTATTGGAGATGAAGCCTCCAGCAGCTAGATGCAGAAAATCCACAGTGCAGCCAGAGGCTGCTCAGAGCAGTGTTGATCCTACCATTAATAGGGCTGAGATGGCTGCCTCAGGCATCAGATTTGAGGTGTTGGGAAAGGATAGTAAATTGTTACCTGCTTGATTTTATTTCCAGGCACGGGGAGAGATGGTTAATGCATTTCTGCCTCATATGGCAACATAATTTGCCAATTTTGGATAATATGCACTTTGATTTGGGTGACTCAGGGATGCCATTTTCTCCTCTGCCCCAGGCATGAAATATCTTGAGCCTTCCCTGACTCAGTTTCAGTCTTGCCTTGAGAACATAAGTGATTCTTGATTTATTCTAAAGCCAACTCGCTGTAGCATAGGTACTTAAAAAAAAAAGATACATAGCAATTTGGAAAGGAATCATTTGAAGTTCAAAGTACCAGCACAAATGTTTATGTCAGTCCTTTGAGGCTTCATCTTACCTTCCACTCTGGCTCAATGGCCTCTGTGATGAAGGAGGTGTTGCAGTTTGTTAAACAAACCCTTTAATCGCTGAATATTCACATCTGTCCTCTAGACAATTATTATTGCAGAGTTTTTCTGGGAAAACAGAAAAAAAGAGCCAGAGAGGTGATTATTCTAACACCTGACTGAGGGAATTCCTTTCATTCTTCTGCTTCTCTGCCTGCACTAATTCTTAGCGGCACTCTGCCAGCATCTCAGTTATATGTAAGGGCGGCGACTGCGCAGAAGGACAGAAAAACAGTCTCCCCTGACCTGTAACAGAAGACCATTATAAACAACATTAAACAGAGACTGAACTTTCTCCTCAGCACCTCTCTGAAAGACAGATTTAGCTTCCCACCCAGCTTCCTTGGAAAGCACGCAGTATGTACCTACGAAGGAAACTGAGGAAACATCATTATAAACATTGCTAGATCGACCAAAAAGCAGGGGTGGAATAGTATTTATGGAAAGTGATATACCACTGTATAATTTATACTGAGGTTTGTTTGGAAGAGGAAAAAACACAACACACTCCCAATGTCCCTGAATGTTAGGAATTTCACATTCTTAACATATTTGCACAGCCACATGTTTCTGAGAAAATGAATTCCTTTACTGAAGGAGGAGGGGTTGAACATTTATTTTTGGTAGCACTAATATTAATCATCTGAGCTACTTGGGAGTATTTGTTCTTAATAGGCAAGTGTTAAATTGTCTGCAAAGTTCTTCTTTATTATTGACCACTGATCTGAGCAGTGAATTTCCACAGAAGATCCAGCGTATAATCTTTTTCATTCTGGCTCCATGTTCCACTATTTAGTGTTAACAATTCTTCACTGTATGACAGGGTTTCAAATATTTTTGTGCATGTACATGCACTGTAAAAACAGTACCTTATGGGCTTTGTAGTATAGAAGCTGTATAAGCAATTACAAACAAAACAGCAATTAAAACATTGGCTAGAATTCTGTTTGTGGCTTACACTGATATAATTGGGGGTTATGTCAGTGTTAGTACTCCCTTAATTGATATGCAACGAGGTATGCAGTACCTCCTTGTGCAACACCTTTGCTCCACGTGTGAAAGGTTAGCTGGACAGCTGTCACACACT
This sequence comes from Iguana delicatissima, assembly GCA_948472985.1. Taxonomy (NCBI): domain Eukaryota; kingdom Metazoa; phylum Chordata; class Lepidosauria; order Squamata; family Iguanidae; genus Iguana; species Iguana delicatissima. The sequence goes on from CAOKZL010001026.1 coordinate 389,912, forward strand.
ATCTCCAGCCATAGACTGGTGAAAAGTGTACTGCCCTTGTACATTTCAGGAAAAAGGAGCAGTGGTCACCCAGTCAGTGGCTAAGGGCATTGCTATTTGGCTGGCCATTCACACCTGAGAAGAAGGAGAGATCTTCTTCTCCAACTAACATTATCAATGTGAAGGTGGAGATTTACAAACCACCCTTGTTCAAAGTTCTTTTTCAGCTATGATTCTTCTCTCTCTCCTTCAGTTTAGTTACTTAGCCTTGCCAAAAATGTCTGATAGTATAGTTGACCCCCCACATTTGTTAGGATTAGGGGTACAGGACCCTCACAAATGTGGAAAAATTGCAAATATCAAAATGTATGTGTGTGTCTGTGGGAAGGGGGCCAAGGCATGGTGGGGATAGTGGGCACCTAGGGTCTAAACCAGGTCAGGAAAGGATGAAGGAGGTGGGTTGTATGGTGGCCCTATTCTTCCTCTCTGACACCCATCTCCTTCTTTGGGTGTGTGTAGGGCACCTGGAGAGGGTTCATGGTGCTGAGAAATTGGGCTGTGATCTCTCAGCTGGCCAGGCAGTGGATGGTGATGGTGGTGGTGGTGGAGGAGGAGGAGGAGGAGGAGGAGCAGAACTAGGTTTTTAAAGATTGCATGGCCTGATTGGAGCTGCTGAGAGGGAAGGCTCTCCTGGAAAAGAAGTACTTGAGGTGGGGAGGAAGGGGTTGGACAAAATCACAAATAATCAAATCTGAGAATGTCAAACCCACAAATGTGGAGGGCCAGCTGTATTCACTCTACGGAACTGAAAGCTGCACTCTAGGCCTACAGTAAATTACTGGAGATGAAGCCTCCAGCAGCGAGATGCAAAGAACCCACAGTGCAGCCAATTTTCCCAATTGCATTTCAACCACTTGAACAAAACTAAACTTGCTGTCACCTGTCCTGGGTGGGGGTGGATTGCTCCTCTGAATATGCAAGAGTGACTTCATGGTAAGTACCAACACAATCCTGGAGACCAGGGTTTGATTCCCTACTTGGCCATGGAAACTGGGTGACCTTGGGCACACCACACACTCTCTGCCTCAAAAAATCCCATGGCAGGTTCACCTCAGGGTCGCCATAAGTAGGAAATGACTTGAAGGCACACAACAACAACAGCAACAACAACTTTTCTAGATGTTGCAGAGGACCTATGAATTTAAATAACAGTTTAAGCAAATATATCATATTCTTCGAGCCACATATCTGAGCTCATATATTCTTCATAATGAGATGCCTTTCCTTTGCAAAATCAAACAAAACTGAAGGCATTTATAATAATAATCTTTGAAATTACCATGTTTTGAATTATTCATTAAAAACATTAAATATATGAGATGTATGTAATACATAGATAAACATTTGCTTTGTTAACATAGTTAAGATTTCTGATTGTACATTTTGAAAAGTTATTTTAATTACAAGAGCACTGCAGACAATGTAGCTTGCCAAGGAATGGTAGCAAGACGCTCAAATTCAGTGGCATGGAATTATGCATGTCCCATAAGCCTGCAAATGACTGCCTATGCATGCAATGCAGAACCCTGAAAATGAACACAGTCAGCCGCTCCCACTCCAAGAGTAACCAGGGGATTCTGTTGTAAGTTATTATGTGTAGCAACCAAATTGTTTTCCTAATCTGAACAATGCACAATTACAAGCAACAGTGTACAGTGTAAAATTCCAATCAATAGGTAGAATTTTAAAAAGCCAACTGGCATCTTTTTCAAATAGAGAAATCTTATGTGTGTTTACTCAAAAGTAAACTGCTCTGTGTTCAATTGGGCTTTGTTGTTGTTAACTGCTGTCAAGTTGCCTTTTACTTACGGCAACCCTATGGATGAGAGAATTCCAAATCATCCTAACATCATCAGCCCTGCTCAGGTATTGCAGATTCAGGGACATGTCTTCCTTGATTGAGTCTACCCATCTGTAATGTGGTCATCTTCTTTTCCTACTGCCTTCTACCTTATCAAGAATTATTGTCTTTTCTAGTGAGTCATATCATGATATGGTCAATTAGGCTTACTCCCTTGTAAGTGCGTTCAGGATTGCAGTATTGACAAGGTTCCTCCTTTTATGCAACCAGCGTCTTTACAGGAGCATTTAGATACAGTGTATTATAGTTCACAGCTCTTAGCTGAAAGTAGTGTATTGTGATCTGAAGTAAACATTTAGACATTACTTAAACTTACTGTGAGTTTCAAATAAAAGTCCACTGATCTTATAATTGGAATTACACCCACATTTCCAAAGATCTACACTTTGGTCCACTCTCTTCAAATCATTCCCACAGTTCACAACCACATTATATTATACTTAAAATGTTGTTTGTCCTTCCCAAACATATTATGAATTAAGACATACTACACTACTGATCAGTACTAATTATGTTATTAATTTGGGAAAGAAATGTTATCAGTATGAGCACTGCTCATTGGTATCTTATTTGGAATCTCCTGCAGGTATTTTTCATCCTTATTTTAATAAATATATTGGAAGGTAGGGGTAAGACTTAAATTCAGAATGTCACTACAGAGAAGAAGGGAAAAAGGCAAAGGAAAAGGAGGAATCTAGCAGCACCTTCAAGAGTGATTTATTTTAGTGTAACCTCAGGTATATCAGCAGTTAGGTAGTTGCACAATAGTATACAGAAAGATACAGTTTGTGACACTGGCCATGAACTATCAAACAGTTCCAATTCTCAGTTCTGTGATGAGAAAGAAATAAATCTGCTGAGTGAGAATCAATTGCCTTGAGTTCAGAAGTCTTGTTAGGGAGAACTGTTCTGTTGCATGCCTGGCTGTGAGGACATATTTAGTAATATATGTAGTGTGCCAAGAAACAATTGTCTCTCTTCATACCTTTAAAATGATTTATTGGGGGCAGGGAGACAGCATTTTTGAGGGCAGGAGTTCATTAAGTGCTGGAGATAATAGTCAGAATCTTATAGGGTGAATGGGGCAAACAGTACAGGGACCCAACATTGGGAGAGAAAGTAACTTAAATAAGCAGCTAAGGTGAGTGACCCATGGGCTCAGATGCCTGTACACTAATCTATGGAAACAAACAGGATGAACTTGAACTTGTAGCACAGCAAAATAAATATGATATGATAGGCATCATTGAAACCTGGTGGGATAAGCATCATGATTAGAATGAAGCAATACAGGGGTGCAACCTATTTCAGAGAAATAGACCAAACAGGAAAGGAGGAAGAGTAGCATTTTATGTCAGAGAACTTTACACCTATATACAGATCGATGACTTAAACACTGGAACCAGGTCGAGAGCATCTGGGTAAAAACTGAGGAGGAGAGAAAGAATGGTAATATCATTGTGGGGGTCTACTACAGACCTCCAAGCCAGACCGGGCAGTTGGATGATGCCTTCTTGGAACAGATGACCAAACATTCAGAAATGAGAGATATAGTAGTAATGGGAGATTTCAACTATCCTGTTATTTGCTGGAAGTCAAAGTCTGTCAAGAGTATCGTGTCCAACAAATTCCTCACTTGCCTTGCAGACAATTTCATAGTCTAGAAAGTGGAAGAGAAAACAAGAGATCAGCTATTTTAGATTTAATACTAACCAGTAATGATGACTTGGTTAACGGGGTGGGAGTGGCAGCAGGATCCTTAGGTGGGAGTGACCATGTTCTCTTGGAGTTTATTATATAGCGGAAAGAGGAAGCCAAGCAGACTCAGTCATGCATTCTAGACATTAAATAAGCTGATTTCAGTAAACTTAGGGAAATGCTGGGGGTGATCCCATTGTCAGGGTAGCTTAAAGAGAAGTGATTTCATGGTGGATAGGAGTTTCTTAAACATGAGATATTGAAGGCATAATTTCAAACAATTCCAAGGAGGAAGAAAAAAATGGGAGGTGTCTAAAGAACTTTCAACTAAGCAAAGATTTGAAAGGGACATTTCTTGTCTTGAAAGAGACAAGAAATGGAAAAAGGGGGAATAACCAAAGAGGAATTCAAACAAATAGCCAGCAAGTGCAAGGAGAAAGTCAGAAAAGCTAAAGCTCAGAATGAGTTCAGACTTTCTAGAGAAGTTAAAAACAATAAGAAGAACTTTTTTTAATTATGTCCATTGCAAAAGGAAGAACAAGGAAATGATAGGGCCTCTGTCTGGAGAGAATGGTGAAATGCTAACAGAGGACAGAGAAAAGGCTGAATTACTGAGCACCTGCTTTGCTTCAGTCTTCTCCCAAAAGGAAAACAATGTTCTACCTGGGGAAAATAGAGCAGAAGATGTAGTAGGGGATATGCAGCATAACAGGCAAAGAGGTAATACAAGAACACCTGGCTACTCTAAATGAATTCAAGTCTCCAGGACCAGATTAACTACATCCAAGGGCATTAAAAGAATGGGCAGAAGTAATCTCAGAACCACTGGCAATAATTTTTGAGAATTCCTGTAGAATGGAAGAAGTCCCAGCAGACTGAAGGAGGGCAAATATAGTCCCCATCTTCAAAAAAGGAAAAAAAGAGGACCCAAACAATTACTGCCCAATCACCTGACATCAATACCAGGAAAGATTCTAGGGAAGATCATTAGATAGATAATTTGCAAGCACTTAGAAAGGAGTGCCCTGATCACTAAAACTCAACATGGGTTTCTCAGAAACAAGTTATGCCAGGCCAATCTTATATCTCTCTATATTTTTAATAGAGTCACACTAGCTTGGTAAATGGAGGGAATGCTGTGGATATAGCATATCTTGACTTCAGGAGGGTCTTGACAAGGTTCCCAGCATATTCTTGCAAAAAAGCTAGTAAAATGTGGGATAGACAATGCTACTGTTAAGTGGATTTGTAACTGGTTGACTGACCAAATCCAAAGGATGCTCACCAATGGTTCCTTGTCATCCTGGAGAGGAGTGACTTGCGGATTCTGTCCTGTACCCAGTGCTATTCCACATCTTTATCAATGATTTGGATGAGGGAATAGACAACATTCTTATCAAATTTACAGATGACACCAAATTAGGAGGGGTAGCTAACACTCCAGAGAACAAGGTCAGAATTCAAAATCATCTGAACAGATTAGAAAGCTGGGCTCAGACTAATAAAATGAATTTCAGCAGGTAGAAGTGTAATGTGCTTTACCTGGAGAGAAAAAAATGAAATGCACACATATAAGATGAATGATACCTGGCTTGACCACAGTACATGTGAAAAGGATCTAGGAGTCTTAGTAGACTACAAACTGAACATAAGTCAGCAGTGTGATGTGAAGCTAAAAAAAGCCAATGCAATTCTGATTTCCATAAATAGGAGTATAGTGTATACGTCAAGGGAAGTGATAGTACCATTCTGTTCTGCTTTGGTCAGACCCCACCTGGAATACTGTATCCAGTTCTCAGCACCACAGTTCAGGAAGGATATTGACAAGCTGGAACGTGTCCAAAAGAGGGTGATCAAAATGGTAAGAGGCCTGGAAACCATGTCCTGTTAAGAGTAGCTGAGGGAGCTGGGTATATATATTTTGCCTGGAAAAGGTTAAGAAATGCCATGATAGCTATGTTTAAATGTTTGAAGGGATGTCATATAGAGGATGGAGCAAGCCTGTTTTCTACTCCTCCAGAGACTAGGACACACAGCAATAGCCTCAAACTTCAGGAAAAGAGATTCTATCAAAACATTAGGAAGAACTTCCTGATGGTAAGAGCAGTTCGACATTGGAATATATCCCCTTGGAATGTGGTGGAGTCTGGAGATTTTTAAACAGAGGTTGAATGGCCATCTGTTGAGAATGCTTTGATGGTGCATTCCTGCATGGTAGGGGGCTGGACAATGACCTTGTAGTCTTGTCCATCTTCATGATTCTATGATTCTATGATATCTCTGCTAAGGATCTGGAATTTATAAATTGTGTGCTCCATGGACTGCATGAGATCTAGAGAGTCTTTTATATAGCGTTTGGGTGTCCCATCTTAGATTTCTCCAGTTGTTGTGGTGTGCCTTCAAGTCACGTCCAACTTATGGTGACCCTAAGGTGAACCTATCATGAGATTTTCTGGGGGCTGAGAGTGTGTGATGCTCTCAAGATCACCAAGTGGGTTTCCATAACTGAGTGGGGAATCAAACCTTGGGCTCCAGGGTTGTAGTGCAATGATCAAACCACTACACCATGCTGCCTTTAGAACTCTCCAGACTTTTCCCTAAACCAGCCTCCCCTGAGAAATCTCAACCAAAAAGCAAAGCAAAGCAAAGCAAAGCAAAGCAAAGCAAAGCAAAGCAAAGCAAAGCAAAGCAAAGCAAAGCAAAGCAAAGCGAGAGGGCTGAGACAGTTTCAGAAAAACCCAACACAACTGCTCTGAGTTCAGTCTCTTCCCTCCATTTCCCCAGAGTTCTGTTCAAGTTTTCTTAAAGGGGAAGTAATATTATAGAAATCAATATACACAATGGTTCTAAACTAACAGAAAAGTAATATGAATTCAACTACTTTTCAAAAAAGCACCCTGAAAGGTTTGTAACTTCCTGTGAGCCTATACCCCACCCCAGCAGCCTCCAGGACTGAGAAAGACTGTGAAAATGTCAACAACAACAACAACAACAACAACAACAACAACAACAACAACAACAACAACGAGGTAGTCAGAATTCTACTGTTGGTTTTGAAATCAGTGTTTTTAGAAAACATTAAACAGTGCAGAGGTTCCCCCACATGTTCTTTAATAGGCGAGTTGCAGCTTCTAATGGCTTCCTGAAGAGACAATTCACCCTCTCTCTCTCTTATTTTTTGGCTAGAAAAAGTCCAGGTGAGTCTGTTGATCTTTGGCGGGTGGGTGGGGAAGGCTACAAAAACATCCTGGGGGGGCATATGTAGCTCTAGAGCCATACTTTGCCCACCCCTACTGTAGTACTTCAGTTAAAATGTTATATGTACCAGGAACCATGGGAAGTGTTTTGGATCCTCCTTGTGGGTGTGGCAATGGTGCTATTATGGTAAAGTCCTCCCTTACAAACTCTCCTATTATCTCACTGTTATATCACTTGCTGTTTATGAATTCAACAGATAATGGGTACACACAAAACTACACAGTTGTAACAGTCCCATGCCTCTTTAACTGTCATGGCTCCATCCTATGGAATTCTGGGATTTGTAGTTTATAGACAGGCATTAGAGCAGTGGTTCTCAATCTCTGGTTTGTCAGGTGCTTCGGACTTCAGCTTCCAGAATCATTAATCACTGGCCAAGCTGGCTGGAGCTTTTGGAGCTGAAATGCAAAACACTTGGAATAGCAAACCACTGTGTTGCAGTTTGCTCAAACAGAGTTCTAAGTATCTTCCCAGATTAAAAATCCCAGCATTCTGAAGGATAAAGCCAAGAAAGTTGAAATGCTATGAAGCTGACACAACTTCTTAGTGCAGATATATTCATGGATATATGGAGCGCACATTTTAAGATTTATACCAGATCAAAACAGCATGGGAAGGGCATTAATACATAGACTTTATGTAAAGACTAGAGCAAACGCTGACACAGCATGTATATTTGTACAATAAGAAATTTATTGTGCAATAAAGGCCCACTAACTATGTAATATAATGCTAGCTGTTACGGGCTAATAGAACAGAATGATGAAGGAATACTTTCAGTAATAAGTATTAGGACACACAGCTCTATATTAGGTCTAAATTATTTTCAGTGCTAAGTTTCCATCATCACCAAACAATTTAGTGCATCTGAAAGCTAATATGCCTCAGCAGTATTCATTCAAGTTCTCCATCAGCCACATGATCAATGCCTCTAGGGCCTTAGAATTAACAGCAAAAAGGCATTCACAGAGAGGGAGTAGGACATGGAAGGCCATGGAGGCAATTAAGGCAATGAGCCACATGATAATAAGAGGCTGGATAATCCTAGCAACAGTGATAAAAAAGTTGTAACAAAACTATGGTAGACATGTTAGCAATATCCTTCAAGTTTAGGTTTGAATATAAGCTTTGGGACTCCTAAAAGCCATCTACATGTCAAAGGGAGATCTTTACGATACCCACAATTCTTGTCTTATCCAGAGAAGAACATCCAGCTTGTGCACCAAACTGCCTTGACACCTAAAACTACCTCTACTGTGTTCTCTTTTTTTCCATCAGTAGTTGGTGATTACCATGTCAATAAGGCTGGAAATCCATTCTGGGTTTGGATCGAGACATTAAAAGGATCTATGCAAGGTGATGATGCAAGGTGGATAGGATTCAGCACTTTGAACATCTCTTTTAAAATTTGTACTAAAACCCAAATGGGGTCAACCACCCTTACCACTTTCTTTGGTGCTCCTATCCTTCAAACTAACATACTAGGCAGTGAGGTACAGAGGTGGTGGTGCCAGTGCAGCCTGCTTCTTCCTGTGCTGCACTGAGGAAGGAAGTGCCTTGATAGTGCTTCCGCCCTTTTTGCATGGCCCCAGCTGATGTGATTGTCACGTGAAAGGGGCCCTTTACCAGATTTTTTCCAGTAATAGTATAATGTGTGATTGTGATGGGTGGGGACTTGACAGGAGCAGGACCACGATGACATCGTGCAGTAGCACCTATCATGGACCAGCTTCAACATGTCCCCATGCTGGAATGGGGCCACAGTGTGGAAATGGCCTAAGATTTGGTCAGGGACTGAGGTTCTCTTTAAGTTCTGCCAGCTTTCCAGAAAGGAGAGACCTCATGACTCTTGGTAGCTGTAGTTTTCAGACCTTGGAAAAAGTTCCCAAAAGTACAGTTCCAAATTCCCACTTGGATCCTTTCCCTCCATTCTTCTCATGGCAGAGGTATAGGTGGAATCCAGTTTCTCCCCTTATCTTTGTGTACTTTCATCACACCTGAGACACTACTGCTGCTCCCAAGTCATAACCATACTTTCTAGTCATAATGATACCTCTTTCTACCTTTTTTTTTCTTTTAGTGAAAAGGTGGGTGAGTGTAAGGATATGGTGAAGTACAATGCATGTGAAGAAGTGGATTGAAATCCACAAAGCTTGTACTAAAATAAAGCAGTTAGTCTTAAACATACCACTGGAATCTCTGAAAAATAATGATACGGAAAAATCAGAATTGGTTTAATACTCATCCCCTCTCTCTAGAGAATCCTGGGAATTATATTTCTGTGATGGAGACTAGGAATTTCTAGTAGAGTAGTTTCAGCACACCCAACAAAATGCTGTTCCTGAGACACTCGGTAAACTAGGATGAATTGCAACCAAATTGGTATGAAATCAATATATGTTTGTAGAATAGATACTCCCAAAGAATCACAGCTGCTTACCAAAATAGGTAGCAGGATGGACTCTTCAAAATAATGTTACAGGAAGGAAACCAAGAAAGATGAGAAGTTTAGTTTCTCACATATTAGTTTCTACTAGCAATAGTAATAGTAGATGTCTCATTTTTTCCCCACTATTCTTGACTGCATGCCACTCTGACATTCTTCAATGTTCTATTTATCAGAGGCATATTTTTGCAAGATAAACAAAACAGTGCAGGAAGGAAGAGGGTGAGGGAGAATATTTCCTGTATCTAACTTGCATAGAAGAAAGAATCAAAATAAAATATATCAGAATAAATAGTGCTAGAAATAGCTTTGTCCAATAGTTTTATTTTTCTTTTTATTTAAAAAAAAACCTTCAGTTTTCTCTGCACATAAATTCTCTTGAGACTGACAATCCTGGCTTTGTTTTCTAGTGCATATTTCTGTTGCCCAACATTTATTTTATAACCATTACTAAGTAGGGCAAATCAACAAATTACAAACAGAAGTTAATCCTTGCAGTATTATTTTCCCCATTTATTTCATCAGAGACAAATTCTTCTACAGAAAATGACATCTCTTCATAAAGATGCCACAGTTTCAATATTTCTTCCAAATTTCCACCAAATGTCATCAATCCTGGCAAGCTGTCTCAGGCTCTAATCTTATGTGTTGTTCTAGCCAGCTAGAAGGAACTCTGGAAGAAAACTTCTTAGACCCTGGGCTTGCTAAGCTGGAGAGTGCTGACTGATTTCATGTTTAGCTGGTTTTTTAAAAAAATGGTAGAGTTCACAATCCAGCCCAATTTAAGTTTGAGGCTGTGAGGGTATTACTAAGTCCTTCCCTTCTATATTGCCAATGTTTAAAAAATACATTGGTGTCAGGGCCAGCCCTATCATTAGGCAGAGTGAAGTGGTTCTCTCAGGCAGTAGATAACAGGCGACATGGGAAGGACCAGCAGCAAATATCTCAGAACTGCTGGAGAAAAGAACAATGTATTCCACAGGGGCTGTCCTACTGTCTTACTGCCCTCAGGTATGGTGGAAGATGCTGTCACATCAAAATTCTTCAAGAAAGAGTCAAGAAAATGAGGGAGGTACTATCTTCAAGAACATGTAAGAGGTACTATCTTGTTCTTTGTTTCAGGCAAAAAGCCTTGGGGCAGTTGGCCATATGCCTTATTTTATATAGAAGAGTCAGAGGACAATCTTCTATTTGAAGGTATCTCCTGTTGAAAGGGTCTAGTTTAAAGATAAATAACTCTAAGAAGGGAGAGAAGGGGTCTTGAATTTGTCTGTCAATAGTTAGCATCTGGAAAGCAAACTGAGCCAACACAGACAGGTCACCGGGCCATTTTCTTTGCCACTGTAACTTGACAGATTGCACATATGTTTATAGTAATAATGACTAATATGCATCTCTTACCTATAAATTAGCATATAAATTATCTTAATTTAATTCATCTTTTGTGGGGGGCAGTAATGCTAGCATACATCACATTTCTGTCTAGCCTTCATGGATCTTGAAAAGAAAAAGGAAAACTAGACAAGAAACTAGAATTCAAATGATCCACATGATGGAAAAAATCTTACCCATTTATATAAAGATATACTCTAAGGAATTACTGTTTAGAAGATTCAGCTACTTCTTCAGTCAAATACAGTAGAAAGCAGAAAGTATCATTTTCAATTATAACCAGAGATGATTAAAAAAAAATTACTGACAGCACAATCCAAAGCATGTTAAGTCATTTGAGTAAGGTCATCTGAGTTCAATGGGACTTCCTCTCAAGTAATGTGCATAGGATTAACAGGATGACATTTTTATTTATAATAGAATTTTAGGTCAGTGATAGAGCATTGGCTTTACACACACAAAGCCTGTATAGCTGAGTCTCCAATATAAGAATATAGATTGGTAGGATTGAAGAAGATCTCTCAGATTTTAAAGAGAGGCTGGAGAAGTTGTGACCCTTCATATTACAGTTATCCAGAGAGCTGTAAGGGATTGCAAGGATCATCTAATCCAACTCCCTGCCATGTTGGAATACATAATTAAAGCACTCCCATGAAATGATCATCCAGCTTCTGCTTAAGTTCCTTCAAAGGAAAGTCTACCATCCCTGAAGGCAGTCTATACCATTGTTAAACAGTTCTTAAAGTAAAGATGTTCTTCCTAATGTTTAGGTGGAAGCGGTTTTCTTGTAATTTGAATCTATTGGTTTGAATTCCAGTCTCTGGAGCAAAATAAGACATATTTCTCAATCTTTTACACAACATGCTTTCAGATATTTGAAAATGGCTATCATAACGTTGGGTCCCATTTGGGAAAAGACAGGATACAAATCAAATCAATATCAGCTCTTAGTCTTCTGTCTCCAAGTTAAAATACCCATCTTGCTAAACCTTTTCCTCATAGGGCTTGATTTCCAGACTTTTGACCATCTTACTTGGTATCCTTTGACCTTCACCTTTGACCTCTGCACAATTGTCAATATCCTTCTTTAATGGTGGTGCCCAGAAATGGACACAGTATTCCAAGTGAGGTCTGGCCAAAGCTGAACAGAGTGGTACTGTTACTTCCAGATAAACACTGTAGTTCTCTGCTGATGCAGCTTAGAATTGCACTAGCTTTTTTGGGCTGTCACATTACACTGTTGACACATGTTTAGCTAGAGCAGTGGTTCTCAACCTGTGGGTCCCCAGATGTTTTTGGACTTCAGCTCCCAGAAGCCCTGAGCATTGACCATAGTAGCTGGGGCTTCTGGGAGCTGAAGTCCACGAACATCTGGGGACCCACAGGTTGAGAACCACTGAGCTAGAGGTACTAAGATCCCTAGATCCTTTTTGCTGTACTACTGTCAAGCGACATGTTGGCTGTCTTACATTTGTGAATTTGATTTGTCCTTACTTATCTCTGCTGAAATTCATTTTGTTAGTTTTGGCCTAGCTATTGAATATGCCAAGTCCATTTTGAATTGACGTTGTTGACTACAGCTTCCATTAAAATGCTTTAGATATTGGAAACCTTATTTTAATCCACTGCTGGTTTAATCCGATTATTTATTGAGCTTTATTAACATTTATTTTAGCTGTGGTCTGTTTTAACACATCTTGTAACCTTCTTTGGATCTTACTCTGGGAAAATGTGGGATATAAATACATAGATTTCTATCCCATCTGTTTTCAAGAACTGGAACACAAGACAGCTTGTAAGATTAACAGATGTTAATCAAAACACAATTGTACTAAGACACAATTCAACAAATTGTAATATTACAGTATTTGAATTAAAAGTAATTTATAATCATACTGATAAAAAAATAGAATACACACCTGCTAGAAGTCCTTTCTTTAGCAGCCATTCAGTTGCCAAAAGGTTGTCCAGTTAAAAAGGCCTTTAGCTGTTGGTGAAAGTTTCAGGAACCTGGCCTCCCTTGCAAGGAAGTACAAGAACCTGTTACTTTTCCCCATGTAAACAATAATGTTTACTTAGTCCATTTCCCCACTAGTTGCCATTAGCGCAATGTACCATTACAGTCCCAGCATTGCCACTCGTGCAATGGTAGCAGATTAGGAATGCTGTTTTTTGTACCCTCCTGTCTTCAACTAATGAGTAGTGGTGTTGCCACCGCTGTTCCTTCTGCACTACAGTGTCCCTGGCCACTCTCTGTCCCCACCTTCATCTCACCCCACCACCCCTGATTGGTCATTCCCCCCCCTTTGGAAGCCATACTAAACAGTCCAGTGCACTGTTGTATTTCCACACTAATAATGCCTAAAAATGTATTAAAAATAAAAAAGTTTTAACTCAGAGGAGAACTTTAAAATAAACATGAAGAGGTGATAGATTTCGAAGTTACCATGCCATGGGAGTCACTGAGGGAGAGACAAGCTGGGCATGCCCACAGCCCACTCGCTGCTGGATCCATGACAACAGGAAGTGCTATCAAGCACTATTACAGTTCCTCAGTGCTGCAGAGCTGGCTGACGGGATTGAAGCTCTAAATAAAGCATTTAACGATTTTTTTCTGGAAATAGAATACAGTAGTTTTGCAACACTTGAGGACAGGATAGCAGCTGGACGGCCATGACATTGTGTGGTAGCAAGACTCCTGACCTGGAAACAACCCGCTGCTATGGCAGTATAGTGAAGTGTGGAAATGGCCTAAGTGTTTTTCATTGATACCCTTTTGGAGGATATTCGTAGAACTCTCCTTCAGCACCACATTTCAAATGTGTTGATTCTCTTTGTCAACTTTCCTCACTGTCCAGCTTTCACAACCATACAAAGAATTCAGAATACCATTAATGTTGAGGGGTAGGCAGTCATATTTCTCTACATGTTGTCAGAACTGAACTCCAGTCATTCCCAGTCAGTATTGCCACAGGACAGAATTGGTGAAAAGCACAGTCCAAAATTATCTGGAGGGCCCTAAGTTTTCTGCCTCTGCATTATTGGATGTGAGGACAGCTTTGTCAGCTAACAAAAAAACTTCACAAGCACTACTTTCCCGTGAATTGGAGATGGGCTGTGAGTAAACATGCTACTGTTTTGATGACACTATTTGTCTTTCGATAAAGAAAGTATATAATTTAATTGTCAGATTTGGTGATGTGTTGATAACATGCCTTTAAAATACTGGAGAAGAAGATATATAAGTGCAATCTTATTGACATCTAGAAAGATTTAAACATGACAGAGTGAGCCTTGTCACTTGACAGTATTATTTGCTTTAATGGGTAAACTCAGGAAGGTGTTACCCTGTGAACTGGGAGTCCCGGGAGGGGCGCCCAAATAACCAAACAACAACAAGCAAAGATGGGGAAATTAACTGGAGCACTTGGCTTTAAGCTAACAAGAGGCTGAGTAACTTAGCGGGGATCTTGTAACCCTATGTATACAGGGTCAGGTCAGTCAAGCAGTCAGACAGGTTAAAATAGCAAAATTGATGTTTTATTAACAACAGACAAACACTTAAGACAACACAACCACACAGCTAACTAGGAAATGAGAAATAAGAGTTTTCAGGGGAAATGGGTGATACGACACCTTTCTCGTAGTCCTGAAGAAGTTGCAGATGGAGAGAAGAAGCTCAGTGTGGTTCGCTGAGGGGAGCTCGCTGGGCAAAGCAGCAGTAGGGCGGTCTGGAACTCGGGAGCGATCCGAGGAAGCTCTCGGAGCTTGGGGTTTATATAGGGAAAGTATGACCGTGGGCTAGTCTGTACTTGGGAGAGAACAATAAGGTTTGGGTGAGAGACAATGTCTCCGAAAGGTCAGAATTTAACATGATTGAGTTAAGTCCAAATTGACAATGAAATGACCAGTATGCAGATGCAGGTTGCCTGGGCGGTTGAGCTTCTAGCTCGTCAGGATACCTGCTCGAGGCAGGGGGCTCTTTGTAGTAGCGTGCATCCTTAATGAAGTGTTTGTCTGGGGAGGTCTTCTAAAGCAAGATCTGGCTGAGTCTGGCTTGCCTAGGTGGAGAAAGGAATGTATCAGCAACTAATAGCCGCGCCTAGCTCCGTGCTTGTTTGGGGGCCTCACAAACACTTGGCTGAGGGTGGCAAAATGTGGCCGAATTGCGATATCAAAGTGATATCTAGTATCTACTGAAGCCAGGTCAGTTCACGGTGATAACAAAGGGAAAGGATTAGAAGTATTATTCATATCAAAATTATCATGTCTACCCAGTGGTAAAACAGTCATGGCCATACTAAAATGAATTAAAGTGTAATTGACTTTCATTTGTCTCTCTACCAAAAAACAACTTCCTTTCCCTCAAAAATAGACATCTCATTCACTACTTATTTCTCTTCTCTTCTCTTTCTCTTCTCTTCTCTTTCTCTTCTCTTCTCTTCTCTTCTTCTCTTTTTTCTTTTTTAAAAAGAAGCATCTGTATCCAACACAGCATGAATTAACTAGAAGTCTTACAAAACAGGCACCAACCTTCAGCCTTTTGCATTTTCATCCCTTCAGAATATGACAGCATGCATGAGCAGATGTTGCTCTTTGCAGCAATCACCTAAATTCATCAGTATTTGCATAACCCTTGCTTGCTTGCTTAACCAGCAGAGACAAGGCAATTTAAAAAAAAAAAAATCTGGAACACTCCTAGGGCCTTAACAGCTGACATTACTATCTTAATTTCCTTAATCTATGGTTTGGTTGCACTTAGAATACTATCTGATCTGGTCACCAGAAAAGATAAGAAAATGTGCAGCAAAATGCATGCATCCAAGGGCTGAGGCAACTTTTATAGGAGGAAATACTACTATGCTTAGAGTTTATTCTTTAGAAGAAAGTCAGATAAGGGAAGACACAATAAATATCCACAGTATTATGTGTAGAGCTTCCACATTAGGATTACCCCCAAAACTAAGGGGTAATCACATGCTGGGTGTTATGGATGTTATACTCATTCCATGCTTGTGGACTCTCAAAGACATTTGCCTGGCCAGTGTTGGAATAGAATGCTGAACTTAACAGGACTTCAGTCTGACTCAACATAGACTTTAAAGAAAAATATTATAGAACTTTTGAACTTTGTTCAAATAATTTATTGTAATGGTCTTTTGTTAGTATTATCCTGTTTGAAAAGAAAATTGGAAAAATATGTAATAGTAGGATAAATAGAACTAGGGTAAATGAAAAAGCATCTTATAGCACCATCTTGCATTATAGAGCATTACTGTAATCACCAATAACACAAGGAGGGTAGCAATTCAGTGCAGTACTCAGTGAATGTCAGTGTAGTACTCAATGAGTTCTGGTGGTTTCAGTGAAGTGCTGCACTGACAGGAAGTTATCTATTCCTGCAAAGCATGGGTGAGTGTCAGCATAGCTTTCAAGAACAACCTCAGTGTGTGGATTGTTTCTCTGCATCCAAAGTCTATGAGTGTGTAATTGAGATTTGCATAGGCTTCCTCCATGTGAAATGGTACCTTGCAAAATATAGAATTAGAGAGCCAGTGTGATGCAGTGGTTTGAGTGCTGGCCTATGACTCTGGAGACCAGGGTTCAAATGCCTATTCAGCCATAGAAGCCCACTGAGTGACCTTGGGCAGGTCACTCTCTCAACCTCAGAGGAAGGCAAAGGTGACACATCCTGCCAAGAAAACCCTCTGATAGGTTCATCTTAGGGTCTCTGTAAGTTGGAAACAATGTGAAGGCACACAACAACAAAATATAGGATTAAGACTGACTGTGTTGTATATGGCAAAAGATATATAGATGATGGATCAATGCTTGGAAGCTTAGAAGTAGGGCATTGTGGCACAATATGATTCTTCTCTTTCCACCTATTGATTGTAGCTTTTTTTCTGGAGAATATCAGAATAATACTGTAGCTGGTGAACACAAGGTCAGAGATGATGGGCTACCTCTGCATTAGTCTTGCCCTTACAATTTTTGTCCTCCCATGTCTCTCATTTGGCCCAGAAGTCTCAAAGAAGTGCATGTAGGTTTAGGGGCTGCACAATTGTCCCTGAGAGATGCTTGTGGTCTATGGGCCATGCTTTGACTTCCTCTGAACTATAGGATGCAGAGGATATTAATTTGTGCCTACAGAGAGAACTTGCTTTCCATATTTATTTGTTGAAGAACTATGCTGCTCTGTTAGTGTGTCTTATTACAATAAGATCTTAGAACAACACCCATGATACAATGGGAGTAGGTAAGGATCGGGGTTCAATTCTGCCCTGTAATGAGTTAGCTCTCTGTCATGTTTCTTAGCACTTTTAAAGTGAGCTGTATGATAATATGTACATATTCTACACCTAGGAAAAGACTTCAGTCCTTGACTTGTGGAACAATACCTGTCATTATCACCCGCCTGCCAGCAACTCTTCACTATACAGCCAGCCCTCCACATTTGCAGGTTTCACTCCTGCGGATTTGATTATTCATGGGTTATTTGCTATCAGCTCTGCTGCTGTCCTATGCCATTTTTAATAGGGACTGCAAACCTCACGAGACTGAGAAACTGCAAACAAGGCTAGCTGCTTTGAGTCCTTTTGAGGAGAAAAGCATCTTATAATTAAAGATGGTAATAGTAATAACAACAACAACAACAACAACAACAATAAGTAGTTGCTATTAAAATTGGTGTGGGGCAGCAATAGAAGTGGCAGTAAGCCCTACCAGCCATCCACTTCTGCCTTATGATGGAACCCTGATGCCTCAAAGGAATCCACAATGAGTTGAATATGGTGATCATACCTTTTTTTATGTGTTAAATATGGTTTGAGAGGGCCTAGAGTTATTCATGTTTTTTTCACTTTCACGGGGGTCCTGTGCCTCTAACCTTAGCAAATGTGGAGGGATGACTGTACACATAAATATCAGAAATAGAGTGTCAAAGATTATGCTCCTAATCACCTAATGTGTGGAAAACAGCAGTTCAACCAACTCTGAACTGAAAAAAACACCACTTTTTTTTTAAAAAAAAATCCATACACTGAAATTTTGGGCTTAGCTATATAATCCAGAATCTCTTTAGTCACCCTGTTTTCCATTGCCTCCACTTACATTCTTACCAGATCAAGATAGCAACACTTTCTTTCCTTTAAAAACACTTTTTTAAACAGAAGATGTGCTCTAAAAAGAATGGCAAGTGTCCTATTCACTCATTACATCAACAGGAACTGACTTACGAGCATGTAAAGGTGAATTGTGATGATGCACAATGCCTGTATTCTCAGAAGCTTAGCAGAGACATAGCTATGTCTTTGGGACCATTGCGCAAGTGGACTCAGAAGTACACTCACTCCACAATGGGTCCCATTTCACAATGGTCACCACATCGCTATGGGCCCTATTGAACAACTGGACGCTGCATGAAACCTGCAACTATTTGCAATGATAGTTGGAAACAGAACATGGGACCGGATAGACTTCAGCTTGATCCAGCAAGAGAATTCATATTTGCAAAAATGGTGCAATAGTGAAGATCAGATTGTGCAACAAAACAATAATGAAGTTGTGAAATTTTTCATTTAAACCAATAGGGATGCATTTCAACCCTTTCAGATGCTTTGTGAGTGTCAAAAAATAGCATTCTTTTGAAGATTTCCTTGCCCCCAATTTCCTTTTCTTTAGCAGTGTTTCCCTTTTTCCCTTTCTCCCCATCAGGAATATGGTTGTTATGAATTTTGTTCACTCTCATTATTGATTTCAACTGAAACACTCTCACAATTGTAGGTAGATCTAGCTTTCTCTCTTTTGAGGAAATGGCATATATGCAGAATTTCACAAATTCGTATATATGCAACTTTACATATTTACATATATGCAGAATTTTACAAATTTATGTTATAAAATCCAGATTTTGAAGTGGAATTAGTATGGAGCAGAACCAACCATTTGTCAGAATTCCTAAAGAATTACAGAATAAAACTCTTCTGTTCCAGTAATTACTGTTATCAATCTTGTATGTGGCAATAGCTTTAGGAGGTCTACTAGAAATTCCAGATAGCTACAGGACTGCAGCCAGTTTCAAGTTGAGTTGAAGTCCTGGAAAAGTATAAAGCCTGAAGACTGATCAGTTATGCATCAAATGCATCTATATCTCCTTGAGTCTTGAAACACATGCTCTTTCTGGCCTTATGTTGGCAGAAGTGGAATTAAAGCAAAGCAATATAAAGTACTCTCCGGTTCTCTAATGTACGTAGGCAAAGAGCTCTAGATATTTATGCACCTGTAAAACAGTCTTTGTTTGGACTAAAATCCAAGTCCTGGAGTACTTCATTAATTATCTGACAGATGACTGACACTACTGACTGCAGTAATGACAAAGAGTAAAAGTTCTGAGGTATGGGAATCTCATACTAACTTCTATTCACCCAATGAAACCTCTAAGAACCCTGCAACACTTTTTAAAGCATGTTTTCAAGAAAACAAGTCAATCGTTCATTAAAATTCTGGCATTATGGAAAACTAAACATTAGACATTTGGATTGTGGTTGATATTTTAATACTATATTAATGCTATAAAACTTTGTAAAATCCTTAGTAATAGAAAGCCTTCAAGTAAGCTGTCAATAGGAAACCCCATAATGCTGCCACCTAGTGCAAGAAAGGGACAACAGTTTTGAAATATATGTAATAACCTAATCCAATGTTCCTTAACCTTTTCTATATCAGGGACCCCCTGTAAACATAATTTGTTGCTGGGGACTCCCAAGACTTAACTCAAGATTTAAATATCAATTAATTAATTAAAGGTTTCTGGAGACTAGGCTTCAAATCCCCATTCAGACACTGGGTGACCTTGAGCAAGTTACATTCTCTCAAGACAAGGTGAACCTATGTTTCCTGAAAACATGCTTTAAAAAGTGTTGCAGGGTTCTTAGAGGTTTCATTGAGTGAATAGATTAAAGTTAATATGAGATTCCCATATCTCAGAACTTTCACTCTTTGTGACTGACAGTAGTGTCAGTCATCTGTCAGAGGAAAACAAGGTGAACCTATAATGGGGATATTCTTGGCAAGATTTGTTTGCTGAGATAATGTGACTTACCTAAGGTCACTCAGTGGGTTTCAATGGCTCAGTGGGGATTCAAACCCTGGTAAGCAGAGTCATAGTTTGGATGTGTGCACATACTTGTTGCTGTGTCCCTTTCGTCAGCGACATGGCAGCAGGAAAGGGGCGAGTGCCAAAACTGGGACAAGGGACATGGTGGCAGACATGTGAGCATGCCCACAGTGCTCCCTCATTTGCAAATGAGGGAGCACTGTGGGCATGCTCACATGTCTGCCACCATGTCCCTAATGAAAAGGGACATATGCATGTGTATGCACCCAAACTGTTCTCCTGTTTCCAAACAAGGCACCATGTACTGCCACATCCCCATTGTTGCTGTTGGTGTCCAGCAGCAGGACTTCACAGACCCCCTTATAGGTTATGAACCATTGATCTAATCTAACCAGTGTAACTAGACAAGACATACCAACATAGCCAGTATAGCTGTAATCTAGCACCCCTGACCTCCTCATGTAGAAGGGTCAGCCTACATCCCCATAGCTAGGTTTGCCTACATCCCCATAGCTAGATGCAAAATGATGACATCATCACTGAGATCTATCAGTGGGGACATAACCAGACACTTCTGGGATCCTGCTCATTCTCACAAAACATGAAATGACAGTGCAATGACCTTCAGAGGCTGTTCAGTAAGTTGTGGGGAGGGCTTTGAGCACTGCAGAGAGGAAGGGAATTTCAACTCCCAAGCACCCAAAATTGGGGAAACACACGGATGGGGGAAGCTTACACAAGTCTATATTCCTAACAGGATGCCAGTCTAAGTGTGTTCAGGCAAAAGAGCAAAGAAACCACTTTCTGACCTTTGGTCTCACCATGAGAACTTTGGGATCAGAGGTGCAACAGCCTGGCAATTTTGCATTTATTGATTCTACTCCTCTCCCACACATTGTTTGAATACACAAGAGGAAAACTTTTGAAGGGGACTATTATATGTATGGAGTCTCTTTCTAAATCATGGATGCTGAGAACTCTTGTTGAATGAAGGGAACTAAATAGTGCTGCCATGATGATGTAGCTGGTCTTCAGCTCTGAGACTAACCAGCATAACGGGCTAAGATATTCTTCAAGAGCAAAAGAAGAAATCCTCCTTGACCTTTTTGAGAGCATACTTTGCTATATCCAGGAATCAGTATGCCAAACTACATTGGTGGACATGCCCGGGCACCAACTGAGCAATGCTATCTATCTATCTATCCACCCATCTATCTACAGATTCTACACACACATACATACACACTACTTCCAAGCACTTCATGCTAAAGCTTAATTCCCTCCAGTTAAAAAGGCTGGAGTGCTAATTTGATGGCTGCATAAATTAATCAGATTAGTTCACCAGCTCCTGGTTCATACAGGAAGCACAAATCATCCCTTTACATGAAGGCCCTTCAGTTGGTTCTGTTTAGCATTGGGCTACAACTCTGGCGACTGAGGTCTGAATCTCTACTCAGCCACGAAAACCCACTGGGTGATCTTAATGTTCAGGGAAACCCAGTGGGTAATCCAGTCACACTCTCTCAGTTTCAGAGGGAGGCAAGGACAATCCCTCTCTGAACAATTCTTGTTGATAAAACCCTGTGATAGGTTCATCTTAGAGCCAAAGGCACACAACAACAACTTGGTTCAGAAAGCACAGGTTCTAAAGGCACACAGTAAAAACAACAACTTGGTTCAGAAAGAGGTATAGTATTCTGTGGTTGACTTCAGGCAAAGCTACGATCTGAGCAGCAATGAGGCTTCCTCAAAGCATCTTCTTATTACCACAGGCCAGCTACACAATTTACCAGGAACAAGGTATCATTGGGGATATATGAATATGCATACAAACAGCAATGCAGTTGATCAGTTTGTTTCCTATAACCACCCCATTTATTCAACCCCAAAATTTTTCATATGAAGCAAGTCTCGTAACTCAGCATTCACCAACTTGATGACATTCAGATATGTTGCGCTACAACTCTCATCATCCCCAGGTGTTGCTGGGTGAAGCTGAAGGGAGTCATTGTCCATCACAACCAGTCCAGGGTTGGGGATACATGTTGTAACCAGTGATAGAGCACATGATAGTAATTGTAAGATCAACCCAACTGTACACAACTGATTTCTTTTGAGTAATTTCTGTACGTGGAGGTGGGGTTGCAGTAGTTCTGTCATGAAAACACATACCCAGGCTTTTCCTGAGAGCAGATTGTTGTTCTGGTAATTACATTTCCATTTTACAAAGCCCAAGTCAAACGTTCAACTGCCATCACGGCAGCTGGCTGTTTGAACATCTCATCTGCAGAATACAGACTGTGCAGGTGCAAAATAGGAACCTAAGTGCATAATGCTCTTGATTTAAATTACAAGCAAGACAGTATTTTCAGAAACCAGAGAATAAGCCTTGAAATATATTTACATTGTCATAGTCATCAGCTCTTCATTGACATGAATGGATGTAAACACACCCAGACCAGAAGAAATGGGGATTTCCTGACTGTCTGGAAACCTATTTTTCAACCTGGGAACAAATAATTATGAATATTTTTTTCTCATTCCCATTAGCTACACTGAAAATCCAGATCTTATTCTTTTGTGTTCTGTGGGAATGAGGTCTCAGTAGTCTCATCTTGGGTTTGTTTAATGTCTCTAGTGAAATAAAAGTGCTAATTTCACATCAGTTAGGAGTGGTGATTTTTTTTAAAAAAATGTGAAAAAGTAATGGCTCATTCAGCTGCCTTATCAGTTTCTTCTTAACAAGGCAGACTAATTACTATGAAAAGAAGCAGTGACAGTTTGGAGTAGGTTACAATTACTTAATTGAGCAATCATATCCTCTAAAATGGTCGGAATAAACAACAGTATTAGATCACTGTAACTTGAGTCTTTTTCATTAAAATTAATGACAGTTAAAATGATTTATGAGTGAGGACACTAGATGGGTGGACAAAAAAGAGTAAAAAACAAACAAACAAACAAAAACCCTCTACCCAGATCTTTGTTCCTAAACATCTCTTCTAATCTCCATATTTTATTTTTCCCCATATCAGAGGCAGAGTGCCCTTGCATGCATAACGCACACACACACACACACACACACACACAAAATTGTGTATGAGATTTTTGTTTTGTTTTTAAACAGATGCTAAGGTTCTCAGAAGTACTCTACCCAGTTCCACATTTTAAGGAATCGTTTCTAGAATTATTATAATTCCACGTTTTAAGATATGAGATATACTGGACTTCCCTGAAACTAAAGTATTAAAACACCTTTAAGAAGACACCACTTCACTTTTTCCGCTTTCATCCCTGATGTTGCCTTCCATCTAGAGTGGAAGTTCCTGCACCTGGAGCCAAAACTATCCATCTGTAGGATGGATATTATCCTGCATATTACAATACAATACTTTCATGGTGTCCTTCAGATGCATTGAAATGCAATTCCTGAGACCATGGTAGTATCAGCTGAGGAGTCTGTATGGCAGTTGTGCCAAAGCTAAAGCCATGTTCTCTTCCTACCCTGCATTTCTGTGACATGACCCAGTTAAAAAAAGAGAAACAATACACACTCACAGGTAGAACAAAGATGCACAGTTATGATTTTGATTTTGTGGCTCCACCCAGTATACCCAACATTTCTGTCATAAAGGATGTTTTGAAAGCTGCAACAGCATTAGTCCCTGTGTTATAGATATAGCATGTAGAAATAATGCGCAAGTTGGAAATATTCCAAGGCAAAGTTATTAGGAAAAAAATACCATGAATATAATATTTGTTGAACTTTGTGTAAAAGCTATAGAATTACAATCTGTGGTTCTAAATAATGGCGCTTGAATCTGATTGGTTAGTCACAACTAGAGTAGACCCACTGACTTAACTGTTGAATTATGAGTTGACATGTGTAAATCCCATTGAATAAATGGGTCTACTCTAGGAGACATTAGATTATTCAGGCCTGTATTTCTCTCAAAAGATTTATCATGGGTAATATATTATTCTAGCTACATCTCTTGCTTCCCCTAATTATGATTACATCTGTTACTACTATTAACCAGTCAGTCTGCAAACTATTTTTTTTAAATATTGAAATTGGCTAATCAAAGAACTATTTTACATAGTGTGACAGTCTGACCTACTCTCTTTCTTCCTGCTTTTAAACAGTATTTGTAAACATATTCTGGAAGACATATTATGATTGACTGCTATTTTCTTTTTCAACTGCTTTTTTTTTTTTAGCTTTAAAGCCACCATGCTAATTAGGATTTAAAAATAAAATAAAATAAAATAAAATAATGCAACCTTTGGTTGCTATATAATGTTTTGTTATAAGCCACTTTGGAATACCACTGAGAAAAGGAAAATATAATTTCATGGCTGAAATGAACACATAAATAAATCCCTGTACTGCAGTTCAAAAGATCTGTGCCTTCTATTGCAGTACACAATATTCTCTCTTTCCAATCTGGTCTGTTTAACATCACTCCTTCCAGTGCTGAATTCAGCACACCTTGCTGGCAGGACTGAAACCACAATCCAGCCACTGAGAAACAAGAGGAGGTATTAGCTTGCTGAGGAGACACCAAGGCCATTTCTGCACAATGAGGCTAAGCTGCTTTTGGGACAGGATGGCAGCGATCAGCAGGTTGTGCTTCTGCATAACATTGTCACTGGCCTGCTGCCATCCCATCCCCAAGCATCGTCCTGGTGCATTTTTTGCAAAATGGAAAAAATCCGTTTTGCACTTACCATCGTGCAGCACTCCTGTATTTCCTGGCTGTGTGGAAACTGGGGAAGTGCAATGGCAACGCTTCCTTCCATAGCACAGCATGGGAAGGTGCCTGGCCATGCTTTAGAAGGAAGAAGTGGCACCACCTCAATCCCTTCCTCAGGGAGCCGGTCAGGTGTGGAGGGGGTGTTGCTGACGTGCTCCCTTTTGGACCTGGGATTCAGCACAACGACATGGAAGAGCATCGTTGTGCAGAAATGGCCCAAGATACACAGATACACATGATTACGCAAACATTAATAGGGCAGTCCCTCCTCCAAAATAATAAATGGAAAAGGAAAATTCCATTGAACACTGAAAATGTTAAGCAATTTCTAAGACCCACAAAATGTTGACTATCAGCTGGAAAACTAGAATAGTACTGGAATATAAATGTGGTGATGAAGTGGTTGGTTGATTCATGTTTAGTGCACCTGCCTTGCAAGAACCTAGGATGCTCCCTAAGGTCATTTTTGAACACCACCAATTCAAATAATCAAAAACCTCTTTGCAGGGATGTTACAAGCTCAGAACCTGTCCTCAAAGGCCTGAAATGCAGCTGAAGGTGATATGTTATCACTTCCAGTTGCCCAAAATGGCATCCCTAGAGTGTTTTCCCACTTTACAGTGTACATTATTATTATTTTTTATTGTTATTGTCATCATCATCATTTATTTATCCCACACCTTTCCCTCAAAACTTGAACTTAAAGCAGTTTATTCATTAAAACAAATACAATGCAATTAAAAAATATAAAAGATCAACATTAAGATAGAATTCAACCATTAAAACACTCATATAAAAATGTTTAAAAGCAGTATAAAAAACTACAGTTAAAACAACACAGCATAGTATTCTGGAAAATGGCATGGTTAGGTGACTAGACAATGATAATTATACTACCTTTTATTTCTGCTGATCTGAAAAATATATTTTTCCCCTATCAGGTTAATAATATAATTTAGCATGAACACACAGTGACTTCCTAAAATCCAGCAGAAGAAACTTTCAGCCAAACTAGCACCTTTTGACTTTATTAATTTCTACACTTTGTCACAGTTTGCCAAATTATTTTTCATCTATTTCTTTATTATAATATGACTAATATGTTAGGTATTTCAAAATGATGTGATTAAGTTGATCTCTCCAGCTATGCAATATTTTCAGATGGGAGAAATATTTTCCACATAGGCCTTTATTGTTGGTGCTTAACAGTTTATAAATCTCCAGCCTCATAAACATGTTAAAAATTCTGTGTTTACCTCCAAATGCTAGTTGGGGAAAATATATCCATCTGCTAAATTGGTTTTGAATACATAACCATGGGAAAACATTTCTAGGAATACTAATTGCTATATCAGTTAAGACAACCTTGCAGTGGGCCTTTGGTATACTAGGGTGTGGTTCCAGAACCCTCATGGATAGCAAAATTCATGGGTGCTCAAGTCCCATTATGTACAATGGTGTAGTAAAATGGCATCCCTTATATAAAATGGCAAAAACAAAGTTCGTTTTTTGGATTTTTATATAGAATATGCTGGACTTTTAGAACTATTCGTCTGCTGTGGAAAAATCTGAATATTAGCTGCTAGAGAAGCATCAGAGCTGTTTTTTTTTCTCCCAAGAACAACAATCTCTCTCAATCACAGAAATAACCACATGATAGTTTTTTTTATGTAAGATTGCTCTTTGTTCGTTTGTTCGTTTGTTTCACCAATAAACAGTAATCTGGCATCCAACCCCCCATGTGGTTATCTGGGGAGACTGGGGTTTTTTTTGGAGGGGGGAATTATTTTTTTTTGCACAGTTTTTTCCCCCATGATTTTCACACAAAAACTCTGTATGCATTATTACCATTACTGTTACCGTTACCATTGCCATTATCACCATCATCATCATCATCTTTATTTATACCGGAAGTGGCTTACAAAATTAAAAAGACATAGTTAAAACCCATAGAATACAAAAGTTAAAACATAATTAATCAAAAAGAATTAAAACAATGTTAAAATACATAATTAAAAACTCAAAAATTCATCCACAACACAATATCCAGTACATTTTATTGGACAGGCCATATATAATGACACAATGAATGCCTGTCTGAATAAAAATATGTATTTCTGCGCAGAATAATTTCCTGGAAATCTTCAGGGTGTGTAAATACCTGGTGAGAGCTCCACAGAAATTTTCATTTTCTCCACAGTGGGGAGAAAGCTGCAGAAAAGGGCCCTTTCTGCACTGGGCTATTAAAATGGTGCAGAGCGACCTCCGACGGAGGTCTTCTGCACTGTAGAGCAGACTGGGGCGGACTACTTTTTATAGTTTCGCACCTCAGTCCAGTTCAGAGTGACCAGAACCGGTCATGCAGCATGCTTTTTAAAAACCTCTTTTTAGAGGTTTTTAAAAGCACGGAGCGCACGATTCCGTGCCGCTCCGTCCCTGTCCTCCGGTGCAGATTTGCAGGCGCACATAAGTGCGTGCCTGCAGATCTGCCAGGGCAGGCTTTAGGCTGGTGAGCTTCTCCAATTGGTGGAGAGCCTCCACCAACTGGAAGCCACCATTTTGGATGCCAGAGCAGTGTGAAGCGACGAGCTCGCACTGGTCCTCATCCCGACGGACTCGCCCGGACGCTGAAGTCCGGCGAGTAGCGTTTTTTCGCAATTCTTTTCCCATGTGCGGAAAGGGCCAAGATTCATCCTCACTTATGAGGACAAAATAGTTAATTTTTTACATCCCTATCATTTCTACTGGTCACACAGATTGTGTTTGTAGACTATACAGTGACCCTGCACTTCTTTCCAGCTCCTGTATAGAAATGAATGGGATCACTGGAGGCCAACAACAAGATGTTCTCTTGAGCAAGCTTATGAACTTCATCATGGAAGAGATTTCCAAATCTTACTTTAATATTACCATACAAGAAGAGAAATAAGAAGTGAATGACTCACCCTTCCTCTTTAGCAGAACACTGCTTTCAATATAATGTATGAATTAGTGCTATGAAAAAAAGAATTGTATTGTTGCAAACAGTTTCTCAGACCTTGCCTTTTAACCTGTGAGAATTTTTTTCCTTTTTCTTAAGTTGTTATTTTTTTTGTTACTTGCATGATGGATAGAGGAGAAACAGTAAGTGTAACCGTAAGTCTCTGCTTCTCTTTGAGCTGAACCTAATATGAACTATTCATTATTTGTACAATTTGTACAATGCAGTTCCATTTGGAAATATGGCTTTTATTTTAGTGATAGCTATTTAATGGGACCTGGCAGAGTATAAGTTCAGAATACAATAGCTGGCATTAACAATAGGTGGATATATTCAGGCAAAACATTTGAATTAAACATTTATTTTCTTAGATCTATTTGAATGAAAAATGAGTATTTCTTGTATTGTACGCTGCATCAACTATCATTGCTAAGCATTTCTTAAAATATCTGACTTTCAAAGGCACTCATGCGTGCCTATGTGGTTGCAAGTAACAGCCATCATGACTTGAAGAGAGATTTGTTATATGGGATAAAATGACTACTTAAACCACCAGCAAATCATGACAGGAAAACAGTAAAGAGTGTTCTATTTTTATTTATTTAATAAAAATATTTATGCTTTTTTTGCCCTCAAAGCATTGGACATTGTAAAACAACCACAATAATATTAAGAAATCCACAGGAAATATAGGCACAAACAAAACTTTCTTTAAAATGAATAGTTATAAAATGATACCATCAAGTTACATATCAGTCAAACTTCTTTTCAACAGACAGGAACCTTTCATATCAGTTCAATTCAAGTCAATAAAAACTCCTATACAACAGGCCTAGATCCAGAACATGAGAAGGCTGGGCATTTGCCAAGATCCCAGGACTAGCAAAGGACCCACAATCCCATCTTCTCCACTTTCAACAGAATGTATTTAAAACTGCAGTGAATGGCATCAACCAATCATGTTTGAACCGTGGTCCTTTCCACATGTTACCTGGTTCCAAAGCCATCACCAGGGATCCAATGAAAGCCCCTCCTGGGAGGGAATCATTTCTGCTGATCTCCCCTCTGCACCGACTGCCTGCTGGATGGGAGGAAGCATGATGGCTCTGTCTCTCCCTTCCACGGCGCAGCCTGGCAGTTTCCCAGGCTGCACTGGGGGAAGAAGCATAACCATTGCACTTCCTGCCATTCTGCATGACAGGTAAGTGTGGGAGGGAGATGGGAGGACTACATAATCGCATGCCATTGTTGAGAGAAACCTGACAATGATTTAATCCGCTATTGCGACAGGTTGCCAAGGGATTGCGATGTCATGCAGAACCATCGTTGTGATTCTGTGGCAGTCCTGTGGCTATTGCGGGTTGGAGGTGGTGTGCGAAAAGGGCCCATCATGACACAGAGGAATGGGAGTGCAATATGTTTGAAATGTGATTTTGCAGTTTCTGGGCTGGGATATTTTTATTTCCTGATTCACTGAAATCACGTAGTAAGATTCGTTATCATGGCCAAGCATCACAATTTGTGTGCCCCATTATAGACAAGGAGGTTTTCTTGATCTGATAGGTAAATTAGAGCCAAGCCTTTTTGACGTTAAGGGAGAATGGTAGCGAAGAACCAAAGCTGCCTGGAGATGCTTGTCTCTTTGACCATTTTTGTAGAGCCTATCAAACAGGCAGGCAATATCTGTTGCTTGCAGATGGGTTATACATTTAATTGCTCTGGAAGATGTCCAAAAACCAAATTTAATTGCCATCTGTTTAGGCCCTTTTTGGAAATGATAGTGACTTTATAGGCTCCCTGCTTGCCTTTGTTCTCCATCAGGCACTTTGGAAGCATTCTTTTACCTGTTCTGAATACTGCAGAAGCGCTATTCTCAAAGGCAATATCAATTCTTATCTTTGAAGCCATGATGATCTTGAGCAAAGGTGCCCTTAATATTATAATTCCTCATTCTGGGGAAAAGGCATTTAATTATGAAAGCAACTTTGATCTCTTTTCTTACAAGAATCACAAGACAGAGCAGAATACCAGTCTTATTCCCTATTTCTCTTCAGTCCCTTCCCACAGATTTCAAATTCACATCTTATTTATAATTCTTCTGAAAAGAAGCTCATAGGTATATCAGCAAAGATAAGACTCTAAGTTTAGACTTGTCAGAATTCCAAGGAGGACATCACTAGGCACTAGCAGGGATGTATGAATTCCATACAGTTTGCCCTGTGTGTGTTTTAGGTAGGTCAGGTGGTCTTGTCTACTCCTTTGTCTTCACAAAGATCTTTCAGGATTTTTTTCCCCCAACAGCAGATTTGGTTCACAAATGAGCTACGTGCTTACCTGTGCAGCCAGATTGCAGGATGGGGCAGAAGTGAATGGTGGACAACTACTTCTTCTTCCAAGAGGCTCACATGGTTGGGCACACCCCTGTGGGAGGGCGGGGTAGGTAGGAACCATAC
The DNA here is from genome assembly GCA_948472985.1 of Iguana delicatissima. Lineage (NCBI taxonomy): Eukaryota > Metazoa > Chordata > Lepidosauria > Squamata > Iguanidae > Iguana > Iguana delicatissima. The sequence continues at coordinate 419,914 of CAOKZL010001026.1, forward strand.
TTTAATTTAATGAAATTAAAGTATGGTTTGAATTAATTGGCTGGCAAAGCTCACCAGAGTGCATGGCTGTAGTTTCCACTCTTGTCAGATGGGGGGTTATTAAGGGGCCTGCTCCCCTGTTGCTAACCAGTTGTTTTCTGAGCAGCATACCACACGCTCATCCTCTATTGCAATAGCTTTTAGGGCAAGTTTGTGACACTAGGAGTCCATGCTGGTCTGTCTGCTTGAAATTATCAATTGTCAGGACTATGTAGGTGGCTGACAAGGGTCTTGTATCTCAGACTTTGGGTACCAGTGTTTCATTGGCATTGCTAGCATTGGGAGTGTGTGCTTAAGGGACTCAGAGCATGTGGGTGGTGATGGTCCACCCAGCTCTGGGGTAAGATACCTTCCCTGTACATCCTGATGGCAGGGAGGCTTGTATGGACATCTTTCCTAGTGGTTTCTTCCCTGTCATTCCAAGGGTTACAATAGCAGGCTGGAAGTGGGCTCACTGATCAACAACTGGATTGATTGATGCTGGAATCCAGGCCTACACACAAGCCAACTCCAGCTTACTTTGCAACCAATAAAGTTGTGGCATAATTTTTCCAACTCATCCTAGTGTACTGGTACATTATTTGAAGTAGAGTGAAACGCGTTCCTGCACATGCAAATTAAAAAAAATAACACTCATTTATACATATGCACATTTCTATACGCTGGGATGTAAATCTTCATAAATGCCATTCTGGCAGGCAAGAACACATAATTGTACCATTGTTTTCTCACTGCAAAGAAGTCATTGAAAACTGCAGTTTTGGAAAACTATTTTACTGGGTTTTTTTTTTCCTTTCCTGCTTGCTTAACTCTTAACATGTTTTCTGCAGAGCAAGTTCCTACACAGAAGGCAGCACTCTGTTGTTTGCTATGTACCAAGTGGATGAGTTTTGCAACAATAAGATTGGAGGTACGGAGGCTCTCAGACAGGTAGCTGTTTGGATGGGGAAGCTACAGAAGTTGTGAAGAAGTGTTAGGAAATAATATTAAATGGTGTGGTAAAAATCAGCACAAACCACCTGTCTGAATGAACCCAGAATTTGGCATAAACAATGTTCCGTTTCACCAGAAACTATGGAAGTGCTTCATAGGGAAAGAGTATAAGCATAAGATGCCAAAAATTTAGTTCTTGGTTCTGCATATAAAAAACAAAATGATAAATAATAAGGCTAATCCTCAATTTCTGGTGCCACACAAATGGAGAGAGAGCCAAAGGTCACAGCTGTAGGCATGGTTTGATAGTGAATGACTCTAAAAGCTTGCCTAAGTTTTGGAAATGTGAGCTTTGCCAAGTAAATAGACTTTGATGGACAAGTTTATAGAGCTGATATAGCCAAAAGTGTAGTCATGGAGCTTCTCTTTTGAACTCAGGAGAGAAAAATTGTCACAAAGTATGCTTGTGATACTTTGAATGCCAAACTTTTCAGTTCAATAACTGTTCAAACATAACTTGGAGAAAACCCTGACTGAGGAATCTTTTAAAATTCTCCAATAATAAAACAAAACAAACATGAGGTCTAATGGAAGGAAAACCAACCACATCATGAACCAAAGTTGAAGAAGTGCCAGATGGAAGAACTGAGTTTCTTACAAAATTTAGTCATCTGAATATCATCCTACCTCCCAGACAGCAGCATCATACAAAATCTGGACAATGACTTTTTAGCTGTACTCACTTGTTTTGTATGCAAATAGCCTATAATCCAAGCATGAATAAACTTACTACTACTACATAAGGAAACACCTTTAAAGAAAGACAGTGAGGTTATATGGATGGAATACTGGGCTAGAGATGAGATATCTGTCAGTTGCACTCTCTCCTGTATTAGCATTTTTTAAGCCTCAAATTCTTTCAATTCCAAATATGAAGAAATATGCGAAATGTTAATGATTTCTCTAAAACAAACTGAAACAAATGTCATTCCTATTTGCCCAAGCAAAATACAGAAGGTAGGACTACTCCCAGAGTGGGGAGGACCATACTGTACTGCCTGCCATGAAAAGCTCTCAGAAGAAGCGGAAATCTGAATTCAAAAACAATGTGATTATATCCATGGGGATTTAAATCTGAAATGTGAAGGTAAGCACTAAAAGCCCTGGATTTGGTTAGATGAAACTTGATTTTTAAAAAAAAAAAAAAAATTTAAAAAAAGGCCAGTGTTCTACAAAGTCCTACAAGTTCCTATGAGCACATAGTTCACACAGGGAAAATGTTTGGGGACTATGGATTGGTTTGTATATGTGGTGTCTGAAAATGATTTAGTTCATTTTTGAGCCATTTCAATGTGAATACCATCCTTACTAAGTGTTGACTATTGTAGAACTAATGATTCAAGATTTTGCCCATTATGGTTAATTTCTTGCATAAAGTGCAAACATAATTTTCAGTGAATGTCAAATCATTACTCTAACAGCTGCTCTGATATTGGGGTATGTGAAAACATAGTTGCTTTACTACCATCAGTGTTAAAAACAAGGCATACGTATGAAAGAAAGATGAAAGAAAAGTTACTTCTTTAGACTATAGGTACTAAACCCCTCAGTTGCTGTGGCTACAAAAGTAATTTTTCAGGTTTTTATCACTGTTTTACCTACCACTGAAAGTTATTTTTAGATTTTGCTAAAATAGCAAAGTCATTATAGCAGTGTGGCTGTGGAATGGATTCTTCATTGGTCATAAAAAACTTAAAATCAATTATCATCATAATACTATAATTTTTATGGAAATGTACAACACAGTTATGAGGAAACATACCATCTAGCACCCAGATTGAAAAGGTGAGCTTGGTAAAGAGAATGTATAATAAGGAAAAGAGAACACTCCCCCTGCTTCAACCTTTCAGTTGTATACCGTCTGGTTCCAGCTTTTGCAGTGTCATCAGAGACGTGTTTCACAACAGATAAAGCAGATTTCTCCACACCCTCAGTTCTCCATCTTTTAGGAATCCTAAATTCTCCCTGATCCCTTACTATGAGTCTTTAGGTTTTGGATTTGCTAAGAGAAGGTCATGTTAGCAAACCTAATAACCCGCATAAAGAAACAGATAATGGTCTCTGATACCTCCACTATACCCCACAATCTTCTGCATCAGAGAAAATAATCTGACTGGACATCATGGTGAACTAAGGATATTCATATAACCTATTTGGGGAAGAAGTTTGAAGGTGTTATTTACAATTTTATTTCCAGAAAGTAATTTATTAAATTACTGTGGTTGCATGCTTCTTACTTTTCCTGTGTAATAGATTTTTAAAAAGCGAGAGGAAAAAACAGAAATGTGTTTCTACAGTTCTCTTGTAAAAACTCTAAAAATAAATAAATAAAGGCAACGGTTGTATTGGGATTTTTCTGGCTCATACATCGAACAAAAATATCGTTTTTAATATCAGATTTTCTTCTTGCATTTCTTGCAGATGCCATCCAATTGACATTTTATTACTCTCTAGTGAAATAAAATGACAAGGCCATAATACCTGTTTTCACCCTGCAATTGTAATTTTACCCCTCCCTACTACCTCAATGGGCAGAATAAAATCTCTGTTTAATGATGCTTTCAGAGCTGTGAAACAGGATTGATGCTACTGCATCACAGCATAACATTTCCTTGCTCTGCTGGGAATGGCAATGTTGTCATTTTGGAGATGTCACCCTTGGGAACAAGGTTGGAGCAGCAAGATGTTTTGGCAATTGTTCTGTAACATTAGCAGATCCCCTCAGGAGATATTCATGATGACTAGCGGTTTTAGGTAGCCCATCAAAACTGTGTATCAAAATTATATCCAAGAAATTAAGGAGATGTAACTAGAGACTGACACATTTGCTCCAGCTTTGTTCTTCAGTGCTCCAATATTAACATTTGCATATTATGATTGGTCATTTTCTCAAGCTTAAGAGGCTTGAGAGCTGTCTGTCCATCTGTCTGTCTGTCTGTCCATCCATCTATCTGATTTGTGGCCATTATGAACTGGGGAGGGAGCAGACATTAGATTGTTGAGCAGTGAGAGACAGTGAAGGGATCTTGCTGTAGCTTCTTCAGGTTATAGGAGGTTCTTTTGTTTAGCTTTTTGTTTGCTTGATATGATTAGGCAAACATATAAATGCTCCTTAGTTACAGCCACTCATTTAGCTTTTCCCATGGGTTTAGAAAAAGCTGAAGCATCTAGGGAGGTCAAGACAGGCATTTGTTTATGATCTGGAAGCCCTCAGAGTAGATGGGCTGGAAGAGAAGCTTTTCTGTGCCATGAAACACTGGTTGCATCCCTTAATCACCAATAAAATTGTTTACACCAATGGCTCATGTGTATCTTGGCAATGTACAGTACTAACAGGAAGGATTGTCATGAATCCAGTCCAAATTCAGAACCAAGCATTGGCATATAAAACTCCAAGAGTGGAAAGCTCAAATGTGAGAGATTATAGAATGTGGCATAGACAGTGCCACCTCTTTGTCCAACCACAGAGCTCTTTTGGAACTTTAATTGCCCTCTATTTCTCATTTTCTTTTTTGCTATTTTTTAAAAAGAAAGGTCTTGAATTTTTAGGGCAGGCCACATGTTGAACCTCTGTAATGTCAAGAAAATCAATCATGAAAGTGACACCACAGAGAAAACAGCCCTGTATTAACCTTTTTTAGCATTAATGCAAAAGGGAGGACTTGTCCATTGTCATATTACTTTGATAAATGTCTTTGTATAATGAAATGGAAGCATATTGAAAAGCCAGAACAATTAGCAGCAAAAAAATTAAATTTGAGTAGTAAAACAGGGATACCAAATCACTGGCATTTAGTCAGAGATAAGACAATTAAGGGAACACATTAAAATATATGAAAACCACCATGTCCCAGCTGTACTTTATAATATTAGTGTGGTTTACCTCCTCCCCCCATGCTGAAAAATTTCTTCTAGTACTTCTAGTATAAATCATCACATTTGTTGTCTGTAGTGATGAAATGATCAGAAGCATAGTCTGTAATTCCTAGAATGACATTCTCCTTTCTTCTTAATATGAACACATAAACATATTTATGTTATTATAACAAATTGTCTGGTATTGAGTTTGGTATTAAGGAGTGCTTTGATTGTGTATTCCTGCATGGCAGAGGATTGGACTCAGTGGCTCTTATGATCTCGTCCAACTCTATGATTCTGAGAAACACAGTATCCCATGAGTCCATTAAGAAAAGCAGCTGAGCATGAAGTACACTGATGTTTTGGGCAGGTGTTATGAAGTCTGTGAAGTTTATAGTCCATGAAATGCATTGATGGTTCGGAAAAGGTTCTATGAATAGCACTTCTGCCCAGACTTTGGCCATTTCCGCACTACACTGTTATAATGCTGTTATTTCACTTTCAACATCCTATGGAATCTTGGGATTTGCAGTTTATGGGGGGCCATTTAGAATTGTCAGCCAGAGTGCTCTTTGGCCTAAGTAAATTACAAACCTCAGAATTCCACAGGATGTCGAAAGTGGAATAATAGCATTATAATAGTGTAGTGCAGAAATGGCTTTTGACTTCAAGTTTGGCAAGAAAAATGAAGGCTGAGGAGGCAAGTAGAAGGAAGAACAATGATAGGAAGAAAGGTAATGGCTGAAGAGGAAGAGCAGAGTGTGTAGGACCTAAACAGCAGGTAGAACAGAGATGAAGGGACAAGAAGAGAGAAATAAAATGAGGGAAAGCCACAAACAGAGAGGTGAAATTCCGTTTTGGGGGATATTAAGAACAAAACCCACTTGCCCCATATTACAGCGGAACCTGGGCTCAAAAGGATGAAGCACCAGGTTGTTTTGATTAGTAAGAATAATGATACCATCTGCCACTCTCTCCTTGGCAGTGTGGCTATAGGAAATGTGGGCTTTGAGTCTATGGTAGATGGTAAACAAAGACTGGCATGCTATAGGGTAAATCTAATCAGGCAATTGTTGAATGGTGAATCAACATGTACGTAAACACTGTTGACTCAATGGACTAACAATAGGATTTAGACTAAAGTGTAGATTGCTGGCCACAAGCAGCCCCAGCCCCAATTTTGTGCCCCCAAACACCCATGGGGAAAAAAATCCTCTGGTTTGCTTCTGAAATTCTTCAATTAAACTGCTGATGAGGACACACAGTGCAATGAACTAGCCTGATCAATAACTTTGCCCATTACCAGTTATGCAGAACCTTGGTCTACATTAAAAACGACACTGGAAACTTGTTGATCATAGACAACTACCTTCTCACTTGCCAGAGAAGCAGGATACGAAGTTTTGTAAGCATTCAAAAATAGAACAAGAAGTCCCTAACTAGCTGCTTCTGCTACTTCTACTATAGTATGTGCTACTCTGCCATAGTAAGTTAAAGTTTCCCAAGATGATCTAAAATTAAAAATTATCCCACAATGAAATAAAATCACTCTATAATTACTTTAAGGTACTCAACAGTGGGAAATCCAGTGTGGAGAAGTGGTTAAGTGTTGACTCCTGAGTAGTTCACCAAATTGAAAATTGGCCCCCAGCCCTATGGAAGATGCCCATCTCAATCTACTAGGAGAAACATCTGCACTTTAGATTTTACTACTGCAGTAGCCCCTCCAAATTCGCAAGGGTCTGAGGCACAGAACCCTTGTGAAAGTGGAAAAACTGCAAATAACCCCCCTGCAATTCCCCTCCTTTCCCCTTCTGGAGATTTCCCCCTCTCATTACTTTGCCTCTGGCCCCAGCATTGTGGGGAGATGACAACCTAAAAAGCTTACCAGTACTTTCCCTTCAGATAGAGATGAAGGGAGTTTTAGAGTTCTAATTACTTCTGGCAGCCATCTTGAGAAAGGAGGAATCAGAGCAAAGACAGCACCTGATCAATCAGCAGCCAATACACAGCAGAATGTGCAACCATATCGCAGAGAGGCCACTCTTTCAGCAGTGGGAGGGGGCTTTGCTCAACCAAAAGGAAAGAAAAACCACATCCATTTTAAATAAAAGCCTCACAAGCCTGGGGTGAAGAATGCAAGGGATAGGAGGAGGAAAAGTGGTGGTGGTGGGAAGGCAAGCATGTACCTCATGAATAATCAAATTTGCAAAGCTCAAACCCATAAATGTGGAAGGAAGGCTATACTCTACTGTACTTGACCCTCTCTCATAGGCCGTTTCCGCATGGGGAGAGGGAATCGCCCCGTGATGCTACTCACCGGACTTTTGGGCTCCCCGGTCCGGTCCATGCTTCTCCGGAGCAGTGCATGGCCGCTGCTCCGCACTGCTCCGGGGATGAAAATGGCAGCTTCCGGTTGGTCAAGCGTCTCGACCAACCACTGAAGCTTGCCAGCCTAAAGCCCGCCCCTGGCAGATTGCAGGCTCACACCAATGCGAGCCTGCAAATCTGCATAAGGAAGCAGGCTCACAGTGGCGCTCTCCATGCTTTCGAAAGACCTGTTTTTAACAGTCTTTCAAAAGCACGCTGGACGACCACTTGGGGTCCTTCCAGAGTGGGCTGGGGTGCGGATCTACGTTAAGTAGGTCCGACCCAGTCCGCTCCCAGTTGCAGACGTCCTCCCTGGCGGACGCTCTGCCTCGTGTTAAAAACCTCATGTGGAAATGGCCATAGTCAGTTAACTTCTGATCCTTCCTTGCTCAAGGCTCTAAGTAGCTGCATTGGGCTGCCTTTTGCTAAAGATACCCTCATTATTATCTTGACTTGGAAGTTTAGTAAGGACATCTGACTGGCTACTGTTGACAGTAGTGTAGCTACAGGGTGGAGGAAGAATGAGGAAATTGTATAATCAAATTAAGAATTCTGCCACCCATGAAATTTTTATTTCAGTCCCCAAATGTCTAGCATTGCAGAGAGTGAGATAAGAAAATCTTTCACAATTGAGAACTCTTAATACATGCTGTGTTCATATTCCTCTCGTAATGTTGCCTTCCTCTCTTCCTTGGGTACCTAAACTCTATTTCTAAATGTTCAAGTGAAATTTTAAGTTACTTCAATGCTAGAAATGTGAGGAGTAAAGGAAAAGTTCCTAGGGGCAGCAGATTTTTTTGCAAGGAACACAATGTTTTCATTTTGCCTCACACCCACTACCATAGCTACACTCCTGACTAGGAATAAAAGCTCACTGGACTAGACAGAACTTGGTTTGATCCAGTAGATCAGTGTTTATATTCTTATCCCCAGAACCTAGAAAGCTTACATGCTGGCTGTGGGATTCTGGTAGCTCCTTAAAAAAAACAACAACAGTAAGCTTTCTTAGCTCTGCATCATTTCTGTTCACCTGAAAATCCTGGTGATACAGATACATTAGATGACCTTTATGTGTAAAATCTTTTTCTTTCTCACTATGTGATTTATTCCTATCATTATGTTTAGAGTGTCCAAATGTGGTACTTAGGAAGGTAAAAACATGGAGAAAGAAACAGCATTATTTATCTAGTTAAGAAACAAACGTGGGTGTCATGTAAAACAGTTCATGCAACAGAGAATTCTGAGGGTTTTTTTAAAAAAATACTTAAAGATGGCAATGTCTCGGTAGTTGTATTTGAGAGCTGGTGCTTTTAAAATGAAGTAGAACAGTGTGGGTCTCAAGCTTTTTATGTTTCTTGAAAGCCTAAGATGTTGGCAGAGTGTTCTGACTGGGGATATGTGCTGGTGAAAGGTGACAACATGTTCTTGGGTTGTTTTTGTGGTTGTTAGAGAGCTGGTTCAATGAAAAGCTCTTGCATTTCATCCTGTTACAAATGTGTACTGAGACTCTGAAATCAAAGCCTGGCTTATTTCTCTGAACCTATTGTTTGCTATGCATTGACCATAAGAGATTTCCCTGCATTTTAGAGGGTCTGAACTGAATACCTTTATTTGTTTATTAAAACTACCACATAAAGATAGGAAAAGGAGCAGAAATGAATGTGAGATCTGTGACTTGCAAACAACTTCTTCTTGGAACTAGCATTGTCCTTAACTTTGCAGTCTTACAAAGGGGCTGATTAGATATTAATTCTGTGTAGACTTGAATGCAGTACAAGATGGGGTGAGAAGAAATGGAATGACATGAGACACATAACAGAAGAGTTTTAAGTGGACATCATGAAGTTTAAAGCATCATGAGGAATTTCTTGATGGTAAGAGCAGTAAGGAGCCACCATGGTATACTCACTTAAATAATGGACTAGAATTCTGGGAAAACAGGGTCTGAATCCACACTCAGCCAAAGGAACCCAATGGATGACCTTGGGGAAGTCACTCTCTCTCAGCCTTAGAGGAAGGTAATGGCAAACCTCCTCCAAGTAAATCTTGCCTAGAAAACCCTGTGGAAAACCCTAGCACCATAAGTCAGAAACAACTTGAAGGTACACAAAAACAACAACAAGAGCAGTCAACAATGGAACCAGTTAGCTAGGGAATGGACTGGAGGCTGAGCTTTAAGCAAAGGTAAAACAGTCTGCTCTTGCAGATGCTCTTGCTCTGTATTTCTTGCACTGGGCAGGATGGTGGCCAATTACATAGCCAACAAAGTTTCCTTAACTCTATGATTCTAACATAATGTCTGAAAAGATGCTACATTCGGACAAACTGTATATGTATAGGGTTTTGATTTAGGGTGTGGGACAGAGCCTATGTACAGAGCCTATGTACAGAGTCTATGTAGGAAGGAAGAAGTGCAGTCTATGGACTGCATGCAGCCCCCAAGGCTGTTTTGGAGGATCCAGCGACTGTTTCCCATAATAAATATATATATATATGTACAGTACCTTTTAGTAGATATTATGTTGAACATGTAGTTAGCTCTACATCTGAGAAGAGTCATGGCAGAGTGCCCCCCTATAGACCTGCTTTCCTGGTATAACTGCAGATGGCAAGCAAAATTTGGAAAGAATTCACTGAGATTTATTTCCAACATTTTTTAAAAAATTTTTATTTTACTTGTTAAAATAACAACACTAATGTAAAGTTCATCAACACATAATTTGTTACTGATCATTTTTTATGTTTTTAAACCTAGTTTTTTAAATTTCACGATTTAGTGTATTAAATGTCAAATTAAATAGCTTGCCTCCCTGGCTTTAAAGTGCATGTGTGTGCACACATCTTAGCAGATCTTAGTCTGCTAATCTAGTAGAGGCTAGACTGTACTTTGGGAGCCTAAATATCCTAAAGATACCAGATCCTGTCTGATCTTGGAAGCTAAGCAGGGTTGGCCCTGGTTAGTACCTGAATGGGAGATCACCAATGAATACCAGGTACTGTAGGCTATATTTTAGAGGAAGGGACTATCAAAACCACCTCTGAGTATTCCTTGCCTAAGAAAACCCTGTGAAATTCATGGTGTCACCATAAATTGACAGGCAACTTGAAGGCACATATCCATACATAGCTGCACTTCCTTGGTTGTTATATGGGTCAACAATATGTTGTATGTAGAGTGGTTTGAATATTTTCTCAAATTGTAGAGAAATACTATACTGCTCTGATTGTTTTGGATGTTTACCTTTCCCTTGTGGTGTTTGGCCTTGACTTGCTTGGAACAGCTTGCTTTGCTGAAGACCTTTCAGTGGTATACCTGTTTCTCTCTGCTTCTCGCTACTGTCACCTGACAGGGTTGGGAAGATGATCTTTATTAGGCTGGGGTGTAGATGCTGCTGCATTCTAGATGTAATTGGGGTCTCTTCTAATCTGGTAGAATAATACCAGAAAGATGCCACAGCAGAATGAAACCAGCCAATGCTAGGAATTTGGGAAGCTGGCTTATACAAATGGATCCATCCATTGGTCTAGTATTTATAAAAAGGGTTAAGTGACTGAAAGAGCCACATAGTGTAGACCACTAATTCACTCAGATAATATCTCATCTGCTGCTGTGATTTCTCTCAAAACATTTCCATGGTGCTGTTCTTACTATTTCCACTTTAAAGTATCTGATACTTTAGTCCTGGCTAACCTCACATGCTTTGTTTTAAAGCAGAAGTTTGCATTTTAAAGGAAGGGGGTGTCTTTGAAGTAAATTTTTAACTAAAAGCAGACTTTTTTTTTTAATCTATGCAGCATGTTGAGGAGTGGCAGGGATGAGCCCCTAAAGAAGCTGCAAAAATGGCCAGAGGAACACTGCCGCAGTCCACTCTAGTCTACACAGATTGGCAGCAGCTATCCATCATTTGGGGGAAAGTTTCATATGGCCCTACATGGTGATTTGAAACTTTGTGGACACCAACTATATCCCCTACTAGTCATGAGAGCATGCACTATAGGATGATATATCATCCATAAGAATCTAAAAGCTACCTTGATGGATTAGGCGAAGGTTCATCTAGTAACAACAGTGACCAACTAGATGCTTCTCTGGATGCCCAGAGAGGGTATGTAGGTGATGTTGCTTCCCTTTTGTGCATCTGGCACACTCCAAATGTCCAGATTTGGCAGGGGCAGTCCCAGTTAATTCTCTGTCATCCCATTTTTTTTCAGCTGCTTTTTAAATGCCCCAGTTTCTTTCTCTTTCTTCTGTTTTCCCCATTTCTTTTCAGCTTACTTTAGTTGCTACAAACTGAATTCAAAGGGCAAAAGTAATTCACACCCAATGAACTCAGCAAGGGGAGTAAATTCTTAAACTTCCCAGTAGACTCAGGGAAAAGTAATCCAATGCAGCCTCTCCTAGTTGTGTGTTCCTCTTCATTCGTCGCTTCAGTCATCTTGACTGCACCCTGATGTTGTCACTCTGCCAGTGATCTTGACAATACCTGTTAGCTATCGCAGTTACAAATAGTCTCATCTAGCTATGAATCCTTTATAGGAGGCTATCACCACATTTTGTGCTAGCAACCTCGACTTGTGCCAAGACCTGCTTCTTGACCCTATTGGCAAAGGATTTCCTTAGGTGTCTAAGAATTCGGCATTGTATAAGAGGAAGGGAAGTGTCCTCATATGCTTCCACAGATCTATGAAATAGGGTAACTCACTGATCTTCAGTAGGTTCTGGTTCCAATGGGACAGAATATGGTCTTATGGTTTTAAAGCTATTCCTCCTAAGAGGCATACACTAAGTAAAGCAGTACATAATGACTGGCAGATGTTAGTGTAGTCCACAGCAAGAAAAGAACTTTCATTTTTTTCCAAAGTTCTGTTGGGGAAGAAACACAACATTGTATGTTTGAGGAAGCATAAAAGATGAATGACAACTCTTTCTGAGAAGTCCAGGGGAATGGCAAAGTCAGCTCCACAATTAGCCTATATGCAGGACACACAAATACAGAGGAATTATGAGTAAATAGCAGACTAGGGCCTCCCTGTTCCCTCTTGGTTGCACTTGCAATGCTGTACTGGCAATCCATGCTGCAAAAATTGGGAGGAGGTTGTCTATTGGCACGGTAATAAAAGCTTCCCTGCACGTCTCTGCCAATACATCTCTGACCTTCTTTGGTTCTACATACACTTGTTATTTCAGTGCAGAGGCTCTCTCAGAGATTGCCAATTCAGTGTGTTCTCTCTGATATGGAAAATTCTTCTCCAGGGAACAGGTTTGGATTGCAATACTCTGTTTTATCCCAGACCTCTGGAAATGAGTATAGCAGATACTCCGTTCCCCAGCTTTTTGTTTTATTGTCTTTATTACATGACCATATAACTGAACAAGTTGCATAAACTATATTGATATGCATAGTCTGTCCAGTTTAGACTCTGCTTTCTGTAGATGGAAGGATAGTACTGCTCATGGGAGTAGCTTCCACTCAGCTTTTTGCAATGTCCCTTCCCTTCTATATCACTGGTCTATTCATTCACCAAGCTCTCACTATAATTGTAATCACTATCATTATCATCCTGATTTATATCCTCCTTTTTCCTGATTTCTGGGACTTAAGACAGTTTACAGAAGTTAAAACAAAGAAAGATAAAAATTCACAACACTAACATCTACAAAATTAAAGTATAATTAAATTATTGACAGAATTAAATGCAATTGAAAAGCATAGCCATGGAAAACAACAACTAAAGACAACACAGAACACTATTAAGAGCCTTTTCCTCAAAAGCAATCAGTTCCTGAAGATCTGTCAACACAAAGATGTCTTTTCCTGCTCCCTGAAGTACACTACCAAGAAGACCCTCTCCTGTTATACCGAAGTTGTAGCTGTGGTTGGAGAGAAGCACCTCCTCTGAATATTCTAAACTTCAGGCTGGCTCATAAGAGGAACATGGTCCTTCAGATAATCTGAATCCAGACTATACAGGGCTTACAACCAGCACTTTGAATTGTACCTGGAAACACACCAGTAGCCAGTTGAGCGGTTGTAAGAAAAAATTGTATGCTCCCTATAACTAACTCCAGCTAGTAGTATGGCTGCAGCCTTTTGGATCTGCTGGAGTTTCTAAATACTCTTCAATGGAAGTCCCATGCTGAGTACACTGCCACCAAATTGTCTGTCAACTTATGATGACACCATGAATTTCATAGAGCTTTCCTAGGCAAGGAATATTCAGAAATGGATTGCCATTGCCTTCCTCTGAAATACAGGCTACAGAGGACAGTACAGTAATACAGATGGGTTATAACCAAGGCATGTATCAGTGAAGATGTCTCTAGGAATAGGTGCCACTTTTGTGCATGCCTTAATTGTGCAAATGCACCCTGACCACCAGAGAAACCTGAGTTTTGAGGCTCACAGTTGAATCCAGGAGCTCACTCAAGCTCCAGACCTGTGTTTTCAGGATGCATTTGTGTGTGTAACCCACATCCAGCACAATCTGAGTTTCTATCGCCTGAATCTGCCTTTCACCTGATCAGGAGTATGTTTGTTTTACCTGCATTAAGCTTCAACTGGTTCATCCTCTTTCAGTCTATTATTGATGACATGCACAAGTTCAGAACTAAACCAGCCACTTTGGATGAAGGTGGGAAAGAGCAGCAGAGTTGAGTGTCATCTGCATCCTTATGGCACCATGCCCCTAGAATCTTGAAGGAGTTGTCATGGAGGAGAGTGGTAGGAATTCTATGTTCACCAGCCCTGTTACCCAAACGTAAACCCAGATCCAACTCAATATATTTTCCCAGCTTTTCCCCAAAGGACTACCAACATTCAATGATTAAATAATTGGTCTGCATAGCCTTTTCCATACAATGCTATGGGCAAGCAGCAGGTGTGATTTCTGCTACGGTGGAGTTTCCAGATATCTTCTATATCCTTATAGAAGAGAAGGAGGAGAATTTCCATTCCACTTTTCTGTTAAGTATAATAAACAAAACATATTGTGGAAGAGTTAAAACATATAATAAGATATTATAAACGGTATTAAATAGCCTTTTCAACCTGATGTCCCCCAAAAGTTTTGGACAATTTCCAGTGTTTCTGATCCTTCACCTGTTAACTGCAGCTGATGGAGTGAAATCCAAAGTATTTTGAGTTCACCAGGTTGTGAAAGAATGGTTTCAAATAAATCAACTATCTCTGTCTTAACGTGGCTGGCCACCCTCATTTTAAAAAGAAAGAGGAACTCTAGGCCATTTCCACGCTAGAGTGTTATAGTGCTATGATTACACTTTCAACATCCGACGGAATGCTGGGGTTTGTAATTTGGGGAGGGGCCTCAAGTCATAGAGCTTATGCTATCTTCTCTAGTGGTATGTGCTGGCTGAGCTAACTTCCTGACTTGTAATCTCAAATCCAGCTAGCTATACTATATATTTTGGGGAGAGGGCATAGGTTGGATTATCCTCTGTTTTAATTGGCATGAACTGTTTATCAACTAAAATAAATAAATATTTATTTATTTAAAAAACCCAGAGACCAGAAACATGAGGGGAAAGCAGATTGAAAACAGACAGAAACAAGCACTCATTTTTTTTTTAAAAAAAACGTGATTGAAGTCATTTATGACTTATGAAGACATTAAGGAGAAGCTATAGTGGGGTTTTCTTGGCAAGATTTGTTCAAAGTGGGCTTGCCATTCCTTCCTCTGAGGCTTAGAGACCGTGACTTGCTCAAGGCCATCCAATGGGTTCCCATGGCTACACAGGCATTCAAACCCTGGTCTCCCAGTGTCCTAATCCAATACTCAAACCACTATAACATGCTGGCCTAAACACCAATAAGGTTTGAAAGAATGTACAAAGTAAGATTATGTGCTGTGATGGAATAGTTGTGATAAAATATATACACATGTTTTGTCTACACAGACACATTCATCTTATTTCTACCGTAAAACATACATCTTATGCAGCTGTTCAAGGATTCAAACCATATGTGAAATTCCACCCCCTGTCACCTCCTACATCCAGTTCTGGACAACGCATTTTAAGAGCAAATGTATATGGACAAATAAAGGCAGATATAGACAAACTGAAAGTAGCTCAGCAGAAGACAACAAAGATAGTCAGTGAAATGGAAAACAGGATTTATAATAAGTTGAAGGAACTGGATGAATTTCAACCCAGGAAAGGGGAGATTTATTAGGAGACACAGAGACATTTTCAAATATCCCAAATTAAGACATGTTTTCTATAGAACTTTCTAAAGAGAGTACAAAGACTTCTCTCTTGTTCCCAAAGGCAAGACTAGGTTTACGTTGCAAAGGATAGATTCTGGTTAAACATTAGGAGGAATATCTTGACAGAAAGTAGATCAACTAGAGATCCAATTACCTTGAGTGGTGGTGGGCTCTCCTGTACTGAAGACTGCACAGGTCTTCAAACTGTGCAGAGCTAATCAGTTTTTAGAATAGTATAGCTCTGGGTTCCAATGATGTGGTTAGACTAGATGACTTCTGAAATTCAATCCAACTTTATGATTGTGTCAAACAGACACCCAGCAGTCCTCATCAGATCCCAAATGTTCCAAGTCCACAATGCCTACAGCTCAACCAAGACATGGATATACATTAATCATATACAGTAATACCTATACAGTAGTACCTCCACATTTGCAAGAGTTCGGGGCACATACAGCTCGCAAAAGCGGAAAAACTGTGAATAACTCCCTGCTGCCTTTCCCCTCCAGAGCTCCCCTCCTCCCATTTCTTTGCCTCTGGCTCCAGCCTGGGGAATGTATGAAAGAAAGACAACCTAAAAGACTTACCTGTACTTTCCCCTTAGACAGAGAAGAGGAGAGTTCTGCGGTTCTAATTACTTCTTGTGAAAGGAGGAGCAAAGAAAGCATCTGACCAATCAACAGCTAATATACAGCAGGATGTGCAACCACATAGCATAGAGGCCATGCCTTCAGCAGTGAGAGGGGGGCTTTGCTCAGCTAAAAAGGAAAAAGAAACCATCCATTTTAAACACAAGCTTTGCAAGCCTAGGGTGAGGAATGCAAGGGATGGGAGGAGGAAAAGTGGGGGAAGCAAGCACATGCCTCGTGAATAATCAAATTCATAAAGGTCAAACCTGTGAATGTGGAGGGAGGACTGTACTATCTATTTTAACTGGCAAGAACTCTTCAAGGAATTAGGCTTTCTTAGGCCTTACTTTTTGAATGGAGATGCCTGGGCATGAACCTGGGATTTTGGCACAAAAATCTCCTGAGTAGCCCTTTCCTGAACCTAAAATATACAATGTTAGGACTGCTAATAATAACAGCACATTTATCTGTATAAGAGTACAGCTGTGATTACTTGGGCTGAAGCCTCCCTTTCGAAGAATTTTGTTCCTGGCAAAGTTCCTTGAGTAGTTCCCTTGGTAACTATTCATACTCCCAATGCAGAAAAATATAAATGTGTTTGGAAAGATTTCACACTTAAGTTCCTTTTAAAAATCCTTTGATGTGGTTCTCAGTGTTCTTTTTGCTGAAGGTCAGTGGCTTTAGCTTGCTTTGTCCTTTGGCTCTGAAAGAATGGTGCAAAACATCCTAATCATCCACACAGAAAAACAAAATAAACTTTCAGATTAAGAGGACTAACAATAATATTTAGTTAGCATGCTACTATGGACTGGATTTGTTGTTCAGATAATGTTGTGGTATGTCTTTTATACAACCAACACTTTACTTCACCCATTTTATTGGAGCTCTTCAATGTGCAAGTTAGCTCCCAAGAGAATTGTTAGTGCACATCTCCATGCAGTTATTCTTTGGACAGGCAAATATAAGGGAACGATAAAACAGTATAGGTGATTTAGAAGTGTCCAGGCCACTGAAAGGAAGCAGTGAAGTGGGAGAGTGGTAAATAGCACTAGGAAATGATTATTTGCACTACATCTGAGCAGTGGTTTGAAAGTTATGTGCCTTCAAGTTGTTTCTGATTTACGGTGACTCCACAGCAAACCTATCACAGGTTTTTTTTTGGGAGGGGCAGTATTTTCAGAGGAGTTTTTCCCTTGCCTTCCTCTGTGACTGAGAGAGTGTGACTTGCCCAAGGTTACCCAGTAGGTTTCCATGGCAGAGCAGGGATTTTAATTCTGGTCTCCAAAGTTGTTCACCATGTTGGTACATTATTATTAGTGGTTTCACAGTCTACCAGATGCTACTGCAGTTTTGGACCATAAATGATTCAGATTCTGTCCAAGAATCTTGTAATCAGTGAGGTGTTACCAGGTAACATGACATGTTCTAGGAACCCTTTTTACAATGATTTCATTTGGATGTTTTGTTGGTTTGTTTGGAATTGCTCCTGGAGCACCTATCATCGCTGGAACCATAATTGTTTCCTTTTCCCAGAGTTTCGATATTTCATAAACTTTCTTTTCTCCTTGTTTTTGATTCTTCTGTTCCTAGGGATTGTTATGTCTACCATCCAAAGATTCTTTTTCTTGACCACAGTTATGTCTGACATATGCTCTAATTGTTTGTCAATTTGACTGTTTTATTTTATTTTATTTTAACATTTTCCAAAAACTATTTTTAAAAAACCCACTACAAATATATAAAAGAATACATAAGAGAAAAGAAAAAAAATCCAGAAAAACATAAAAACATGTGAATTAGACCTAAGAAGAAAAAGAAAAAAGGAAAAAGGAAAGAATTGACTTCCCACCTCCCTTTGAACAGATTATAGCCTACCAATTGATTCAAGCCTCTTAAAAAGAAATATCCAACCTTCTTCTTCTTCCCTCTCCCCCAATTCATGCTTCAGGAAAAGAAAAATATGAACTAACTTCCTCGTTAACATATCAAGCATGATATTGCTGTATTAATTCTACTACATTCTGTTACAATTTATTTAGATGGTAAATAACAGTACATACTAAATAACACAAATGGAACTAAATAACCTTAATGTTACTAAATTTTCTACATGCTGCTTACGGACTTCATTACATAATACTTTCACTGGTTAAGCATATAGATCCTTGATATATTTAATACCATCCCTACATCCTAGTCAATTGGGCATTGGCCTATAACCTTGCAAGACCAGGATTTGACTCTCATTTGGGCATGAAGACCCACTGGGTGACCTTGGGTGCATCACAGAAGATATTCCATTATCATTAGGGATTTATAGATTAGAAACTTCTTTCTTATATATATACATATGTAAATTAATAACGTAATAAGTTTCAGTTTTAAGATGTGAAATGTATGAAGTTTATAACTCAGGCCATTTCCACACTACACTGTTCTAGTGCTATTATTCCACATTCAACATCCTGTAGAATTCTGGGGCACGTAGCTTACTGAGGCCAAAGAGCTCTGTGGCTGAGAATTCTAAGTACCCCACCCTAAACTGCAAATCCCAGGATTCCATAAGATGTTGAAAGTGGAATAACAGCACTATAGCAGTTTGGTGCAGAAATGGCCTTAGTTGAAGATTGTTGAAATTATTCCTAAGATTGCTTTATGATAACTACATGATTTTTTCGGGGGTGTGTGTGTGTTTTATAACTATTGTAATTTTGTGGTTTTTTATTGTATAAAAATATTTTTTTTTTAAAAAAAAGAAATTGTCAGAAAGAACTTTGGAGCAGGTAGACTGGTGGGTGCAGGAGGAAGAAGACCACCTACACTGGTGCATAAGTGTGTGAATGAAGAGATAAGGCATTTAGATGGTGGAAAAGAACACTGGGGTGGGGATGAGACTGAGGCCATTTCCGCATTAGACTGTTATAGTGCCATTATTCCACTTTCAACATCCTATGGAATATAGCTCTATAACAGTCTAGTGCAGAAATGGCTTAAGAGGTTCCTAAGCCAGTGAAACTGGCTATTTCTTCTGATAAAGGATATATGACATTTGGAACTATTTCAGAATTCTGGTGTTTGTTTAAGAGCATGAAATTAATGGGCCCTGTTGTTTTTTTTCTGTATTATGAAATGAATGAATCCTTAGCTGTATAATTATAGCTCTGGAAGAAAGTGTTTTAAAGTGTTGTAATATCACTTCAGAAGCCACTGTAGTAACACTCAAACCGTAGGGCCTTTCTGCACTATACTGTTACAATGCTATTATTCTACTGTTAGCATCCTATGGAATCCTGGGGTTTGCAGTTTAGGGAGGGGCCTTTAGAATTCTCAGCCAGAACTCAAGACTAGCGAAGGAAAAAAACTGGCCAAGGGACATAATCATCAGCTTCACAAGAACAAGAATGTGAGAAAAAATGTTATTAAGAAGCTATGAGGAAATACTGATGATTGAAGAGAAAGAAGTAAATTTTTTTAAAGATGTCCTGTTCCAGATGCTGAAAAAAAGACAAGATTACAAACGCCTGACAAATCTTCTACAGAGATATAATATTAGATATAGGTGGGAGAGACCAGAGGAAATCTCATTCACGGTCAACTCAAGAAGATACAGATGTTTGTCACCATCTCAAGTAGAAGAAATCATTGAGAAGATGAAAGATATATTTGATAACAGAAAGAAAGAGACAGTGAATTGAAGACGAGAAATTGAGAAAGAAATGGAAAGAGACATGGAAGAAAGAGGGGAACAAGTAGAGGAAGAAGGAGGACTAGAAGAAGATGAAGAGGGAAGATTAGAAGTTGATCAAAGTCGGGAACTCACAGAGGAGAATAAAGATGATGAGGAAAATGGAGAAGAAGAGGAAATCGAAGATTAATATATAAGATGGAATTAAAGTGTATATCATGGAATATTAAAGGACTAAATTCAAATTACAAAGCCAGACAAGTCTTTCATTACTTAGAGAAATTTAAAGCGGACGTAATTTGTCTTCAAGAGACAAAGATCAGGGATAGCGACATGAGATATTTGAAGAACCCCAA
Source organism: Iguana delicatissima (assembly GCA_948472985.1). Lineage (NCBI taxonomy): Eukaryota > Metazoa > Chordata > Lepidosauria > Squamata > Iguanidae > Iguana > Iguana delicatissima. The sequence goes on from CAOKZL010001026.1 coordinate 440,070, forward strand.
ACTAGGAAAAAGCTATATATCGGCTTACAAAAAGAAAAAGAGAGGGGTGGTGATATATATTAACTCTAAATATCCATATAAATAAAGTGGTCAATGGAGTGGAAGAAGAAGAGAGATGAAAAGATGACAAAATTGGAAACAGAAATTAAATGGAGAGAGGAAGAATTGAGATGGAACCTGATGAACAAAAAAGTAAGGAGAGAAATAAAGAGACTTCAGGAAGAGATACGGGAGGAAAACACAATCGACATGGAAAAGAAACTAAGGATACTTCACCTAAAACACTTCGAAAGTGCAGACAAACCAGGAAGATGGATGGCGATTAGATTAAGGAAAAGGAAGGAGAGAAACCTGATATTAAGAGTAAGGAATGAAGGCAAAATATTTACAGACCAAATGAAAATAATGGAAACCTTCTGACACTATTACAAGACATTGTATAATAACGAGACTAACAAAGGGATCAAAGCGAGAATTGACAAATACTTAGATCAGAATATCATGAAATTAATGGAAGATCAACAGAAGAGACTGAATGCAAATATAACTATGATGGAGGTGGCGGAAGCATTAAAAAAGATGAAGATTGACAAATCACCAGGACCCTACAGGTTCTCGGTGTTATATTACAAAGAATGTCAGGAAGAACTCTCCTTACCAATGTTGAAAATGTTCAATGAAATAACAAGTAAAGGTAAGCCGGATTCGTGGAAGAAGGCGAACATAACATTGATACCGAAAGAAGAAAAAGACCTAGAAGAACCAAAAAATTACAGACTCATATCGCTACTAAATATAGACTATAAGATTTTCACAAGAATACTAGCAGAGAGATTAAAGAATATTGCACAAGAAATTATACACCCAGACCAGAGTGGTTTTCTTCCGAAGAGAAATATTAGAGATAATATTCGTACAGTCATAAATGTATTGGAATATTACAAAAAGCATATTGAACGAAAAGGATTATTGATCTTCGTGGACGCAGAAAAAGCATTCAATAATATAAATCATGAATTTATGTTTGAACTGCTAGATCGAATGAGGTGTGGAGATAAATTTGTATCATGGATTAGAGAGATATATAAGAATAATAAGGCAAATGGAGAGAATCATGAGAATCAAAACCCATTTAATTGTGAATCATGAGAAATCAAAACCCATAGAAATCAAGAAAGGCATGAGACAAGGATGTCCGCTCTCCCTTCTTCTCTTCATAATAACGATGGAA